>SKCR01050723.1:1200000-1525949 GCA_019454045.1 Zanthoxylum bungeanum | reverse complement strand
CTTCCTGTTGATGCAGCGGGTTGCCCAGTTTGTGAGGTCCAGAAGAGGGTGTTGAGCCAGTTTGTGAAGGTTTTTTCCTTGACTATCTTCCAGACCTCTCCAGCAAAATGACAATTAAAGAATAGGTGATCATGCGTTTCTTCATCATCATTGCAGAGCGTTTGCAACATTGCGAAACTGAGATGTTCCAACTCCCCAAACCTTGTCTGTGTGTGAAGACGACCTTGGCATGCAAGCCAATGAATAAAAGCATGACGAGGAACATGACCTTTGAACAAAATCGTTGCAATGGAGATCAGAGTTTGTGCCCCTAGCTCGAATTGATTCCCAAGCTGCCTTGATAGAAAATTTTGGATTATTGTTCCAATTAAGGTTATCCTTGCAGTGCATTCTTGGGTGGAAATTGATAGAGTTCCAGATTGCATTTAGCTCTGGGTCACCATATGGGAAGTCCCAATCGCCATCATGAATGATATCTGAAACCTTTGCACCCAGAGATAAACCAGTGCAAGCTATGGTTCTATTTGAGAAGAGAGCTTGGAGGGGTCCCTGAGGAATCCAATTGTCTGTCCATAAATAAGTGTCCTTGCCGTCTCCAATGGTGGAAGAAATGAGATCCCTGCACCATGAACGACAGTGGAGAATCTTCCTCCAACTCCAGGAAGAGTAATTGCTCGGCTGCACCGTCCAGAAGGGCTTATTTTTTAGAATAACCTTGTGGACCCAAGAGGTCCAAATGGAATTATCATTAGTCAGAAGCCTCCATATATGCTTTATCATGGCTGCCTTGTTCCAGTCTTTTAACCGCATGATTCCTAGACCTCCTTCTTTTTTTGGGAGACAAATCCTAGCCCAAGCTACTTTTGCTCCAGTGGTAGACAGAGAGGAACCTTTCCAAAGAAAGGCTGAGAGGATGCTGTCCATTCTTTTTATGGTAGCTTGGGGTAGTAAGAATAGTGAAGACCAGTACACTTGAATTGCAAACAATACTGATTTTATAAGTTGCAGGCGGCCGGCATATGAAGAGAGCAGCAGCAGTCCAGGATTTAACCCTAGAGAGAATCCTGTCCACCAGAGTATAACAGTCCCTGTGCTTAAGTCTTGTTGTGATCAAGGGCACCCCAAGATATCTAACAGGCAGAGATCCTAATGGGAATCCCGTAATGTTGATAATCTGATCTTGATATGATCTGGAACTCCAGAAATGAGAACACCATACTTTTGTCACCGTTCGGTTTGAAGACCCGAATTGCCAGAGAATTCATGGAAACCCTTCATGATTGATGAAACTGAGCTAGCATCTGCTTTAGAAAAAAGAATAAGATCATCAGCAAAACAAAGGTGGGGTGATACGACTATCCTTACATCTCCAGTGATGAGTGAAGTTCGGGGAGTCTGAAATCTTTGTAAGGGCCCCATTCAAACCCTCCATAGCTATAACAAAAAGATAGGGCGACAAGGGGTCACCCTGTCTGAGACCTCTTGAGGAGCTGAAGAATCCATGGAGTTCACCATTAAGATTGACCGAGAAAAAAGCAAGAGTGGTTATACAACTGGTTATCCACTTAGTCAACAAAGGAGGGAATCCCATCGCATGCAAACCTTGGAAAATATAATCCCAACTCACAGTATCAAAGGCTTTTCGAAGGTCTACCTTGATGGCACACCTGCAGGCCCTTTTAGATGGTAATTCCTTAATAGGAAAAAACAAGAAAAAAGAAAACAAAAAAAAGATAAAAAAGAAAAAAGAAAAAGGAAAAAAGAAAAACCCTAAACCCTAAAAATAAACCTAAAAAGAAAACATAAAAAAGAAAAAAAGAAACCCTAAAACCTAAACCCTAAAAAAGAAAACCGAAAAACCCTAAACCCAAAACCCTAAACCCTAAAAACCTAAAACACTAAACCCTAAAACCCTAAACCCTAAAAACCACTAAAACATAAAAAACCCTAAACCTAAACCCTAAACCTAAAACTTAAACCCTTAAAAACCCTAAACCCTAAAACCCTAAAAACCCTAAACCTAAAACCCTAAACCCTAAACCCTAAAAACCCTAAACCCTAAACCCTAAAAACCCTAAAAAACCCAAACCCTAAAAACCCTAACCCTAAACCCTAAACCCTAAACCCTAAAAACCCTAAACCCTAAACCCTAAACCCTAAACCCTAAAAACCCTAAACCCTAAAAACCCTAAACCCTAAACTTTTTTTTTTTTGGAAAAGTTAAAGTATATTCCATAAAGTAATAATTACAAGAGATCGAGGGGCATTCCCCAAGGATTACAACTACTAAGGCCGAGGCCTAAGTAAATACAAAGCAAAAGAAGCCCAAAAAGGCAGGGATAAAAAAAAACAAGAAACAAAAAAGCATAAAAGCCCAAGAAAAGAGGCCCAACAGCGCATAAAAAAATTTAAAGCATAAAAGCTCCAATAGAGCCCCCCTGATGCCCACGTGCTAACGTAGAAAGAGACAAAGGCTTATAGAGCCGACCAAGGGAGAATGAAGCGCCCTTAAAAGCCCACCACGTGAATCCATGAAGAGGTGAAGCTGGCCATGCAGATTGCCACGTAATTAAGAGTCATCCAGGTTTCATGCAGTTTGAACGTGGGTGGGAATCTTCACAGCCGAATTTGAGCAGATGAACTGTAATCTTTCTCTAATAGTAGAGAGAATGCCCTTTGCGACTTCAGTGAAGGGTCTTGCTTTGCTATCAAAAGTACGGCTGTTTCGCTCATGCCAAATAGCGTAGGTAGATGCCGAAAGAGTGAGTCTCCCTATGGTGTCTTCAACATTGCCTTTCCTGTTAATGCTTAGGGTAGCCCAGCTTGTGAGGTTCAAAAGAGAAGAGTGTGGCCATCTGGTGAAGGTTTTTTCTCTGACTATCTTCCAGACTGCATCGGCAAAGTGACACTTAAAGAAGAGGTGGTCATGCGATTCTTCATCATCTTTGCAGAGCATGCAAAGTCTTGACACTGGAATATTCCAACTGCCCAATCTGTCCGTGGTGTGAAGACGCCCTTGACAGGCTAGCCAATGGATAAAGGCATGACGAGGGATATGTCCTTTAAACCATAAAGAGTGGTAAAGATCGGAGTTTGTCCCCCTAGCTCGAATTGATTCCCAAGCCGCCTTGATAGAGAACTTCGGTTTATTATGCCAAAGCAGACCATCCTTGCAATGCACTCGAGGGTGGAAATCTATAGAATTCCAGATTGCAGCTAGGTCCGGGTCGTCAAACGGGAAGGCCCAAGCACCATCTTGAATGATATCTGAAACCTTAGCATCCAGAGCTAGTCCTGTGCAAGCTATGGTCCTATTTGAGAAGAGATCCTGGAGGGGTCCTTGAGGGAGCCAATTATCTATCCATAAATAAGTGTCCTTGCCATCTCCAATGGTGGAAGAGATGAGGTCCCTACACCATGAACGGCTATGGAGCATCTTCCTCCAACTCCAAGAGGAGTAATTGCTCGGCTTGCACCATCCAGAAGGACTTTCCTTTGAGAATAACTTTATGAACCCATGAGGTCCAGATGGAGTTATCAGCTGTCAAAAGCCTCCATATGTGCTTTATCGTTGCTGCCTTGTTCCAGTCTTTTAAACGCATGATACCCAACCCTCCTTCATTTTTAGGGAGACAGACCTTAGCCCAAGCTACTTTAGCTCCAGAAGTAGTTAGAGAGGAACCTTTCCAGAGGAAGGCGGAGAGAATGCTGTCCATTTTTTTAATGGTTGCTTGGGGCAGTAAGAATAGAGAAGACCAATAAACTTGGATAGCAAACAAAACCAGCAGCAGTCCAAGTTTTAACTCTAGTGAGAATTCTGTCCACTAGTGTCTGGCAGTCCCTGTGCTTAAGCCTTGTTGTGATCAATGGAACCCCAAGATACCTTACTGGGAGAGAGCCTAAAGGGAAGCCCGTGATGTTGACAATGTGATCTCTGATATCATCTGCAACCCCAGAGATGAAAACCATACTCTTGTCACCATTCGGTTGAAGCCCCGAGTTGCCAGAGAAATCAAGGAAGGCTTTCATAATTGTAGAAACTGAGCTAGCATCTGCTTTAGAAAAAAGAATTAGGTCATCAGCAAAACAAAGGTGGGTGATACGAGTAACCTTACATCTCCAGTGATGAGTGAAATTCGGGGATTCTGAGATCTTTTGTAGGACCCCATTCAAGCCCTCCATAGCAATAACAAAAAGATAGGGTGACAAGGGGTCGCCCTGCCTGAGTCCTCTGGAGGAACCGAAGAAACCATGGAGCTCACCATTAAGATTAACCGAGAAGAAAGCAGTGGTGATACAACTGGTTATCCACCTAATCAACATTTGAGGGAAGCCCAGCGCATGCAAACCTTGGAAAATATAATCCCATCTCACAGTGTCAAAGGCTTTCCTAAGGTCTACCTTGATGGCACACCTAGCAGGCCCCTTTAGATGGTAATTCCTTAAAAGCTCTTGAGATAGCAGGATATTGTCCGAGATAAGCCTCCCCGAAACAAAGGCTCCTTGAGAAGGACCTATAATGTCAGGAAGAGTTCCCTTTATACGGTTACTAATGATTTTGGAGATACACTTGTACAAAACATTGCAGCATGAGATAGGTCTGTAATCGTTTAGAGAATTAGGGCTTTCAACCTTTGGAATCAAGGAAATGGCCGTAGTGTTTACACATCTAGGCATATGTCCTTCAGTGAAGAAAGAGTGGATAGCATTCAAGAAGTCTTCCCGAACAATAGTCCAAGCTTTTTTGAAGAAACAAGAGGAGAAACCATCTGGCCCGGGTGCTTTGTTGTCAGGAATAGAGTGAAGGGCCTGGGTGATTTCCTCATCCGTGATTGGGATGATCAAAGAGGAAGCTTTCTCAGGATGAATTTTCTTGGTGAAGTGTCCAGCTGGAAAGGTTTTGAGGGTTTGCTGGGGGGCAGAGAGCAGGTTTTTAAAGTATTCAGTTGCATGGGTTCCCATTTCTTTCTTGTTTGTGAGATTGCTCCCTTCAGCTGTCTTAAGCCACTGGATACGGTTCCTTGAGAACCGATGGTGCAAGGACTTGAAGAAAAAGCCAGTGTTAGCATCTCCCAAGTTCAACCAGTGCACTTTGGATCTCTGTTTGTAGAATGCCTCTTCAGCACTTGAGAGGCTAAAATAAGCACGAGCTGTCTCCCTCTCGCAGGTCAAGGCAGCAGGGTCATTTGGAGAGTCATCCAGTCTGGTTTGAGCCATATGCCAATCATGACGGGCGTTAATAACCCTGGATGAGATGTTTGAGAATAAGGAAGCATTAAAATCTTTGAGAATAGGTTTAAGACGCTGAAGTTTTTTGGTAATGATGAAAAAAGGGGTACCGGTGATGGCTTCTTCCCAAGAGGATTTTACCGTGTTCAGGAAGAGAGGATGCTCAGTCCAAAGGTTTAAGAATTTGAAGGAAGATTTTATCTTTTGAATGGGCTGGCCAAAGTGAAGGATCATAGGGCTGTGGTCAGAGAACTCTCTGTGTAAAAATTCAGCGTGGGAGGTAGGGTAATGGTTGAGCCAGCTGACATTTGAGAGAACCCAGTCAATTTTACGCAGGATAGACGTGTGGTCATGGTGACCATTATGCCACGTGAACTTCAAACCAGTATAGGGTAAAGGATTTAGCTGAGCATCCACAAGGCAGTCACCAAAATAATTCATATGAGACGGCCATTCATGCGATCCCCCTACTCGGTCAGAGGATTTAAGGATTGCATTGAAATCGCCCAAGACAGCCCAAGGAGTGGATGGTTGCACTTGAGAGATTTGAGTTAAAGAACTCCAGAGGGCACGTCTAGCAATGGGATCAGAGAAACCGTAAACAAAGCTGACCTTTAAGGTTGAATTATCGGCAAGGTGAGTGAGATTACAGGTGATCATTTGGTCAGAAATAGTATAGCTGTTCATTGAGAAGAAGGAAGGGTTCCAAAGGATTAGAATTCTGCAAGGGCATTGAAGGGAGGAGATGTACGGCCACAAAGGGTTTATTTGAGAAGCTACGTAAGGAATATTATTTTGTTTGACTTTGGTTTCAAGTAAGCCAATCAAATTCAAAGAGAAAAGAGAAATCAATTTTTTAATTGAGTGGATAGTATTTGGCCCATTTAGACCTCTGACATTATTGCAACCTATCATAGAAGGTCATGAGAGGTGGGAGAAAAGAAAATTCAGTGATGGGCTCTACGCCCTTTTTGTGCTTTCTTTTTAGCCCTTCCAGCCTGTGATTTACTAGAAGTAGCTGACCTGTTTGAGCTAGTCTGACCGATAGCAGACCTGCTAGAGCTAGCCTGGTCAATCTGATCTGGAGAGTGGCAGAAGGAGAGGGACTTTTCACCCTTTTGTGAAACAGATTTTGGACTTGTGGCTTCTGTGTTTAAGGTGCAGACTTGGAAGGTCTTATTGCCCCTAGGAGAAGGGCTAACATCCAAAATGGGAGCACTTGTGTCAGCTGCTTCGAAGACCGTGAGTGCCATAGCATCTGCAGATGGTAAATTCAGCAAGTCTGTATCTGATGTGCTTTTCTCATCAGCAGGCAAAGCAACTCCATTTGGAGCATTGGTAGCTGTAGCGTCACATGGGTTCTTCTGGGGCAGACACGTCAATGTCAAGTCTTGTTGTTTGAAAGCGATATCCTTGGATGGAGGTTTACTCTTCACGTGAACCCATTCAGAGGTGATAGGACCATTCTGCCCCTCCTTCTTCTTCCCCAAGCCTTGGTCTGGTTCAGAGAGCTCGGTTTCTTTGGCTATGTCAGTGAGACAGTTGTGGCCAAAAACACTGCATTTCGGGCATCTCTTTGGTTTCCATTCAAAATCCACCTTCACCCTAATAGGAGTTGAAGATAGGTTGGTATCAAGATCAAAGGAGTGGATGAGTGGTTTTGTGGAGTCAAGCTCCACACAGACCCTCGCATATGTGAGCCTGGATCCTTCAAGGGTAGGTTTATCACTGGCAATGGGTTTTCCAATGATGCTAGTGACAAAGCTAAGACCATCTTCGTTCCATAATGGAAAGGGCAAGCCATGGAGTTTAGCCCAAACTGGTACCTTTGTGATGCTATTTCTATCGAAGACAAAAGATGCGTTCCATTGTTGAATAATGAAAGCTTTGCCCCCAAATAACCATGGACCTTGTTGAAGCACTTCATGGATGTTAGATTCATCGCCGAACCTAAACAAGAAAAAGCCATCTGAGGCAGTGGTTCGTTCCAGACCCATATGGCTCCACACTCGATTTGCAATTGCCTTGACAGCATGGAAAGGCATGGATGGGCCCGGGAAGTAACCCACTAGACAACGGTCCCAACTGGATGAAGCCGAGGTGAGTTCCACCGGAACTGTGACTCTAGGTATTTCCCCTGATAAAACATGGTTCACTTTCTTCAAAGCAAACCTGTTGCGAGAACATGAAACCTTGACCTTGTCAGCCCAAGAATGGGCGGCGGACTTAGCAGCAGCGGGAGCCTGGTCCATGGCCGAGCAGAAGGAAGTGAAGAACAAAACAAGAAAAAGATAGGGGAGAGGGAGAGATCTGGCAAACTATCAGGGATCGGTGACCCGATTGAACCCCAGATGTGGTGCCAGTCTTCCAAAGGAAGAAGAACAGGGGAGAGAACTTTGAGAGAAAACTTAGAGAGAGAAATTTTAGAGAGAGAAAAAAATTGGCCAAATGAATTGCCCTAAACCCTAAACCCTAAACCCTAAACTCTAAACCCTAAACCCTAAACCCTAAACCCTAAACCCTAAACCCTAAAACCCTAAACCCTAAAACCCTAAAACCCTAAACCCTAAACCCTAAAACCCTAAACCCTAAAACCCTAAACCCTAAACCCTAAACTTTTTTTTTTTTGGAAAAGTTAAGTAATATTATCCAAAATGTAAAAAGATTACAAGTGCAAAGGGGTATTCCCCAGAATTGGCATGAAGCCTACAGAGGTTCGAGTCTAGAATTAAATCTAGAAGAAACCTAAACATTAGGACAAGGCACTCAGGCCCCCAAACATAAATAAAGGCACGCAGGCCCTTAAGAAGCAAGCCCAAAGGACAATAAAATTTAAAAAGAAAATTTGAAAAACCAGCCCACAATCAATTGCAATCTTGAGAAAAGCCGACAAAGGCCCATTCATGGATGCGAATCCAAAAAAGGAGCCCATGATGTGATATTTTCCCAGTTGCATGCACGCATGGAGGAGCCCACACACGCCATGCAATCACTTGAAAACGAAAGCCCATGCAATCGACAAGGGGAAACAGCTACCGAGAGCTTGCCAACTGCTCCACTGCGGTGAAGAAAGAGGCGCACAAAGCCCAGTTTGCATTTGACAAAACCCACTCAAAGCCCGAAATTGCCAACTTCGAAAACTGACAAAGCATAAATCCCACATTGGTGAGAAAAGTATGCTCGCATAGAAGGGGTGCAAGTAAGCCACGTGAAACCAGCCCCCATACGCAGACTAAACCGAGCATAAGGCCCACGATCCAGCAGCCAACTTTGAAGCCCAAAAATTTAAATTGCCCCTTCAACACACAAAGAAATAAAATCCATATGGCCCACTTGCCAATAAAACTGAGATGGAACATGACCACCCACTGCCCGAACCAAGACCAAGGCAAAACACGGCCCAATGACGCCATCTTTTTCCAACTCACAAAACACGTGTGTAGGCCATGCACATGCCTCAAACAAGAGGCTGAAAGGCATATTGCTCACTGATCAATGTCATTGAAAAACTGCCATCCAAAGCTGCTCCACTTGATAGGAAGATCACGTGAAGCTGAGCAAAATTAAGAGCCCACTGCCACCTTGTGAATTGCGCCTGTCATTAGACTGTGCAAATCACGTGGAAATGTTATGGTACCCCACACGCAACCTCAGCTCATTGATGCAAAAGCTGAAAAGCCATGAGTTCACTGCCCTAAGTGTTGAAAGCCCACGCTGAGCTCACGTGAAGAGAAACCTTTGCATAGCCTGCCACGTGTAACAATCTGCCACGTGAGACATGTAACCGGTCTGAGTGCAAGAAGATAAACGCTCAGCCGAGACATCCACCATACACGGCCACGGAGAGCATCCAGATTGCAAAGTGCGAAGGATAAACCCTAACGTCACTAGCCTTTGCCGTGCATATGGAGTCTAATGCTGACATGCAAAAAAATTTAGGGGATTTACCCCATCATCTTCAATCCTTATGTTCGAACGAGATTTTGCCGTTGACTAATCATGCCACGTTTCTTCATACCTCCAGGAGATACGCTACTGTTCACGGCCAAGATTAGAGAGAGCTGCTTCGTCGTCCGAGAGTAAACAGACCTTCCAGCCGGCCTCACTCTCCCAGACTGCAAATCCCCACCAAAACAAGCTGGAAACCTTTTTTGAGTATTGCAAACACTATGATTTTACTCTTCACAAATTTTCTTAGATTTCTTCAAGCAGGTTTCAAGTGCGAGCTACTGCTCCAAGCAAATCTATGAATGAGCTGCTACAACAAATATCTGCTACACCCAACCAAGGAACAGCTACGTAATTGCAGAGAGAAACAAGGATCGGAGAGTGAGAGAGAGCAAAGAGGGGGCTAAAAATTCTCTTAGATCTAACTAAAAAAATTACAAACGACTTTAATTTTGGATGAAAATAAAGAATCAAAGAGACATGAGAGCCATATCTAGTTGATAAATTTCATTTTCAAAACCAAAAAAAGTTGACAGATTTTAGAGAGAGAAAGGAGAGAGAGAGGAAAAGAAGCACAAATGAGCCCCTCCCTCCCCTAAAACCCTAAACCCTAAACCCATAAACCTAACCCCTAAACCCTAAAAACCCTAAACCCTAAACCCTAAACCCTAAAACCCTAAAAACCCTAAACCCTAAACCCTAAAAACCCTAAAAACCCTAAACCTAAACCCTAAACCTAAAAACCTAAACCCTAAACCCTAAACCCTAAAAACCCGACCCCTAAAAAAGACCACCTAAAACCTAAACCCTAAACACCAACCCGATACACACCCCTAAACACCTAAACCCACTAAACCCCTAAACACCCAACCTAAACCCTCCCTAACCCTAACCCTAAACCCTAAAAACCCTAAAAAAACCCTAAACCCTTAAACCCTAAACCCTAAAACCCGAAACCCTAAACCCTAAAAACCCGAAACCCGAACCCGAAAAACCCGAAACCCGAAACCCGAAACCCGAACCCGAAAAACCCGAAACCCGAACCCGAAACCCGAAAAAACCCGATAAACCGAAAAAACCGAAACCCGAAACCCGAAAAAACCCGAAAAACCCGAAACCCGAAACCCGAAACCCGAAACCCGAAAAACCCTAAACCAAAACCCGAAACCCGAAAAAAAAAAAAAACCCGAAAAAACCCGAAAAACCCGAAACCCGAAACCCGAAAACCGAAACCCCACGAAACCCTAAAAACCCGAAAAAACCCGAAACCCGAAACCCGAAACCCGAAACCCGAAACCCGAAACCCGAAACCCGAAACCCGAAACCCGAAACCCGAAACCCCCGAAACCCGAAACCCGAAACCCGAAACCCGAAACCCTAAAAAACCGAAAACCCGAAACCGAAAACCCGAAACCCGAAAACCGAAACCCGAAACCCGAAACCCGAAAACCCAAACCCCCAAACCCGAAACCCGAAACCCGAAACCCGAAACCCGAAACCCGAAACCCGAAACCCGAAACCCGAAACCCGAAACCCGAAACCCGAAACCCGAAACCCGAAACCCGAAACCCGAAACCCGAACCCGAAACCCGAAACCCGAAACCCGAAACCCGAAACCCGAAACCCGGAAACCCGAAACCCGAAACCCGAAACCCGAACCCAAAACAGAAACCCGAAACCCGAAACCCGAAACCCGAAACCCGAAAAACCGAAACCCGAAAAACCGAAAAACCGAAACCCTAAACCCTGAAACCCTAAAAAACCGAAAACCCGAAACCCGAAACCCGAAACCCGAAAAAACCCGAAAAACCCTAAACCCGAAACCCGAAAAACCGAAACCCGAAAAACCGAAAAACCTAAACCCGAAAAACCCGAAAAACCCGAAACCCTAAACCCGAAACCCTAAACCCGAAACCGAAAACCCGAAACCCGAAACCCGAAACCCGAAAAACCCTAAAAACCCTAAACCCTAAACCCTAAACCCAAAAAACCCGAACCCTAAACCCTAAAAACCTAAACCCGAAACCCTAAACCCGAAACCCGAAACCCTAAACCCGAAACCCTAAAACCCTAAACCCTAAACCCTAAACACCCTAAAACCCGAAAAACCCTAAACCCGAAACCCTAAACCCGAAAAACCCGAAACCCTAAACCCTAAACCCTAAACCCGAACCCGAAAACCGAAACCCACGAAACCCTAAACCCTAAAAACCCGAAAAACGACCCGAAAACCCGAAAACCCTAAACCCGAAAAACCCGAACCCTAAACCCGAAACTCAAAAACCCGAAACCCGAAACCCGAAACCCGCGAAACCCTAAACCCGAAACCCGAAACCCTAAAAACCGGAAAAACCCGAAACCCTAAACCCTAAAACCCTAAACCCGAAAAACCCTAAACCACAAAACCTAAACCCGAACCCGAAACCAGAAAAACCCGAAACCCGAAACCCAAAACCCGAAAAACCAGAAACCCGAAACCAAAACCCAAAACCCTAAACCCGAAAAACCCGAAAACCTAAACCCGAAACCCAAAAAACCTAAACCCTAAACCCTAAAAACCCTAAACCCTAAACCCTAAACCCTAAACCCTAAACCCTAAACCCAAAAACCCTAAACCCTTAAACCCCTAAACCCCAACCCTAAACCCTAAACCCCTAAACCCCTAAACCCTAAAACAAAATTCCAAAACCCCAACCCTAAACCCTAAACCCCCAAACCCTAAACCCTAAAAAACCATACACCCTACACCCTAAACCAGATGTTATCAGGCCATGAACATGCTCAGATGGCTAAGATTCAGCCTACGCCATAGACCAGCCCACAATGATCTAAATTCTAGAGAAAGTCACGAAGCCATCAGCAAAAACTTTTTTTTTGGAAAAGTTAAGTAGTGTATTCCAAAATGTAAATAAATACAAAGACTAAGGGGCATACCCCAGATTATGGCATAAAGCCTACAATGATCAGCGACCAGTAATCAAATAAAAACAAAGCCCAAATGGCTTAAGAGGCACGCAGGCCTTTAAACAGAGCACGCATCCTAATAGTAACGCTCAACTAGAGAATAAAACATTAGTAAAATAAAAGGAATGAAGGCACGCAGGCCTAAATATATGAAGGGAACGAAGGCCCATAATTAGACTAAAGCCCAGATGCATACAAATGTTATAAATCACCCAAGCCGCAAATGCCTGAACTTCACTTGTGCAGGACTGGCAGGCCCAAGCTTGAGCAGCAACCGAGAATGGCCCAGTCAGGCCGAAACTCAGAACCCTCGTGAAAATAAAAGAAAAATCCAGCCCACTCGCAAGCCACATGATGAAGCACGAGAACATGTTATAAGTTATCAAGCTAAAGCCCAAATAAAAGACCACAACGCGCATAACACACGTGCAGCACAAGTGAGACTTCATTTCATACATGCGAGCTTGAAAGAAAAGCCCATTAACCCATTTGCAGTCCTTCAACGCCCACAAACGCACATGAAGCCAGCCCACAAGAAGCCTTCATGTGAGGCCCCTGTCATGCGCAGAAAAGTTTTTTAAATGGGCTTGTTTTCCTTTGTAAGCCAACGAGCCCAAAAATAAAAACAAACAAATAAGCCCTGAAACAGCATCCAGGAATCCCACATCGGCTGTTGGTGAAGCCATGCGTGGATGCTTCCAAAATCACGTGAAGGTTACAAGCATGGCTATACACAGTAATTCAAATTTTAGCTCACTGCCCAAAGCTTGGATACTCCCAAACGCAATCAAGAAATCAATGAGAGATTTTGGTGGCCCATTCGCCAAAGTAGTCTTGAACCAAGCAAGGAAACGTGAAGAGTCTGCGAGAACAGGTCTTACATATGGCAGCGTAAAATAAAGCATGTATGGTCAAATCGACCAGCTGACAAGAGGCTTCCACACTGCCCACCGATGCGCAGAAGCCTACCACGTATGAACACCAACGCCATCTTCCTCCTACTGGAGACGTGGGCTGCTAGCACCCAAAGCTGCCATGAATGGTGCTGCTAGGCGATGCCCAACATCAATCCCATATCGGTTGGGGCGTAATTTGCAGCCGAGGAAGAATCCAAACACGAAGTAGAAGAAAACAGCTACCCTCCAATTCGCTAATGTCCCATTCGCATCTGCCAAACCCAGTTGGCACATGGAATACGCATGAAGCCTCTGTTTCGCAAGCTGTCAAGAGGAAGTATTCGAACACAAATTGCAAATTGCCAAATGCATAAGTCACTCTAGCCACGTGATTCCAGCCTTCACATGGAAGAAAGCTGAGCAAAGCATAACGCTCATCACTCCCACACCGCCTGGGAAAACCGTCCCCTTTTCACGTGAAGAGAAAAGGCTGACGAGCATGGTGCCTAGATAGATCGCAAAGTGCCAATAGCTCAAAAATAGAGACGAGGTTTTACTCGTTCTGGACAGACCCATGATTTCTTCATATTTCCCGGCTGAAGTCGGTACCATCCCTAAAACCTAAAACTAAACCCTAAACCCTAATTTTTTTTTTTTTTAGAAAAGTTAATTAATATATTCCAAAGTGTAAAATAGATTACAAGATATTATGGGATATGCCCCAAGAGTTACAATCAAATGTTACAGTGGGATAGTGAAAATTAATAGGCACCAGGCCCAAAATAAAAAAGCAGGCACGCAGGCCTCATTCCAAAACGAAGAAAATAAATTAGGCTCATAGGCCCAAAATCCAAAAATGGCACTTAAGCCTAATTCCAATAGGTGAAAAGGAATAAAACTAAACATGCCTTAATTCCAATTCATCATAATAGCCCACTCACCAGAGAAAGCATAGGGATATCCACTGCCCAAAAAGCTGCATGCATTCATATTTAGAAAAAGCCCACTTAAGAGCCCAAGATTGCCATAAAATGCAAACAACCATGCATATTTTAACAAAAGCAATTGGGCCCATGTAACCAAAGTAAGCCCAACTTGGTTGGCCCAAAAAAAAAACTGCTACCAAATAGTCTCGAGCACTCGCAAAAGGCCGAGAGAGAAGCATAGAAAAGTGGCCCACAAGCCTGAAGCGCCATGCGCAGTAGAGGATGAAGAAGAGATACCCTCCAATACGCTAGACAAACCTTAGATGGCCCATTCGCCATTAGTAATCAGGTGAAGGAGAGGGAGTTTTGTTTGGACAACCAAACACACGCATAAAGACGCACTGTCCATGGCCCATTCGCCAAGTTGAAGGACGTGGCATGCCATTTGTATGACAACTCCAAAAGAAGTCACATGGGAGTGACCCAAACCGGACAAAAATCGGCTCACTTTCCTAACTCATTAACTCCCGTTATCGTCGAGGCTCTAATATGCACTCAAAATCGGATACGGAATAGGCTTACAATTGACAAAACCAATTGTTGATGGTGTTTTTTAAGCACTATGATATTTAAGCAGTACTGCAGGGGTAAAAGGGTAATTCCCTTCTTGATCGAGACCACTAATGCCGACCCGACCATTCGACGTTGCATAAGCCAACGGTAAGGGGCCGAGCACTTGGTGATCAGTGACCGACCACTTAAGATCGGATGACCGGGCATTATCAGATCGATATCAGCATTCTCAGTTCAGATGACCATTGTGACCGACCTCATAAAAACCGACCAGATAGTGAGATATGCTCCAGATGATAAGTTATCATATTCTTATGTGATAAAGAGATAAGTTATCATATTCTTATGGGGTAAGGAGATAAGTTATCATATTCTTATGGGGTAAGGAGATAAGTTATCCTACTTTCATGGGGAAATGTTGATGAGTCAGTATCATAATAGGATATGGGAAGTGAATGTAGTTTTCAACTAGGAATACTTATGGGAAAATGAATCTGATTTCTTCAATATTATAAATAGAAAGGGAAAGTGTAAGTAAGAGGTATGAGGGAGGAGCATGAATATCATTACCATGAGACTTGTAAACACAAGAGATATCAGAGAAGCATATCTCAGTAATAAAAAAATCGTCCGTTCTGTGCCCGTGGACGTAGGCTGGATCTGATCCGCCGAACCACGTTAAATCTCCTTGTTGATTGGTGTATTTATCTGTCTTTTGCTAAGTTTGCTTTTGGTTCCCCCATAAACCGAACAAATTCACTATTGAGGGAGGGTTGTTCTGGGGGTAATATTCTCACATTGCCCCTGAGACCGAAATCCGCTGTCAACAGTTGGCGCCGTCTGTGGGGAGCTCCAACAAAAAGCAGCTCGCGTGGTAAGACGATGGCAGAAGATGGAAATCACCGGTCATCAGGGAGTTCAACAGCAGATTGGATGGAGAAGAAGGAGGAAAATATGAGGAAAGATAGGGAGGAAAATCAAATCCTTCTAAAATACATGATGGACAAACTGGAGAGGATGGAAGAGACGAATAATGAGGGGCTTGAAGCCGGAGCCAGTTGGAGAAGAGGCGAAAAAGCAGAAGGCAGCGGAACCCAAAAATATGAGTAAGACCTCTTCTGTTTTAGGCTGACATTTGATTATGCTTGTTTGTTATGGCCCACACAATGGTTTTGATATTTGTTTTAAGGCTCGGGTCTGCTCTTGTACCGCCGAGTCCGTTTTGTTGATATATGTTTTACGGCTCGAGTCTGCTCTTGTACCGCCGAGACCGATGTTTCTTTCCGGCTCGGGTCTGTTCTTGTACCGCCGAGTTCATTTTGTTGATATATGTTTTACGGCTTGGGTCTGCTCTTGTACCGCCGAGACCGATTTTTCTTTCCGGCTCGGGTCTGCTCTTGTACCGCCTAGTTCGTTTTGTTGATATATGTTTTATGGCTTCGGTCTGCTCTTGTACCGCCGAGATCGATGTTTCTTTCCGGCTCGGGTCTGCTCTTGTACCGCCGATACCGATGTCTCTTTCCGGCTCGGGTCTGCTCTTGTACCGCCGAGACCGATGTCTCTTTCCGGCTCGGGTCTGCTCTTGTACCGCCGAGACCGATGTTTCTTTCCGGCTCGTGTCTGCTCTTGTACCGCCGAGATCGATGTTTGTTTCGGCTCAGGGCTGGATTTCGTTCCGCCGAGGCCGCTTGTTTATTCGGCTCGGGGCTAGATTTCGTTCCGCCAAGGCCACTTGTTTATTCAGCTCGGGGCTGGATTTCGTTCCGCCACTTGTTTATTCAATTCGGGGCTGGATTTCGTTCCGCCAAGGCCGATTGGTTATTCGGCTCGGGGCTGGATTTCGTTCCTCTGACGCCACCTGTTTATTCAGCTCGGGGCTGAATTTCATTCCGCCAAGGCCGCTTGGTTATTTGGCTCGGGCTGGATTTCGTTCCGTCGATGCCTTATGGTTTATTCAGCTCGGGTCGGGTTACGTCCCACCGAGTCGGCTTCTTTGGACTAGGAATGTAACATTCCCCCAGAACCAAGTCTTTCTTTCAGCTCGGGGTTGGGTTACGTCCCACCGAGTCGGCTTCTTTGGACTATGGATGTAACATTCCCCCAGAACCAAGTCTTTCTTTTAGCTCGGGGTCGGGTTACGTCCCACCGAGTCGGCTTCTTTGGACTATGGATGTAATATTCCCCCAGAACCAAATCTTTCTTCAGCTCGGGGTCGGGATACGTCCCACCGAGAGACTTATCATCGGCATGGGATCGGAGCATATCCCTCATGGTCGGCCCTCTATTGGTCTGGGGAGGTGACATTCCCCCAGAGTCAAATGATCTTCTCAGCTCGGGGTCGGGTTACGTCCCACCGAGTCGATCGTCATCAGCATAAGGGCAAAACATTTTCTCCACGGGTAGATATCGGGATCCTCGTTGACTGAGCACATGAAGGTGGCAGGAATGACCAGATTTGCAGCCAATGCATTTTTCTCTGCGGTTTCTGGAGTGACCACCGACGGATTCATCGGCACACCAACTTTTTTTATAGTTCCCGGCATCAACTCGCAAACTCGTTGTTACCGATAACTATGGGATAGATGTTGATGGTGTTTTTTAAGCATTATGATATTTAAGCAGTACTGCAGGGGTAAAAGGGTAATTCCCTTCTTGATCGAGACCACTAATGCCGACCCGACCATTCGACGTTGCATACGCCAACGGTAAGGGGCCGAGCACTTGGTGATCAGTGACCGACTACTTAAGATCGGATGACCGGGCATTATCAGATCGATATCAGCATTCTCAGTTCAGAGGACCATTGTGACCGACCTCATAAAAACCGACCAGATAGTGAGATATGCTCCAGATGATAAGTTATCATATTCTTATGTGATAAAGAGATAAGTTATCATATTCTTATGGGATAAGGAGATAAGTTATCATATTCTTATGGGGTAAGGAGATAAGTTATCATACTTTCATAGGGAAAGGTTGATGAGTCAGTATCCTAATAGGATATGGGAAGTGAATGTAGTTTTCAACTAGGAATACTTTTGGGAAAATGAATCTGATTTCTTCAATATTATAAATAGAAAGGGAAAGTGTAAGTAAGAGGTATGAGGGAGGAGCATGAATATCATTACCATGAGACTTGTAAACACAAGAGATATCAGAGAAGCATATCTCAGTAATAAAAAAATCGTTCGTTCTGTGCCAGTGGACGTAGGCTGGATCTGATATGCCGAACCACGTTAAATCTCCTTGTTGATTGGTGTATTTATCTGTCTTTTGCTAAGTTTGCTTTTGGTTCCCCCATAAACCGAACAAATTCACTATTGATGGAGGGTTGTTCTGGGGGTAATATTCCCACATTGCCCCTGAGACCGAAATCCGCTGTCAACAGTTGGCGCCGTCTGTGGGGAGCTCCAACAAAAAGCAGCTCGCGTGGTAAGACGATGGCAGAAGATGGAAATCACCGGTCATCAGGGAGTTCAACAGCAGATTGGATGGAGAAGATGGAGGGAAATATGAGGAAAGATATGGAGGAAAATCAAATCCTTCTAAAATACATGATGGACAAACTGGAGAGGATGGAAGAGACGAATAATGAGGGGCTTGAAGCCGGAGCCAGTCGGAGAAGAGGCGAAAAAGCAGAAGGCAGTGGAACCCAAAAATATGAGTAAGACCTCTTCTGTTTTAGGCTGACATTTGATTATGCTTGTTTGTTATGGCCCACACAATGGTTTTGATATTTGTTTTACGGCTCGGGTCTGCTCTTGTACCGCCAAGTCCGTTTTGTTGATATATGTTTTACAGCTCGGGTCTGCTCTTGTACCGCCGAGTCGTTTTGTTGATATATGTTTTACGGCTCGAGTCTGCTCTTGTACCGCCGAGACCGATGTTTCTTTCAGGCTCGGGTCTGCTCTTGTACCGCCGAGATCGATGATTCTTTCCTGCTCGGGTCTGCTCTTGTACCGCCGAGAAAGATGTTTTTCTGGCTCGGGTCTGCTATTGTACCGCCGAGACCGATGTTTCTTTCCGGCTTGGGTCCGCTCTTGTACCGCCGAGACCGATGTTTTTTTCCTGCTCGGGTCTGCTCTTATACCGCCGAGACCGATGTTTCTTCCGGCTCGGGTTGTTCTTGTACCGCCGAGTTCGTTTTGTTGATATATGTTTTACGGCTTGGGTCTGCTCTTGTACCGCCGAGACCGATTTTTCTTTCCGGCTCGGGTCTGCTCTTGTACCGCCTAATTCGTTGTTGATATATGTTTTATGGCTTGGGTCTGCTCTTGTACCGCCGAGATCGATGTTTCTTTCCGGCTCGGGTCTGCTCTTGTACCGCCGAGACCGATGTGTCTTTCTGGCTCGGGTCTGCTCTTGTACCGCCGATACCGATGTCTTTTCCGGCTCGGGTCTGCTCTTGTACCGCTGAGACCGATGTCTCTTTCCGGCTCGGGTCTGCTCTTGTACCGCCGAGACCGATGTCTCTTTCCGGCTCGTGTCTGCTCTTGTACCGCCGAGATCGATGTTTGTTTCGGCTCGGGGCCGGATTTCGTTCCGCCGAGGCCGCTTGCTTATTCGGCTCGGGGCTGGATTTCGTTTCGTCAAGGCCACTTGTTTATTCAGCTCGGGGCTGGATTTCGTTCTGCCACTTGTTTATTCAGTTCGGGGCAGGATTTCGTTCCGCCAAGGCCGATTGGTTATTCGGCTCGGGGCTGGATTTCGTTCCTCTGAGGCCACTTGTTTATACAGCTCGGGGCTGAATTTCGTTCCGCCAAGGCCGCTTGGTTATTTGGCTCGGGCTGGATTTCGTTCCGTCGATGCCTTATGGTTTATTCAGCTCGGGTCGGGTTACGTCTCACCGAGTCGGCTTCTTTGGACTGGGAATGTAACATTCCCCCAGAACCAAGTCTTTCTTTCAGCTCGGGGTCGGGTTACGTTGTTGGTTTCTATTATAGAGGTCCCAAACAAAGATTAAGCATATGAAATACTAAAATGAATATATAAAAGACTTGAAGCATGGCGGAATCATACTTACAAAGTTATGTGATGAAGAAGATGAACAAACCTTTGAATCTCCAAGCTCCAAGTTGGTTGGTTGGTTTCGGCCAAGGGAAGAAGAAGACTTGAAGCTCCAAGCTTTTGTATTCCAAGCTCTTTGATGGTTTCCCTATCACCTCCTTTGATCCCTTGCTTGTGCTAGCAAAAATGGAGAATGGAAGATCAAATCTTCCTTTGCCCTTCAATGGTGAAGTTTCGGCAATTTGAGAGAGAAGAGAGAATTGTGTGATTGATTTATTTTGTTTTACCAAAAATCAATTTATATTTATGCCATAATTTATTAAATTAATAATAAATCTATGACATAAACCATGCAATGGCTTAGAGTGTCAAACACTCAAACTCCATGCAATGCCTTTGAGTGAAATGCACACTATCACCATGCAATGCCATAGAGTGTTTTGTACACTATTAACATGCAATGCCATATCAATGACAAGTGTCATGTGGGCCCCACACGTTTCCCAATAAAAGTGGGCCCACGTCCACTCACGCGTTCGGGTTCGATATTTCCGAAATACCGAGCTAGCGTCGCGACGTTAATTAAATCGGATTTAAATAAATAATCGCTCCTAGCGAAATTATTATTTAGTCGCTTACGAATTAATTCTAAATTAACTCGTAGCCCGAATAAAATCTAATTTTAATTTCGCGTCGAAATCGAATTTCGATTATTATATCGAATATAATAATTATATCGATTAATTCCAAATTAACCGTTCTCTCTCTCTAAATAAGGCACTTTATCCGAGACAAAGTTTCTCCGCAATTAATCCAAGATTAATTAAGTTCGAATCAAATATCATAGGTGAATCTTCAGGAAGCGACCCAAGAGATCTCCGGATATTTTGGCAGTAAATCCGGTCGTCGGATAATCCGAACACGTACGTACCTCGTACTACGTCTATACCGATTCACAAGACAAGGTTGGCTTCTAGCAAAGCGCCATGCCTACCCAATTCTCCAGAAATATTCTTATAGGAATATAAGATCTGTATCAAGCGTAGTATACCGTAGTATTGCGTACATCGATCCAGTATCGGATGATCACATGCTAGGCCTGGGGCTGGAGATGTGTCTGCCCCGTACGAAACATATATCGGACATCAAGCAACTAGTCTCTTTAAATCGGACAATCCTGACCTGGTCATATTGTCCCGACGTTGCAACCTTTTATAGAGTACCAGTTCTGTGTCCTGCGTGATCATCGCCTCCATATGTCTGAAGCGATACTTCCATCTTGACATTACATCCAGTACACTACGATTCTCGATAAACCCAGAAGAGGTGTACACAGAACCGGTTAAGGTCCCCAACCACCAAAACCAAAGTTTACCGATTGTCGCAAGTACTAGCGATGTAAGTCTCAGGTTAAGACCATATACACCTACCTTGATGCGGCCTCCCATAGACACGTAGACATACTACCAATGGGATTCCGCGGGGTCTATCCAGAGCGAAGCTGTTTTCCGTACCATCGGTAAAACACAACCTCCTATCGCACTTGCATAAGTATCCAATACTTAAATATATGAGAACTATGCCGTTGTGCCCTCACAACGTGCACAAGCGCAATACTAGTCTATTCCGCATTATCGATGTCCGATCTCGATAATACTACGACTAGGGATATTTAATGATTAAACCTTTATGGATTGATACTGTCTCATATCATCTCAATCCGGTACTAATCATATGGACTTTCGCCATTTATATATCAAAGTAAATAACATTACAAAACGGCAAAAGGCAATTCATTATCACATAGTTAATTTTGTACAATAATACAATATCATTTACAAACAGTGACGCTATGGGACATAATGTCTAACAATCTCCCACTTGGCCTATAGCCAGTCACTCAGGCATCTAATACCCGAACTATGTATGTGTCGTTCAAAAAATGCTGAAGAACAGCCTTCGTCAGCGGATCTGCAATGTTATCATCTGATGTGACCTTCTCGACCTTTACATCGCCACGATGTATAATCTCCCGAATCAGATGGTAACGTCGAAGAACATGCTTGGACCGTTGATGAGACCTTGGTTCCTTAGCCTGCCGCTATAGCCCCGTTATTGTCACAATACAATGGAACGGGCTCAGCTGCTAACGGAACTACTCCTAATCCGATTAGGAACTTTCGGATCCAAACTGCCTCCTTTGCTGCTTCAGATGCAGCGATGTACTCCGCTTCTGTTGTTGAATCGGCAACAGTATCTTGCTTGGAAGATTTCCAGCTCACTGCTCCGTTATTCAAACAAAAAATGTACCCGGATTGTGACTTATAGTCATCCTTGTCGGTTTGGAAACTTGCATCGGTATACCCAGATACCTCAAGTTCTCCACCTCCATAAATTAAGAAAGCATCCTTAGTTCGTTTAAGATACTTAAGGATATTCTTAACTGCTATCCAGTGACCTTCACCTGGATCGGCCTGATAGCGACTACACATGCTCAAAGCATATGAGACATCAGGTCGTGTACATATCATGGCATACATGATCGATCCGACTGCCGAGGCGAACGGTATCCGACTCATGTGGTCTCTCTCTTCCTGAGTCTTAGGACACATGTCCTTAGACAGAGAGGTACCACGTACCATTGGAACCAATCCCCTCTTGGATTGTTCCATGTTGAATCGCTTCAACACTTTATCAATGTATGTACTCTGGGAGAGTCCAAGCAGCTTTCTGGATCTATCCCGGTAGATCTTTATTCCAAGAATAAAGGCTGCTTCTCCCAGATCTTTCATGGAGAATTTTAATGAAAGCCAAGCTTTCACCGACGTTAGCATGGGAATGTCATTGCCTATAAGCAATACGTCGTCGACATAAAGAACAATAAAAGTAAGTGCTCTCCCACTACCCTAACCTTCTTGTATACACAAGGGTCATCTGCGTTTTGCACGAAATCATATTCTTTTATGATCTCATCAAAACGCTGATTCCATGACCGTGATGCTTGCTTCAATCCATAAATGGATCGATTTAACTTACAAACCTTGTTTGCAAGTCTTGGCACGATAAAACCGTCAGGCTGTTGCATATAAACATCCTCCAAAAGGTTTCCGTTAAGGAAAGCGGTCTTAACGTCCATCTGCCATATCTCGAAGTCGAAATATCAGCTATTGCAAGCATTATCCGAATGGATTTAATCATGGCAACGGGTGAGAAGGTTTCGTCATAATCAATACCGTATTGTTGACGATACCCCTTCGCTACAAGCCTAGCTTTGTACGTTTGTACGTTGCCATCCATGTCGGTCTTCTTTTGAAGATCCATCTGCATCCAATAGGCTTTACGCCTTCTGGTGCATCAACAACCAGTGTCCAAACTTGGTTGGCGTACATGGAATCCATCTCGGACTTCATGGCCTCTTGCCATAAAGCGGAATCGATATTTTGTATCGCTTCCTCATACGTAGCCGGCTCATTATCCTCAATAAGATTAATATCTATATGAGGTGAGATCAGGAACCCATACCTCTCAGGTACTGTTCTGACTCTCTCCGACCTACGCGGTCCTTGTGTATGTGAAGTTTGTGGTACAGACTCATCCGGACGGTCTGTTCTTGTTCCGTCGTTGATTCATTGCCAGGAACAGTATCACCACGATCTTCATCGAGTTCTACTTTCCTCCCACTTACCACTGCATTTAGGAATTCCTTCTCAAGGAAAACCGCATGTAGAGCAACAAATACTTTGTTCTCTTGTGGGTATAGAAGTAATATCCTTTGGTTTCCCTAGGATATCCAACGAAAAGGCATTTATCAGATTTGGGTTCAAGTTTGGTACCTTCCAAACGTTTAACATATGCCCAGCATCCCCAAATCTTCAGGAAAGAGAAACCTGGTTTCCTTCCTGTCCATATTTCATATGGAGTCTGTTCAACAGACTTCGACGGTACCTTATTCAAAATAAGTATAGCACTGTTTAATGCGTATCCCCAGAAGGATATTGGTAGCTCAGTGCGACTCATCATTGACCTTACCATGTCCAACAAGGTGCGGTTTCTCCGTTCGGACACACCATTTAATTGCGGTGTTCCAGGAGGAGTCCACTGTGAAAGAATACCATATTCTTTCAAGTAATCTTGAAACTCACAACTTAAGTATCCCCACCACGGTCTGACCGTAATGTCTTAATACTCTTCCCTGTTTGTTTCTCCACTTCGTGTCGAAACTCTTTGAATTTCTCAAAAGTTTCCGACTTGTGTCTCATAAGATACACATAACCGTAACGAGATGCATCATCTGTAAAGGTTACGAAGTAGTGAAATCCACCTCTAGCCTGGCTAGACATGGGCCCGCATACATCAGTATGAACTAGAGCCAACAGTTCTGTGGCACGTTCACCTTTACCGCTAAAAGGTGATTTAGGCATTTTGCCTAAAAGACAAGATTCGCAGACGTCATATGAATTGGGATCAAATTCGTCCAAGTACCCACTCTTCGAGAGTGTGGATATGCGAGTCTTGTTGATGTGTCCTAGACGACAATGCCATATATAAGCTTCATCTTTTAGATTACTCCTTTTGAGCCTTTTGTTTGTCATTTTAGGAGATTCATTTATATTCAAAATATAAAGACCGTTATTTGCAACAGCTGTGCAAATTTCTGCATCATTCAGATATAAATAACCCAGTGTTTCTGAATACAAAAGTGTAACCCTGCTGGGTTAACAAGGATACAGATATAATATTCCTAGTTAAACTAGGTACAAAATAACAGTTCATAAGTTTAAGTACATGCCCTGAGGGCAGTTCTAAAACAAAAGTCCCTACGGCCAAAACAGCAACAGGTGTTCCGTTTCCGACCCGTAGATCCATCTCCCCTGACGCCAGCACCCTGCTATCATGCAGATCCTGCACATCAGTACAAATATGAGCACCACAACCAGAATCAAAAATCCAATTTTTAAAACTAGAAGTATTCATATTTATCTCAATGACAAACATACCAGAGGCGATAGCCTTGCTAGCCTTGATATCCTCCCTCTGCCCAATGCCCATTCGGCAGTCACGTTTCCAGTGACCCCTCTTGCCGCAGTTTAGGCAGATGTCGCGAGATTTGTCCTTTGGCTTCCTAGAAGCCACTGTCAACTTGCCTTTGCCCTTCTTCTTGAACTTTTCTTCCTCGCACCTCCAATTGCCTTGGGCCCGGCCCTTGGCGCATGAGAGGTCGATGCATAATGCGCCTCGCGCTTGCTCCCCTTTAGGAGTTCCTTTTCGGACTCCTTCAGTACGGACAACAACTCTCCGAGAGTGTCGTCAGTATCCATCAACTTGTAGTTGATGATGATTTGTTTCCAAGTATCGGGCAGCGATTGTAATATCATATCAATCGTCAGCTCTGCCTCCAAGACAATGCCCATATTGGCTAACTCATCAATGTCAGCGATCATTTGAGTCCCGTGGGCCTCAACTGATGCGCCGTCTGTCATCCGGGAGCGGAAGAGTTTCCTTACTAGCTCGTACCTCTTCATCCGCTTGTTAGTGCGGTGAAGATCACGCAATCTTGCCATCATGTTATAGGGATCCAAGTCCCTATTTTGGCGTCTGAAATGCTGAGTCATTGCAGCTAGCATAATTGACTGAGCTTGGTCACAATCATCACTATGAGTTCTCCATAACTCTAGCTCCAGTGGCTCAGTGGGTTTAGGCGGGAGAGGCCTCTGAATAGTATACAGTACCCTCTCAGCCCCAAGCACATCTTGAGGTTCATTTCCCAGTCGGCAAAGTTTGTCCCTTTGAAGACATTATCGCCCATGATTATGTCGCGGATATTACCTTTGCCAGTCATCTTGACGACTATAGTCCAACTATAAAGTCAACGATGTTATGGGTACAGTCAAACTGTTACATATAAAAATAACAATATATTAGTCCAACTAATTATTTAAAATATTGACGAAATAATTTTGAAAGACGCGTAAGGCTAAATATCTGAATGAAATTGCAAATTCAATAATAGCCTCCCACTATTTTCTTCAAGTTTCTAACCCTCTGTAGAGAACTCGGGAAATCGAATTTCCTAGTGGGCTAGGATCCCGTTAAATAACACACAACCTTGACTTTGGCCAACAAGTTGTATGATATTTAACTAGGTAGATCTCGAAGATCAATTGGATCCCATCCAATTCCTAGATCCGGTAGGTGGACATCCAAGTCCGAAACATATATATCTAATACATATGTCAATGCATCTAATACATTTTCCTAACCATTTCCTCTGAATCAACTAAGCCTTGGCTTTGGCACAACAAACCTAATGATTCCAGTTAAGCGGGACCCATTGACAAGGAAAATTTCGTAATCAATGTCGATGGACAAGAAGTGATCTTGACTTTGGCCAACAAATCACAACTTGGACAGGACACCGATGTGGAACAAAATTCTCATGATTCAAACACATCCTCAATTGACAAAGGTCTTGACTTTGGCCAACAAACCAATGCCAATTTCGGATCTTGAGAAAGAATCATTCAACGGAAGGAAAATCGCTTAATATTGTTTGAGGGATTTTTTGCGTAATTGGCAACCAATTAATTTATCTTTGTTAGGTCTCATCATCATACACCCTTAAGCATGCTTCTAAAACATCATAAAGCGCGTAAAGTAAAATAATAGTGATATGCGGATGGATATATAAACAACTTGTTCCTAGAACAAATCACTCCCTTTCCTCTCCCCCGTTAGCACTATCTACTACTTCACCCAATTACATAATACATAAGAGAAACCTCATTTACATTGAGGGGAATTAGGTGAGAAGAGAATACAAAGAGATAAAGAGATAAGGCTGGACACGCAGGTCCAATTTATAAATTCCAAATTTACAATAATTCTAAAATTACCCTTTCCCTTCTAATATCCATCCGATATACACTATTCATTCATCACATACATATATATTCAAACAAGACATGCTTTTACAACCAATCTAATCCAATTAATTAGTCTTTGTTAAAGTGATCATCCAATGTTCAAACAACGGTTTGATTTTGCGCGAGTCCAACTCGATTGAGAATAAGTACACAAGGTACGAATTCGCGAATTATATCGAACTACTTATTAAATCTTATTTAATTCGTATTCAATACTAATTCAATTATTTAATTCCAAATTAAATGTTTACACTTTAATGTGCTTTAAAGACTTAGATTCTAAATCCAATCTATTGGGTCTCAAAGCCCAACTAACATCCAATGTTTAATTTAATTCGAGTCAAATGGGCTTTCAATTGATTTATTAAGGCTTGGGCTTTGGTCAATGTGGGTCATAACCCAATTACCAAGCCCAAATAAGGAATCACCCTTAAGTGCCATAAACCAATTTCAAGCCCATAAGGCCCAATTAAATTATTAAAGCCCATTATATTATATTTGGACTTAACGGAGTGATTTAGGCCCAAATTGGATCCAATCCATTGGCCAAATCTACTTGGTCCAACCAAGCCCTTATGCCCAATACAATATTAAAAGCCCAATTAACCAATTAAGCCCATTAATTAAATTTAATATTCCAAACATTAAAATCCAATTAATTAAAGTGTAATATCAAGATTAACATATTAAACCAAATATTCCAATAATACCCATTTAATTATTAATCATGTATTGTTCAAAATAAATGTCCAACATTAATTTTAACAAAAAATCAACTCCATTACATGTCTTATGTATTCGGCCAAGGTGAGTTTTTGTGTATCGATTTGTATTTCAATCCGATTGAATTACTAATCTACGTCCCATACACGTTCTAAGTCATCCAATGATCTTATACACAAAAATATCAAACCACTCCAAGTAGTAATACATTCGGCCAAGGCATGGATTTGGGGAAAAATCATCCAATGCATTTTTCATGAAATTGATTCCATATAACATCATGTTATACACATGCAAGCATACTTATTAATCAAATTTCATAAGAACATGCTTATATCAATTTCATCATGCCATTCGGCCAAGGTGAATATATTGGGGGAAAATCATCCAATGCATTTTTCATAAAATTGATTCCATGTAATATCATTCTATATACATGCAAGCATACTTATTCATCAAATTTCACAAGAACATGCTTCAATCAATTTATCACACCCATTCGGCCAAGGTAAAATTTTGGGGAAAAATCATCCAATGCATTTTTCATAAAATTGATTTCATATAATGTCATTTAACATACATATAAGCATACTCATTCATCAAATTTCACAAGAACATGCTTCAATCAATTTTACCCAAATTTTAACCTAAAGTATTTCATGCTTAAACCTAGCTCAATGATACCATTGTTGGTTTCTATTATATCCCAAACAAAGATTAAGCATATGAAATACTAAAATGAATATATATAAAAGACTTGAAGCATGGCGGAATCATACTTACAAAGTATGTGATGAAAAGATGAACAAACCTTTGAATCTCCAAGCTCCAAGTTGGTTGGTTGGTTTCGGCCAAGGGAGGAAGAAGACTTGAAGCTCCAAGCTTTTGTATTCCAAGCTCTTTGATGGTTTCCCTATCACCTCCTTTGATCCCTTGCTTGTGCTAGCAAAAATGGAGAATGGAAGATCAAATCTTCCTTTGCCCTTCAATGGTGAGTTTTCGGCAATTTGAGAGAGAAGAGAGAAGTGTGTGATTGAATTTTATTTTGTTTTTTTATTACCAAAAATCAATTTATATTTATGCCATAATTTATTAATTAATAATAAATCTATGACATAAACCATGCAATGGCTTAGAGTGTCAAACACTCAAACTCCATGCAATGCCTTTGAGTGAAATGCACACTATCACCATGCAATGCCATAGAGTGTTTTGTACACTATTAACATGCAATGCCATATCATGACAAGTGTCATGTGGGCCCCACACGTTTCCCAATAAAGTGGGCCCACGTCCACTCACGCGTTCGGGTTCGATATTTCCGAAATACCGAGCTAGCGTCGCGACGTTAATTAAATCGGATTTAAATAAATAATCGCTCCTAGCGAAATTATTATTTACGTCGCTTACGAATTAATTCTAAATTAACTCGTACGCCCGAATTAAAATCTAATTTTAATTTCGCGTCGAAATCGAATTTCGATTATTATATCGAATATAATAATTATATCGATTAATTCCAAATTAATCGTTCTCTCTCTCTAAATAAGGCACTTTATCCGAGATAAAGTTTCTCCGCAATTAATCCAAGATTAATTAAGTTCGAATCAAATATCATAGGTGAATCTTCAGGAAGCGACCCAAGAGATCTCCGGATATTTTGGCAGTAAATCAGGTCGTCGGATAATCCGAACACGTACGTACCTCGTACTACGTCTATACCGATTCACAAGACAAGGTTGGCTTCTAGCAAAGCGCCATGCCTACCCAATTCTCCAGAAATATTCTTATAGGAATATAAGATCTGTATCAAGCGTAGTATACCGTAGTATTGCGTACATCGATCCAGTATCGGATGATCACATGCTAGGCCTGGGGCTGGAGATGTGTCTGCCCCGTACGAACATATATCGGACATCAAGCAACTAGTCTCTTTAAATCGGACAATCCTGACCTGGTCATATTGTCCCGACGGTTGCAACCTTTTATAGAGTACTAGTTCTGTGTCCTGCGTGATCATCACCTCCATATGTCTGAAGCGATACTTCCATCTTGACATTACATCCAGTACACTACGATTCTCGATAAACCCAGAAGAGGTGTACACAGAACCGGTTAAGGTCCCCAACCACCAAAACCAAAGTTTACCGATTGTCGCAAGTACTAGCGATGTAAGTCTCAGGTTAAGACCATATACACCTACCCTGATGCGGCCTCCCATAGACACGTAGACATACTACCAATGGGATTCCGCGGGGTCTATCCAGAGCGAAGCTGTTTTCCGTACCATCGGTAAAACACAACCTCCTATCGCACTTGCATAAGTATCCAATACTTAAATATATGAGAACTATGCCGTTGTGCCCTCACAACGTGCACAAGCGCAATACTAGTCTATTCCGCATTATCGATGTCCAGTCTCGATAATACTACGACTAGGGATATTTAATGATTAAACCTTTATGGATTGATACTGTCTCATATCATCTCAATCCGGTACTAATCATATGGACTTTCGCCATTTATATATCAAAGTAAAAAATTACAAAACGGCAAAAGGCAATTCATTATCACATAGTTAATTTTGTACAATAATACAATATCATTTACAAACAGTGACGCTATGGGACATAATGTCTAACATACGTCCCACCGAGTCGGCTTCTTTGGACTGGGATGTAACATTCCCCCATAACCATCTTTCTTTTAGCTCGGGGTCGGGTTACGTCCCACCGGTCGGCTTCTTTGGACTAGAGATGTAATATCCCCCCCCAGAACCAAATCTTTCTTTCTTCATCTCGTGGTCGGGATACGTCCCCCCGAGGAGACTTATCATCGGCATGGGATCGGAGCAATCTCCCCCATGAGTCGGCCTCTAATTGGTCTGGGGAGTTGACTTCCTCCCCCAGAGTCAAATAATCTTTTCAGCTCGGGGTCGGGTTACGTCCCACCGAGTCGATCGTCATCAGCATAAGGGCAAACCATTTTCTCCACGGGTAGATATCGCGGGATCCTCGTTGACTGAGCACATGAAAGGTGGCATGAAGAACCATATTTGCAGCCATGCATTGTTCTCTGCTTTTCCCCCCTGGAGTGACCACCGACGGATTCATCGGCACACCAACTTTTTTTATAGTTTCCCGGCATCACTCGCAAACTCGTTTTTACCGAAATAGGGATGATTTGATGATATTTTTTAAGCATTTGATATTTAAGCAAAACTGCAAGGGTAAAAGGGTAATTTCACTTCTTGGTCGAGACCACTAATGCAGACCCAACCATTCGATGTTGCATACGCCAACGGTAATGGGCCGAGCACTTGGGGATCAGTGACCGACCACTTAAGATCGGATGACCGGGAATTATCAGATCGATATCAGCATTCTCAGTTCAGAGGACCATTGTGACCGACCTCAAAATACCGACCAGATAGCGAGATATGGCTCCAGATGATAAGTTATCCATATTCTTATGTGATAAAATAGATAAGTTTATAATTCTTATGGGGTAAGGAGATAAGTTATCTTATTCTTATGGGGTAAGAAGATAAGTTATCATACTTTTATGTGGAAAGGTTGATGAGTCAGTATCCTAATAGGATATGAGAAGTGAATGTAGTTTTCAACTATGAATCCTTATGGGAAAATGAATCTGATTTCTAAACTATTATAAATATCAGAGGAAAGTGTAAGTAAGAGGTATGAGAGAGGAGCATGAATATCATTACCATGAGACTTGTAAACACAAGAGATATCAGAGAATCATATCTCAGTAATAAAAATATCGTTTGTTCTGTGCCCGTGGACGTAGGCTGAATCTGATCCGCTGAACCACGTTAAATCTCTTTGTTGATTGGTGTATTTATCTGTTTTTTGCTAAGTTTGCTTTTGGTTCCCCCATAAACCGAACAAATTCACTATTGAATGAGGGTTGTTCTGGGGGTAATATTCTCACATTGCCCCTGAGACCGAAATCAACCGTCAACACCAATGAAATGGAAGCAATGCTATTGGAGGCAGAGTACTACGAAAAACTTGAGGAAGGTAAAAATATTTATTAATTATTATTTTAATTTTTATAGTGAATACCATAAAATGTAAACTTACTAACTGTGAATAAATTTTTTTTTATTTTATTTGAAGAATATCACAAGACACAAGTTACAAACTGAATCACAATCGCTGGATCATGTTGTTGGCAACAAAGTTTGAGTCGAATTATCTTTGAAGGTACAATTTTGACAAAGTTCTGTTTTTCTTTGATTACTTATCTGAATAAACATTTACTAGCTTAAAAAATGGGGGAACTTAAGGAAGTAAGACTTTAGTAGCAAAGAAACATTTTTCATTTATTTCCTGTTTTTACGATATGATGGTGCAGAATAATAGAATTTCTGGAATATCACAATATGATGGTGCCTTTACGATATGAAGTGGTTATATACTTATATTTTATATTTCAGAAACATTGTTTATTAATTTTCATCTTTTGCAGGCTTGATGTTGGTGTGCTGCTGCCGTGCTGGAAGTGAAAGGACACTGTGGATACTGGATATTATTGTGGATTGATATTGTGGTCATGTTGTTATTGTTGTGTGTACTGTCACTACTGTGTAGTGAAAATTTTGGCTTTTGTTGTTTTGTTGATCTTGTGGTATTGTTGTGTGTAGTGTGTACTGTCAACTACTATTTTGTTCATTTTGTGGTCAAATGTTCTTATTGTTATTGTTGTGTGTACTGTCAAAACTAGATTATGATTGCAGTTTGTGGTCATGTTGTTATTGTTATTTTGTTCATCCTGATGTTGGTGTACTGTCAACTGTGTAGTGAAAATCCGGATCGGATCGGACCGATCCGATCCGAAATCATCATATTTCGGATCGGACCAATCCGATCCGAATTCGTTCGAATCGGATCGAATCAATCCGATCCGATAATTATCAGATCGAATCGAATAGAGTTCGATAAGATGATCCGATGCGATCGAATCAAACATCTCAGCGCATTTCGAATCGGATTGGATTCAGATTCGGTTCGATCCGATCCGAATCCGATAATCCCCAGTGCTAGTCCAGCTTGTATTCCAAACACGGCCTTAGCCCAGACTTTCTATACCTCCATTCTGCCTAAATTCAGCGGAAAATTGAAGATAGCAGGTCTAAGCAAAATCTGGCCCAAACACAGGCCCCAATCTAAGGCCCAGATTAGGCCTTTATCGCAACCCGGCGTGCTTGGTGAAGAACATGTAAGGAAGGCCCATATGCTAAATAGGCCCAAAACTAGCTCTTTTTAACTCCATGACAACCCAAACAGCCCATGCCTTCTCCTTGACAGTTCAACGGCAGCTTCCAGCCAATTAACCAATGGCCCATGCCAATGCCAAGGCAAACAGCCCATCACGTGCCTTTTTAAAAAAAAACACACGTGACAAACCAGCAGAGACAATGATTAACCAGAAGCAGGCCCAAGTTTGGCCCAAATTCCCTTCAAAGCAGACTACACCTCCAGCCCAGTATCAAATCAACTGGTAAGAGAACCCTAAACTTTAAACCCTAAATCATAATTTTTTTTTTTTGGAAAAGATTACAATTATATTCCAAATGATGTGTTTTGTACAATTGTACAAGCATCCCCCAAGGAGAGTGCTCACAGCACGAGATAACAAAGCCCAAAAGCAAACACGGGCTTAAAGAAAATACGAAAATAAGCAAATGAAATTGCAAACTTCACAAATTCAGCCAAACGCACAATTTCCCAGCCCAAATCACGAGTTGCAAAAGTAGAGCCAAACCGGCCCACAGCCTGGCCATACTCAAACAAAATTCAACATGCATATGAAAGCCCAATAGGCCCGACGTGAAGGCGAAACAATAGTCTTCTTGCATCTACAGCCCGACCCATAACAAACCACACACGGTCTTCTTGCAACACTTTAACCTCAGCCCACGGCGTAAGCCAGCCCAATCGCGAGAAAATCCATGGAAGATCTCAGCTCACAACACACGGCGAGAGAGCCACAACAGCCCAGAAGATTCAGCCCAAGTAGTCAACCAGTCCACCAAAAGTATAACCGCAACTCACCATAGATTCGGCCCATGAGGAACAGCCGAAATTGTTTGCTCAAGCATACGAAGCCCATCAGCAAGAGACAAAATAAGTCCATTCTAGCCCACATTCTAGCAAGAATCCCACATAAAATTAAGCCCAAAAAGAGAAACAATCCATTTGTGGGCCTATATTTACAAGCAGCCTACGAAGATGGCTACGTTGCAATGCATGCCATGTTGGAGGAGGAGCAAACTACCATTTGCAAAGTCGCAGGAAGTGTCACACATCGATTAATGCAATAAGCAGCTCTAATAGCAAGTAAAAAGCTTTTCCACATCACTTTGCAATGATCAGCCCACCAAGCCCGAAAGACCAGCTCTATAGCAAAACGCCCAAGCAACTAAACAAGAGTCGAACACAGCCCAATTTTTAACAAAAATCAGCTTATATAGACTGGAATCCCACATCGATTGGTGCAAGATTACCCATCAAAGAGCAGAAACAAACCAAAACCTCCATGAGCAAATAACAAGCTATACACCTCACATCGCCTGAATTCAGAAGTAGCATCCCGAGCTTCAACCCTAAACCCCGGAACACCGAACCCCGGACCACTGAACCCCGAACCCCGAAACCTGAACCCTGAACGTATTTGGTCTGTTATTGCGAGCACGTATTGAGCTAATTTTGGAGGCTAGTTTCAGTTGTGTTGGCTTCTGTGTGATTTGGTCAAGTGATAGCCGGTGGATGGGCTTGGGTTGAGTGTTGTCTCATTTTGGCTAGAAGCCTGAACCCCTAATAAGGAACCGAAACCCTAAATCCCGAACCCGGAACGTATTGGCCTATCATTGCGAGCACGTATTTGGTCTTCGCTTCTGTGTGATTTGGTCAGGTGATAGCTAGTGGATGGGCTTGGGCTGAGTGCTGTCTCATTTAAGCCTAAATTCCAAACCCTGAACCCCGAATCCCAACCCCGAACTCCAAAATTAGCTCAATACATTCGGGATTCGGGGTGAAGCGAACACAACAAAAACTAGCCTCCAAAATTAGCCCAATACGTGCTCTCAATGACAGGCCCAATTTTCGCAGCCTGATGGTGATCTCACCAGCCCTCATGACATCTATGCGCTGGCCCATATGGAGAAGCCAACCCAAGAAAACACTCAAAACCAACCCAAAGCAAGGAACACCAGCCCAAGCATGCAACAACAGCCCATGTACACCTATCCAACCCACCATGCAGCCGGTCCAGAAATACCATCTCCAGCCCAGCTCATGTTTATTTAAAAAGATCACATGCGTAGCAAACATGATCATTTTTCAAGGCCCACAAATTAAGCCCACTTACCACCCAGCTCACCAAAAAGCGCAACAATAAGCCAGCCCATACGTCCGAGCTGCCCAAGCAGATTACCAAACCACCGATTAATAGGAAGTAGCCCACATAGTCTTTAGCCCATGCGCACAAATAAAATCCAGCTTATCCAAGCCCAGAAAGCAGCCCAAACAACTTACTAACTCACGCTCCCAAGGACCCAACCGAAGAACATAGCGCAAATGGCTAAGATTCAGCCCACACCCATAACCAGCCCACATTGATCTAAACTTCTAGAGAAAGTCGCGAAATAAAATGACTTCAAGAAATTTCCAGGCTATGAAACATAGCTCAAAATGCTAAGATTCGGCCCACATCCATAAACCACGCATGAGCCGAAGCCAAGCCCACCGGCCCATTCGCAAGAACATTATCATTGGAGAAGCCCACTCAACTAGAGCCCCTTCATGCAAAAAAATCATGCCCATTTAATAATGCCACATCGCCTAGGAAACTACCCTTTAAGCAGGGCACGCGCAGCAAAAAAAGCCTGCCAATCTCACCAATGACCAAACTCCAGCAAACCACATGCAAGCTGCCAATCATGCTGCCACGCAAACTGAAAGCTTGCTGCCACACCGCAAAACTGACATGCATTGCCATACACGTAGGTACTTGGAGTTAGTGTTAGTGCCTGGAAGCACCTAATCCAACAAAAGGATCCCACATCGGTTATTGCTATCAAATTATCCAAAGAAACAAATTCAGCAAATGTCCAAAGAAACAGATTCAGCAAACTAAATCAGTCCCCCTAGGCAGAACCTTGCCCCAGCTATTTGAAAGAACCTTAGGAAACTTCCCCAGGCAAGAAAACCATAAGCCATTCAGCAAAACTCCCAACTCAAACCATGTCAGAGAATCGAAAAAAAAAAGAGATATCCTCCTAGAGATCAAACACGACCAATATGGTCCAGCCTCATACATCAGGCTAGTACACATGATCGAGATTTTTCCTACCATGTTTCTTCATATCTCATGCCCCCTTCCATTAGATTATGCTATTGTTCATAGTCAGGATTATTGTAAAGGATGCTACATCGCCAATGCATAGCCTGATGATGACAGCCACTGGCCAGCAGTCGCATATGACCATCCGTGAAGGGCATTATCCACTTGAGCCAGGCACTATCACTAACATAAATGAGACGAAATTTTACCCAAATTAGTCCGCCCATGTTTCTTCGTATCTTATACGCTACTGTTCACCACTTAACTATATTTGAGCTGCTACGTCGCCCAAGTGAAGCGAGCGATCGTGCATAAGCTCAGAGTTCATGTTTGCCTAGCATGGGAGTGAGGTTTGCCTGCTCAGATTTTTAGGACCGAAGAGATTCCCGGTACAAACCCTAAACCCATAACCCAAACCCTAAACCCATAACCCCAAAAATCCTAAACCCTAAACCCTACCATAAACCCTAAAACCCTCCCCTTCGACTTCCCTCTTATAACACCTAGCCATGAATTATCACCGAGATTGATTACGAATTATCAAAGTCTTCTGAATTTTTTACACATTGAATTTTTTGCGCATTGAAAGGGAGCTCATCCTCACATCCTACATATGTGCAACATTGACGAAGCATACTGAAAAAACGGTAGAGAAGCATGAAACGGTATGCCACATCCTAATATGCCACAATCAATTGCCCATGAAACGGTAGAGAAGCATAATGGTTTGAACAGCCGTTGTGAAGTGAATGCTTCGAAAGTGAGAAAACTCATGGAGTGAAGTGAATGCTTTGAAAGTGAAAAAACGTATGGAGTGAATGCTCCTTTGAATAGATTTTCTCAAATTAAGGAGAAGGATCTAAAATGTGAGAATTAAGAAGTGAACAGATAAAAAGAGTGGATTAAAGAGAGCTTTAGCTTTACAACAGAATTAATAATATAAGTGTAGATAACTAGATATTGAGTTGAGTTGTGTTGAATTTTTTATATTTTTCTATTATGTGTGTATTTATATCTAGGGACGATTAAATTCAATTACATATAACATGCCCCCTATATTTTGATTTAATACATACAGATATTTTTATAATACATAAGTAGTGTTAAATATATTAAAAAAAATCACAAAAATTAAATGAATAAATGAACACAAAATAAATAACAATAAATATGAAATTTGTAATATATATATATATATATATAAAGCAAAAAAATTATAAATTTAAAAAAATAAAAAAAATAAAAAAAATTTAATTAATAAAATAAAATAAGTATATATGTTATTTTTAAATAAATAAATAAATAAATAAATAATATATATATATATATATATAAAGCAAAAAAATTATAAATTTAAAAAAATAAAAAAAATAAAAAAAATTTAATTAATAAAATAAAATAAGTATATATGTTATTTTTAAATAAATAAATAAATAAATAAATAAATAAATATATATATATATATATATATATTGGGGTATATTTGATTTGTTGAGGGAGGAAATTTCTAAAAATTAAAGGGGCAAAATCAGAAATATCTAAGAGGACAATGCGGTGCTTGTTGTCAGATGGGGGGTGAGGAGTAGTCCTCGATCTGTAAACAGATAGTTGATATAAGTCAGGTAAGTGGATATTGATTACGCTTAAAAGTACTTGCGGCTATCGCAGTATAGTTGGACTGTCGATTCCTCAGAGTGATGGTTACAAGGAACTAATTTACTTAAACAAAACGTTAGCAGTAACTTAATTAAATAGAAAGATAATGATTGGTAATATGAAATAGTAATTATGGAAAATACTTTGAGAATATCAATAGAGAAAGCAGCAAAGCGTCAGAGATCCCTCTTAAATCAAATTCCTATATTCAGTTATTGATTACTTTTATTACTCAATTGAAGGTTTCACATCCCAAGCCAACAATCAAAAGATATTCAATTCAAAACATATTAAATTCTAATGTAATCGATGAATTATTTTCTCTATATTAACAACACACAAAGTTATCATTACGACCTATCTAACGTCGACAATATCCCACAGGCAATACTACATCAGAAGACCAACTAATAAAATAACTTTACCAGTCACAACTGGGTTCCCCAATCACACATAGAAGAAGCATGACTATTCCTAAATGCAAGTTGGTAAAACACAATCTCTGGATTATAAATCGAAAGATAATAAAGAATAACTGTTGGGTTTTCTAAGTCAAACCAAGATCAAATTAAGCAATGAAACATGTGAATACATCAAAGTAAAGTAGCGGAAATACTCACTTTGATCGGCTAAGTGGATGTGTAGACAACAAAAATTTTCCTCATTGAGTTTCGGCCAAGCCCTCCTTGTGTTGATCTTCAAGCTCCAAGCTTTGAGTGTTGATTCCAAGCTCAAGGATTGGTTTCCTTATCACCTTTGAATGACTCATTTGATGTGTGCTAGCACTTGTGTTTTTTTTGAAGCAAAAAATCACTCAACATGAACCCTAGGTTCACGCCAAAGTGAAGAAGAAAAGGGGGAGAGTTTCGGTCATGCCTAGCATGAGAGGGAGAGAGTGAAAATGTGTTAAATGTATTGATTTTTCAAAATCAAAAGTCATATACCAAAATCCAAGATTTGGTAAAGGTCATTCAACATTCAAACTTGTGTAAGAAACAAGTTAACTAAAATCCAACCAACTTCTATCAACTTAAAGTTGATAAAGTTTGACTAGGTGATGTGATAATTTATGGGCCCCACTTGATTCAAAATCCGAGTGGGCCCGCAACATATCCCGGGCTCGGGTTCGCTAATTCTGAATTAACGAATTTTCTGTTGCGAAGTAATTAAATCAAATTTAATTAAATAATTATGCCTAGCAAAATTACTATTCACGTCGCTAGCGAATTAATTCTAAATTAACTCGTTCGCCCGAATTAAAATCTAATTTTAATTCCGCGTCGAAATCTAATATATTATTTTATCGATTAATTCCAAATTAATCGTTCTCTATCTTTAAATAGTATTTTATCCCAGATAAAATTTCTCCGTAATTAATCCTAGATTAATTTTCTCTCTTCTAATTAATCCCAGATTAATTATGTTCGAGTCATACGTCATCGGTGAATCTTCGGGAAGCGACCCATAAGATCCCTGGATATGTTGGCAGTAAATCTGGTTATCGGACTATCTGAACACGTACGTACCTAGTACTACGTTTTTACCGATTTACAAGACATGATTGGCTTCTAGCAAAGCACATGCCTACCCAATTCTCCAGAAATATTCTTAATGGAATATATAATCTGTATCAGGCGTAGTATACATAGTATTGCGTATTGCGATCGAGTATCAGATGTCACATGCTAGGCCTGGGCCTGGAATTGTGTCTGCCCCGTACGAAGCATATATCAGATCTCTGGTAAATAGTCTCTATAATCGGATAAACATGACATAGTCATATAATCCCGATGACTGCAGTACTAAAGAGTACTAGTTCTGTATCCTGTGTGATCATCATCTCCATATGACTGAAGTGATACTTCCATCTTGACATCACACCCAATACACTACGATTCTTAGTATACCCAGAAGAGGCGTACACAGAACCTGTTAAAGCCCTGGACGATCAAAACCAAAGTATATTGATTGTAGCAAGTATTAGCGATGCAAGTCTCAGGTTAAGACCAAATACACCTACCCTGATTCGGACTTTTATAGACACATAGTCATACTACCAATGGAATTCCGATGGGTCTATCCAGAGCGAAGCTGTTTCCGTACCATCGGTAAACACAACCTCCTATCACACTTGCATAAGTATACAATACTTAAATATATGAGAACTATGCTCCCATAACACGCACAAGTCTATTCCGCATTATCGATGTCCAATCTCGATAATACTACGACTATGGATGTTTTAATGATTAAATCTTAGTGGATTAATACTGTCTCATATCTTATTAATCCGGAACTAATCATATGGACTTTTATCATTTATATATCCCGGTAATCTAATTACAAATGATAAAAGAGCAATTTCATTTGTCACATAGTTAATTTGTACAACAACACCATGTTCTGTACAAATAGTGATGTTATGGGTCATAATTGTCCAACAATAACAATCGTCAATTGTATTAAACGTTAAAAAGTATTTAGGAATCAACAACATGAACATAAAAACTTAAATACAAGAGTTCATCCTTAACTTTGTCTAGGAGATTCTCTATGTAGAAGAGAGATATAGCCTGGATAGATCGGAAAGACGTCATGTCGGCTTGAAGTTCTTCGTCATTCTCTCTCAAAATTGTATTTGCGGCTCTATTTCTCTCTCTTTTTCTCCTCTTTTCTCCTCATTTTTAGGTTTGGACGAAATTGGATTTATATAGAGAAGTCTCATAGTCATTGTGCGCATCAAACACGATAAAATTAAGTTTTAGAGCCTTCTGGGGCACCGCGGTGCCCAACTTGCTGGATTTTATATGAGTGCAGGATCTGGGGGCGCGTCGCGACGCCAAGAAGTTGGACGTCACGACACGTGGTGGTTTTCGAGTCTTGTACTTTCTTCATTCTCGCTCTTCCTGCGTGCTTCTGATGCGTCTGCAAGGTCCCGAAACATGTATAATTACTCCAAGATTCATGTTCCATTTCTTCCTAATAACAAGACACAAAATAAACTATAATTAAGATTAAATACACAATAATCAAACCGAGTTAGTGGTATGCAAAGTACACTTCATGCACTTATCACAACCCCCAACCAGCTTATTGCTAGTCCCTAGCAATTCAAGCGCAAAATAAAATAAGAACTAAATAAATAAAACTATCTAAGCCACTTTCGTACGGATCGCGATTGCATTTAGCGTATGCAATAAGCCTTTAAACCCCTAAGTGGCCCTAGTGGACGAGTTATTATCTCGTGAGGGCTTACAACGATGACACCCACAAATGTCATTCAAAACACATGATCATGCAAAAACAAAATGAAATAGTCCCAATAGTTACACATATTATCGTCCTCAACGAATGCCTAGGAATGAAATCAGAGAACTTTCAAAGTACTCAATGCAACTCAAATCCAAGTCATTGGATAAATTATCTATGCCAGACTCACAGTGTGTGTGTGTGTGTAAAGGTTCATTCACAGCTCGACTCATAGGTAAGCCAACTTAATGATTTCGTTTAAAAATTGGGATCTGATGGGTCAAACCAACCTAGATATCTCAATTATGCTTTGTAATTGCCTTTCTACGCTCAGCATGGTATGCTTTTTTCTTTCTTTTTCCTATTTCAAAATCTTTTTTTTTTCAACCCACCTATCATTTAAGGTAGCATTTCCCCTCATGGTGGTCCTAACACTCGCCCATGGGTAGCTTCACGGTTATCGGTTATAGGTGGTTTAATTTCCTCATTTCTTTTGTTTTTCATTTTTTTTCTTTGTTTTTATTTTTAACCATACCATACATGTAACATATGAATGTTGATAAAATAAGTTCCATATGTAGGAACTTATTTTATCACATGTAACATATGAATGTTGATCTTTACTTGCTTCAAATGTTCTAGGATCTCACCATTTGGGTCTGGAGCTCTCGTTGTGGGCCTAAGTGCTTGAGGGAAAGGTACTCTAACTGGGATATGTGGCACTTGTTCTTCTTGGGGAGTATTTGCATTACTATTTCCATGGTTATAAAAACTTTGGTATTGATTGAATGTACATGATGAGCTTGGAGAGGCTCTTGGCCGAAACTAGGAGGATGAAAGTGAGTGGTGATTTTGTTGATTTGTTGACTTGTTAATATTGAATGAGTATTGTATGATGATATGAACATAAAATAATTTGTTTGGTTTGATTGGAATGAGAAATGCAAAAAAAAAAATATTTTCAGAATTTGATTTTATGATTTTCGGGGCATGAGGGAAAAACTCACCCCAGTATGTAACTTGAGATACAGATGGAATTGACGAATATCATATGATTCGGGATTGATATTTGACCCATCCCAGTGGTACATTGTTGGAATTGACGGATTTAGATACATGTGCACATGTGGAGGACTGATGGGACGCTCTCAGATCCTCGAGCAGGACTAGGGGGACGGCGATACGTAACGCCCATAGATCCTAAGCGCTCAGATGTACATTCCTGGGCAGAGTGGCATGAGGGACGGCGATACGTAACGCCCCATGTCACCGACAAAGTGTTTAGGGGGACGGTGAGGCGTAACACCCCTAAAAACCGGTGTATTGGGGGGGACGACGATACGTAACGCCCCTGAACACCAGATGGATACTTTGGTACAAGATGACCGTATATTGCTTTTCAGATTTTGGTTTTCAGAAAAAGAATTCCAGATTTCAGTTTTCAGAAAAAAGAGTTTAGAAAGCGATCTTAGAGAGAAGTACAAGAAAGAGTTTTTCAGTTTTCAGATTCTCAGTAAACAGTTTTCAGAAACAAGATTTTAGAAATAGTTTCCAGAAATCAGAGATTCAAAGCATGATTTTAGAAAGATAAGTTTTATTAAGAGATTTTCAAACAGAGTTTCAGAAAGAGTTTTCAGAAAGCAATTTTTCAGAAAAGGTTTTTCAAAAAATATTTTCTAAAGATATGACATAATTAAAGATCAGAATAGCTTATAGGTTAAGCATATAAGTCATACATTCTGGTTAATATATGAGATGCATATAGTTAACATTGAAGCGTGATAGCATGATTACGTCTATATGGATATTGTTGGAGATTATCTAGGTCCCAATGATCATAAATCAAGCATGAACATGTGTGAATACAATCGATAAGTCACGAAATACTTACATCGAGCGGTTGAGCGACGCTTGAGGCAACAAAAACGTTCACTGCCCTCCATGGACTGCTATGACAGTGCAGTGGTGTCCTCACTGGTTCGGCCATTTTGAATCAACTTCCAAGCTCCAAGCTTCGTCATGGTGATTCCCAGCTCATGGGTGGACTTCCCTATCCACCTTCGCATGTCTTTCGGAGTGCTAGCTCTTTTGATTTTGCCACAAAATCAAGCACTTTGCTTCTTTTTTCCTTCAAAACTCACGGCCAAACCAGTAAATGTAAATGAAAAGAAGAAAATGGCGTGAGAGAGATGAGCAATTTTGGCTCCAAAATGTGAACCAACGTGAGAGAGAGAAAGTTGGAATTAATTAGTATTTGATTTCCAAAATCAAAACATATAAAACATATACCAATATTAAATAATAATATATGTCACTCAAGCTATCAAAAGCTTTTAAAACAACTCCCATCAAGTCACATCGGCAGTTCACTGCCTTACAAGAAGAAGAAAATGGCGGAGGAGAGAAGAGGGAAAAATAGAGGAGAGATGAGAGTGTTGTGTGTATTTGGCTAAAAAGTGTATCATATACACTTAATAAATTTCTAAAATTGATTTTCCATTTTATTTTTCCAAAAAATCAAATGACATTTAAGTTTTGCCAACCACCACATCACACAAGTCAATCAAGTTGTCAAGTCACATCACTCAAAGTGACAAGTGATTTGACGCTTGATGTGACGCTAGATGCGACTAGCGATTTGATGTTTAATTTGACGTGCCGCGCTCGATTCGAAATGCGAATGCGCTCGCAAATTATCTCGGGCTCGGGTTCGCTAATTCCCAATTAACGAATTTTCCGTTGCGTCGTAATTAAATGATTACGTCTAGCGAAATCACTATTCACGTCGCTAACGAATTGATTCTAAATTAATTCGTTCGCTCGAATTAAAATCTAATTTAATTCCGTGTCGAAATCCAATTTCGTTTAATATATCAAATATATTAATTTCTTGATTAATTCCAAATTAATCGTTCTCTCTCTTTAAATGATATTTTATCCTATATAAAATATCTCCGTAATTAATCCCAGATTAATTTTCTCTCTCACGTTATTAATCCCAGATTAATTAAAAGTGCGAGTCATACGTCATCAGTGAATCTTTGGGAAGCGACCCATTAGATCCCCGGATATGTTGGCAGTAAATTCGGTCGTCGGACTATCCGAACACGTAAGTACCTCGTACTACGTTTATACCGACACGAACAACAACAAGGTTTGGCTTCTAGCAAAGCGCCATGCTCCCCAATTCCGGAAATATCCTTACAGAATTAAGGATCTGTATCAGGATCTGTATATATAGTATATATTAGTATTGCGTATTCTCCAGTATCAGATGATCACATGCAAAGCCTGTGGGTACAGTGTCTGCCCCGTACGAAGCATATATCGGATGACAAGCAACTAGTCTCTTTAATATAGGATAATCATGACCAAGTCATATTATCCGACGGTTGTAACCTTATATAGAGAACCAATTCTGTATCCATGCGCGATCATCAACTCCATATGACTAGAGTGACACTTCCATCTTGACATCACACCCAACACACTACGATTCTCAATATACCCAGCATTGGCGTACACAGAACCTGTTAAAGCCCTGGACGACCGCAACCAAAGTATATTGATTGTCGCAAGTATTAGCGGTGCAAGTCTCAGGTTAAGACCAAATACACCTACCCTGATTTCGGATTTCCATAGACACATAGTCATACTACCAATGGAATTCCGAGGGGTCTTATCCAGAGCGAAGCTGTTTCCCGTACCATCGTGTGAAAACACACCTCCTATTACACTTGCATGAGTATCATATACCCAAATATATGAGAACTATGTCGTTGTGCCCTCACAACGCGCACAAGTGTGTAATACTAGTCTTTTACGCATTCATCGATGTCCAATCTCGATAATGCTCTGACTAGGGATGTTTAATGATTTATCCTACGTGGACTGATACTGTCTCATATCATTCTCCGTCCAGGAACAAATCATAGAGACATCTCATCATTTATATATCTAGGTGATCTAATCACAAATGATAAGAGTGCAATCTCATTTGTCACATAGTTAATTTGTAAAACAACACCATGATCTGTACAAATAGTGACGCTATGGGTCATAATTGTCCAACAATCTCCCACTTGGCTATAGCCAGTCACTCGAGTGCTTGACACCCGAACTATGTACGGTTGGCTCAAATGCTGAGAAATACTTTCGTCAGTGGATTTTCATGATGGGAAATGCTAACAAGTGCCCTAAGGGCACTCCTTAAGAATCCATTTTTAGAAAAGTTTTTATGGGGAAAAATGAAAAAAGTAATTAATGTTTGATAATTTTCTACATTTCCCAAAAAAGTGATGTCAAAATTTTCCAAATATGGACTCTTAATGAGTGCCCTTAGGGCACTTGTTAGCATGACCATTTCATGATTATAATCTGATGCGATTGATTTATTCGATCATCACATCGTCACGATGTATGATCCGAACGAATCAGATGAATATCGAAGTATGTATCTGGATCGTTGATGAGACCATTAATTCTTTAGCCTGTGCTCAAAACTAGCTCAGCTGCTAACAGAATTATATCTAATCTAATTAGATTTGTTTATCGACCCAGAAGGCTTCTATTGCCGCCTCAGCTGCAGCAATAACCCGCATTTGTTATTTATTCGGTAACAGTATCTTGCTTGGAAGATTTTTAGCTCACTGTTCCGTTATTCAAACTGTGTATAGTACTGTTTTGCGACTTATAGTCATTTTATCGGTTTAGGAAACTTGCAGTAGTGATGATCCAGTCACTTCAAGTTCTCCTTCTCCACAGATTAAGACAATATCCTTAGATCTCTAAGATACTAAAGGATATTCTTAACTTCAATCAAGTGACATCACTCGGATTGGCCTGTTTGTGAATCCATATGCTCAAAGCGTATGAGACACCAGGTCGCGTACATTTTTCAATGTACGATTTCTCGGGAGAGTATTCGAAAGCCAAGCTTTCGCCGATAGTTATTATGGGAATATCATTTCCAAGAAATGAGGTATTATCATTATTTACAGGACAACCACTGTCAGTGCGCTCCCACTAACCCTCTTATATACACAAGAATCATTTTCGTTTGAATTAAATCATAAAAAATTATGATACATCAAAACGATAATTCCAAGAACCTATGTTTGCTTCAATCCAAAACATGGATCGAATAACCCGCAAAATTTGTTTCTTGTTATGGTACGATAAAACCGACAGGATGTTGTAAACATCCTCCAAAAGGTTTCTTTTCAGGAAAAGCGATTTCCCGTTCAGCTGTCATATTTCATAAATGAAACATGCAGCTTTAGCAAGCATTATCCAAATGGATTTACCGTGGCAACAGGTAAAAGGTTGAATCGTAATCAACACAATGGTGATAACGATACCTTTCCGCTAAAAGCCTAGCTTTATACGTTGATATGTTGCCATCCATGTATATGTCTTCCTTGAAGAATTAAAAGTACCAATAGGCACAATGCCTTGCGGTACATCAACTAGTTCTAAACTTGTTGATATACATGGAATCCATTTCGGACTCATGACACTTTTCATAATAGGGAGTCGATACCTTGTATCACTTCTCATACGCAGTCAGTTGGTATTCCTCAATAAGATAGACATCTTTATGAGGTGAGATCAGAAACCCATACCCCAGGTTGTTTTCTGATTCTCTCCGACATACGCGGTTCTTGTGTATACGAAAATTATGGTATAGTTTCATCCTGATGAACTATTTGTGTTCCATTAAGGATTCGGTGCCTAAAACAGTATCACTCCGATTTTCATCGAGAGTTATACTATCATCTCAACTTACCACTGCATATCGGTATTCCTATTAGGAAACCGCATGGTGAGCAACAATTAAATTGTTCTCATGTGAGTTGTATAAGTACTATACTTATGCTATCCCTAGGATAACCTACAATTGACACTTATCCAATTTGGGTTTTAGTTTGGTATCATCCAAATATATGCCTAGCATACCAAATTATCAGGAATGAGAAACCGGTTTCTTCCTGTTCATATCTAATATGATATCTGTCAACAGTTATTATAGAACCTTATTCTAAATAAGTTCTGCACTGTTTATACTATCCGTTGAAGGAAATGGTAGCTCAGAGCGACTCGTGATTAACCTTATCATGTCCAACAAAATTCGGTTTATCCTGTTCGGACACACCGTCAACTTGACGTGTTCCGGGAGGAGTCCTATTGAAAGAATACTTTACTCTTTCAAGTATATTAGAAACATATTGCTTAAGTATTTTCATTACGGTCTTACCGCGACGGTTTAATACTTTAGCCGATCTGTTTGTTTATTTCGTGTCGAAACTTTAAAAGTTTCCGATTTGTGTTTCAAAAGAGACACATAACCATAACGCGATGCCACATTCGTAAAGGTCAAAAAATATTCATATCCACATCTAGCCTAGCTAGACATGGGCCCAGTTGTTCACTATGAACTAGGGCTAACAGATCTGTGGCATTTGCACTTTTACCAAGTAAATAGTGTTTTAGGCACATTGCCCAATAAACTAGATTCGTAGACTTTATTTGAATAGAATCAAATTAGTCGAGTACCCACTCTTCAAAAGTGTGGATATACGAGTCTGGTTTAATTGTGTCCCAGACAACAACACACAATATGTTTCATCTGATCAAATCAGTTTAAGCTGTTGTTTGTCATTATATACGTTTGAGATTTATTTATATTCAAAATATAAATTATGTTATTCACATCTAATGGGTTTATCTCAATATTATCTTTATATAATAAAACACTTTAGTGTTCTAGAATATAAAGGTAAAACCACAGTGGGTTAAACACTGATATAGAGATAATGTTTCTAGTCAAACTAGTTACTTATAACAGTTTCCTAATCTGCTCATAGCAGATTTTGAAACATCGGTATATATTTATGTACCACACTTAGTATTTAAAATCCAATTTCAATACTAATAGTGAACATAATTATGACAAACATATTTGAAGTCAGAGCCTTGCCCCGTCTTCATTCCTTCATGTCTGCTTTTGTCCAAACGGCAGTCACGCTTCCGCGATCCCGTTTTCCACATTTAGGCAGACATTTTGGGATATGTCCATTATCTTCCAGAAGATTATAATGATTTTTGCCTTTGACCTTTTCCACATTCCAGAAGCCTTTAGCCTAGCCTCGGGTTTCTAGAATATCGAAGTAAGGTGCGCCTTGCGCTACTTGCCTAATTGCAAATTTTGACTTTGTCTCCTTGAGAATAGTCATTAATTCTCCAAGAATTATTCATTGCAATTTAGTACTTCTAAAATCTAAAGATAGATTTATGAAGATCCTTCAATTTCATTATCATACTTTAAGGATCTAATCCTTAGTTCTGATTCAGAAATTAAGGAGTCTAATGCGACAAGCTTAATGGATTAAGCACTAAAGTTATCATCACATAAATCTTCCAAAGATTATGCTTACTATTTGCTTAACTACGAGCTTAGGCTTAATATAATTTTTATCAAATAAAATAACTTATTATTTTCCAGGACCATCCTGAAATTTTATTCCCAATTTGAAAATTAAACCATTTAAATACATTTTCCCTAGGATTATGTTTTAAATGTCAATCTTTCATTTTTATCTTGATTTTAATAGTCCAACTATTAATCAACGATTTGTGGTACTATATATTATAATGATTATTATAGTCCAACTATACAAAAAATATAATTTAAATCAATAACCTCAATATATTGATTACTATAGTCCAACTATAAAATCAACTATTAATTGAAATTAATTAATTCAAATATATTGATTACTATAATCAATTATATAATCAACTATAATACAGTCCAACTGTTAATTAAAACAACATTAAATATTAGTCCAACTAACATTTAATTGATGAATGATATTTGAATGAGCGAGCGTATGGCAAGTAATTAAACGAATATTGCAAATTCAATTCTTGCCTCCCACTATTTTTCGAAGCGAGCCTCTAACCCTCTGTCGAGTACTCGGGGGAAACCGTGTTTCTAGTGGGTTAGGATCCCGTTAAATATCACACAATCTTGACTTTGGCCAACAAATTGTATGATAATTAACTAGGTAGATCTCTAAGATCGATTGGATCCAATCAATTCCTAAAACCGGTAGGGGGACATCCAAGTCCGAAAAACATATATCTATATATGCCAATACATCCAATGTATTACCTAACCATTTTCTCTGAATCAACTAAGCCTTGGCTTTGGCACACAAACTTAGTGATCCCAGTCAAGCGCGACCTATTGACCATGGAAAGCTTCGTAATCAATGTCGATGGACAAGAAGTGGTCTTGACTTTGGCCAACAAACCACAACTTGGACAAGACACTGATATGGAACAAAGCCCTCGTGATTCAAACACATCCTAGACGGACAAAGGCCTTGACTTTGGCCAACAAGCCAATGCCAGTCTCGGATTTGAGTGAGAATCACTCAATGGAAGGAAATACGCTTAATATTTTGCGAGGGTTTTCGAATGCAAATTGGCAACCAATTTATTATCTTTGTAAGGTCCATCATCATACACCCTTAAACATGCATTCTAAAAACATAATAAGGCGCATATAAAAATATAATAATGATATGCGGATGGATACTTAACACATTGTTCCTAGAACAAATCTCTCCTTTCCTCTCTCCCGCTAGCACAAGTATACTTCTACCCGATTACATAACACTTCTAAAGAAACCTCATTTACATTGAGGGGAATATGGTGATAAGATAAAATACAAAGAGTAAAGAGGTAATAGGCTGGACACGCAGGTCCAATTAATAAATTCTAAATTATTACAAACAATTTCCAAAATTACCCTCACCCATCTAATATCCATCTGATATACATTATTCATACATCGCATCCATGTATTCACACATGCTGTTATAAATCAATCTAATCCAATTAATTAATCTGAAAATTAATGACCATCCAATGTTCAAACAACATTTGATTTTGCGCGAGTCAAACTCGTTTTGCGAATAAGTACTCAAAGTACGAATTCTTGAATTATATTAAACTACAATATTAAATCCAATTTAATTGTATTTAATACCAATTCTATATTTAATTCTAAATTAAATAATTACACTTTTTAATGTGCCTTTACGACTTAGATTCCAAATCTAATCGTTACGGGTCTCAAAGCCCAATTAACATCCAATGTCAATTTAATTAAAGTCCAATGGGCTTTTAATTAATTTCATAAGGCATGGACTTTTGGTCAATATGGGTCAAACCCAAATACCAAAGCCCATTTAAGGAATCACCCTTATATGCCAAGAAACCAATTGAGGCCCATTAGGCCCAATTAAAATTAAAGATCCATTTTAATTATATTTGGACTTTATGGATATGGTTTGGGCCCAATTGGATCCAACCAATTAGCCTAAACCAAAATTGGCCCAACCAAGCCCATAAGCCCAATTACAACTTTACAAGCCCAATTCAAATTTGGCCCAATTAATTAAATTACAAAATTCCAAATTTCATAATTTAATTAACCTAAAGTGTATGCCATAATTAATAACCAAATTAATATTTCCAAAACATCAATTTACATAATTAATATGCTTATTATCATCAACTTATGTCCAACACATTGAATCAAAAATCAATCATTTTACATACTACAATTCACGACAATTTGGGGGTTTATTTGTCTGATTCGGTTTTAATCCAATTAAATCCTAAATCAACATTACCCAAATGATTTCAACTCATCCAATGATCAAAAACACAAAAATCACCATGACTTAGGGTATGTCCAACATTCGGCCAAGCCTTCCATTTTGGGGAAAAATTTGATCCAATCAATTTTTCATAATTGATCATGCATAACACTATGTTATCATAATTTAAGCATATCCAAACAATCAATTTCACTCAAACATGCTCAAATCAATTTATCCAATTTTACCCTAATTTCAATTTCATGCTCAAAATGGCTCAAGATACCATTGTTGGAATTCTAGGTTAGTCCCAAGATCGATTTCAAGCAATGAAACATGTGTGAATACTCAAAGAGGTATGGCAGAATCATACTTACATTGATCAGTTATGCGATGCGTGGAACACAAATCTTTTGCTCCTCTAGGATGCTCTCGGCAATGGGCTGTTTTTGTGCTCCTCCAAATTCTGTCAACTTCATGGATGGATCTCCAAGCTCCAAGTTTTGTGTGTTGATTCCATGCTCATGAATTTGTTTCCCTATCACCTTTGGATGACTCTTCAGTGCGCTAGCATAAGAAAAATTGCCACAAAAAAATTTCTTGTTCTTGTTCTTGCTCACGGTTTTGGCAAGCCAAAAGAGAAAAGAAATTGGCCATAGGCGAGAGGTGGTGAGAGGAGAGGAGAGAGAGAGAGGAGAGAGAGAGAGTGGTTGTTGGTTTGTGTATCTAATCCATTTCATTGATTTCTAAAACACAATAAATGATATACCAAAATTTTGTAAATGCCTTTCAAAAAGTCAACAAAATTTGGAACAAATTGGCAATAAATGCCTACAACAACTCACATCACTATTCACATCAATCAATGATGACAAGCATCACTTCACTCAAAGTGATGTGACTTCCATCACTTGATTGACTAGTGATTTGACGCTTGATGTGACTGGTGGGCCGCACTTGAATTCGAAATGCGAGTGGGCCCGCAAACACTCCCGGGCTCGGGTTGCTAATTCTGAATTAATGAATTTTCCGTTGCGACGTAATTAAATCAAATTTAATTAAATAATTATGCCTAGCAAAAGATTATTCACGTCGCTAACGAATTAATTCTAAATTAACTCGTTCGCCCGAATTAAAATCTAATTTTAATTCCGCGTCGAAATCCAGTTTCGTATAATATATCGAATATATTTTTTTTCGATTATTCCAAAATTAATCGTTCTCTCTCTTTAAATAATATTTTATCCCAGATAAAATATTTCCGTAATTAATCACAGATTAATTTTCTCTCTTATAATTAATCCCATATTAATAAAGTGAGAGTCATACGTCATCGGTGAATCTTCGGGAAGCGATTCATGGGATCCCCGGATATGTTGGCAGTAAATCCGGTCGTCAGACTATTCGAACACGTACGTACCTAGTACTACGTTTTTACCGATTTACAAGACATGGTTGGCTTCTAGCAAAACACAGTGTCTATCCAATTCTCCAGAAATATTCTTAAAGGAATATGTGATCTATATCAGGCGTAGTATACATAGTATTGCGTATTACGATCCATTATTAGATGTCACGTGCAAGGCCTGGGGCTGGAATTGTGTCTGCCCCGTACGAAGCACATATCGGATCTCTGGTAACTAGTCTCTATAATCGGATAATCATGACCTAGTCATATTATCCCGATAGCTGCAGCATAAAAGAGCACCAGTTCCGTATCCTACATGATCATCATCTCCACTATGACTGGAGTGATACTTCTGTCTCGACATCACACACAATACACTACGATTAATATACCCAGAAGAGGCATACACAGAACCTGTTAAAGCCCTGGACGACCAAAACCAAAGTATATTGATTGTCGCAAGTATTAGCGGTGTACACCTACCCTGATTCGGACTTCCATAGACACATAGTCATACTACCAATGGAATTCTGAGGGGTCTATCCAGAGCGAAACTGTTTCCGCACCATCGGTAAACACAACCTCCTATTACACTTGCATGAGTATCCTATACCCAAATATTTGAGAACTATGCTGTTATGCTCCCACAACGCGCACACGTGTAATACTAGTCTTTTACGCATTATCGATGTCCAATCTCGATAATTCTCTGACTAGAGATATTTAATGATTAAACCTTCGTGGATTGATACTGTCTCATATCATCTCAATCCGGAACTAATCATATGGACCTTTTATCATTTATACATCTAGGTAATCCAATTACAAATGATAAAGGGGATATTTCCTTTGTCACATAGTTAATTTGTACAACAACACCATGATCTGTACAAATAGTGATGATATGGGTCATAATTGTCCAACATTTGGTAGTGCCAAGTGTCACCATTTCACTTGTTCTAGGATTTTGACAAAAACAGTAACTTTGGTCGTATTTTTGACCTGCTTCTGCTCTGATTTTGGAACAATGTTCAACATGAAAGATATGCGTCTATGTCTTAGCTTTCCAACGGTATACAATTTGTCCAAATTGGAGTTTGGATGAAAAAGTTAGGCCGAAATACCGAAAGCTGTCAGGAATGGCTCGCCGGGCGATTTTGTCGTTAAAATCAAATTTTTGCCCCGAGTCTCCGGTCGAGTTTTCTAAGTCATGGAAATCACTTTTATATCCTAAAATGAATATAAAAATGCTTCGTACAATTATTTATTGTGCTGGGCAGGTTATGGGTGACTGAGATATTACAATTCACCCCTCCTTATATAGGATTCGTCCTCGAATCCTGACTTGGGTTATTCTAAACAAAAACATGCACATTCATGTCACAATCATATATATCATATTCATGCCAACATTCTCATCATGTTTATACACGTCATTCTCATATATAACATCCATTTCATACTCATTTATATCACACAAATACATATCATTCATAAACATGTTGTAACACAACTATCTCATTCATACCATGATCTTTCTCAAATCCATCTATATCAAGTCTTACTCATGCTTATCATATCTCATCACTAACATAAAACCGATGTGGTCTATATGCAACAAATACTTATCGAGGCAGTCCAATAACCAGCAGCTGCAGTCACCGACACTCTATAAACCTATGCTCTGATACCATCTTTGTAACATCCCGCCTAAGCTAGGATGCTACCGGCAGGGACAGGAGACAGGCTAAACACATCTCATCAGCCTCTGATTCTAGAAAATTTTCGGCATGATGTATTCGTAACATCATGCAACCTGGCCTATAGCCAGCATCCATTTACAACATGAAAATAAAATCTCGGCCTCAGGCCGGTATCTCAACATTAATGCAATCTAAGGGCCCAACTAATATAAGATGCAGACATAATACTACCAGGGCTCAGTGCCCGAAAATACGTATATACAAAAACTTTTCTAAAATAAACTCGTGCTCAGCACGTTACAACTTATACAAACTAAAACATAAACTACTAGACTCTTTATTTCCCCCAAGACCTGGTGACTGGCTGACTGCAATGCTACTATCCGGTTCCTCAAGCTCTGAAAACTGTTATCGACCGATCGGGTCACCAACCTGCAAAACTCAAACACTGTTGTGGTGTGAGTCATTAGACTCAGTAAGTAACTATGCTCATTCCTTGAGTGTTAAACCCATGCAAAGTCTGAATCCTATTTCTATTAACCTGGCTGTCTATGTGACCAGGCAAACATTTACTGGGTTGAACTAATTGTCTATTTCTTAATCATTTCACAAACATGTTACTTAGTTACCAGTATCCTTAATTGATTACACACAAACTTAAATCCTGTTTACTATTTATATTTTCATATACTCATCAAGTTATTACATCCCCATCTATTAAGTCAGTCTCCATCACGTTTCTGCTGCGCTACTCCGATATCTCAATACTTAATTACTTATTCTTTGCTAATCTAGTTTGGTTATTTATCATACTTACCTTTCTTGTATTTCATTGAAATATCATCAAATCGGATTTATATAATATTCTTTCTATTAAACATTCGTCTTTAACTATCTATATTCTATATACTAATTCTGTCATTAATATATTTCACACGAAGGTAAATAAATTCACTTACATAACAAATTATCACAATATCATAAACATATGCAAACTAATGTACCTTCCATCTGTAATTTCATATATTCATATTTGAACTTATTAAGCTTAAATGCTATAAATACATGCATTTGTAAATTTCTTATTTTCAACTCAATAACATCATACATGTGTATGTAATCATGTTGTCATACGCTAGTATCTTACAAATTATTTCTTCTATGTAACCATATAATACCACATGCATCAATCATAATCACATAGATGTAATCATGATATAAAATACAATACATACAAATTCAATCATATATCTGTTGGACAATTATGACCCATAGCGTCACTATTTGTACAGATCATGGTGTTGTTGTACAAGTTAACTATTGACAAAGAGATTGCACTCTTATCATTTGTGATTAGATCACCTAAATATATAAATGATGAGAGGTCCCTATGATTTGTTCCTGGATGGAGAATGATATGAGACAGTATCAGTCCACGTAGGATAAATCATTAAACATCCCTAGTCAGAGCATTATCGAGATTGGACATCGATGAATGCGTAAAAGACTAGTATTACACTTGTGCGCGTTGTGAGGGCACAACGGCATAGTTCTAATATATTTGGGTATAGGATACTCATGCAAGTGTAATAGGAGGTTGTGTTTCACCGATGGTATGGGAAACAGCTTCGCTCTGGATAAGACCCCTCAGAATTCCATTGGTAGTATGACTATGTGTCTATGGAAATCCGAAATCAGGGTAGGTGTATTTGGTCTTAACCTGAGACTTGCACGCTAATACTTGCAACAATCAATATACTTTGGTTGCGGTCGTCCAGGGTTTAACAGGTTCTGTGTACGCCAATGTTGGGTATATTGAGAATCGTAGTGTGTTAGGTGTGATGTCAAGATGGAAGTGTCACTCCAGTCATATGGAGTTGATGATCGCGCAGGGATACAGAACTGGTTCTCTATATAAGGTTGGAACCGTCGGGATAATATGACTTGGTCATGATTATCCGATATTAAAGACACTAGTTGCTTGTCATCCGATATATGCTTCGTACGGGGCAAACACTGTACCAGCCCCAGGCCTTGCATGTGATCATCCGATACTGGACAGAAATACGCAATACTACGTATATTATGCCTGATACAGATCCTTAATTCCTGTAAGGATATTTCCGGAGAATTGGGGAGGCATGGCGCTTTGCTAGAAGCCAACATTGTCTTGTAATTCGGTATAAACGTAGTACGAGGTACTCACGTGTTCGGATAGTCCGACGACCGAATTTACTGCCAACATATCTGGGGATCTCATGGGTCGCTTCCCAAAGATTCACCGATGACGTATGACTCGCACTTTTAATTAATCTGGGATTAATAACGTGAGAGAGAAAATTAATCTGGGATTAATTGCGGAGATATTTTATCTAGGATAAAATATCATTTAAAGAGAGAGAACGATTAATTTTGAATTAATCGAGAAATTAATATATTTGATATATTAAACGAAATTAGATTTCGACGCGGAATTAAAATTAGATTTTAATTCGGGCGAACGAATTAATTTAGAATTAATTCGTTAGCGATATGAATAGTGATTTCGCTAGGCGTAATCATTTAATTACGACGCAACAGAAAATTCATTAATTGGGAATTAGCGAACCGAGCCCGAGATAATTTGCGAGCGCATTCACATTTCAAATTCGAGCGCGGCACGTCAAATCAAGCGTCAAATCGCTAGTCGCATCTAGCGTCACATCAAGCGTCAAATCACTTGTCACTTTGAGTGATGTGACTTGACAACTTGATTGACTTGTGTGATGTGAATAGTTGATGTGGTGGTTGGAAAAACTTAAATGCCATTTGATTTTTTGGAAAAATAAAATTGAAAATCAATTTTAGAAATTGATTAAGTGTATATGATACACTTTTTAGCCAAATACACACAACAACTCTCATCTCTCCTCTCTTTTTCCCTCTTCTCTCCTCACACCATTTTCTTATTCTTGTAAGGCAGTGAACTGCTGATGTGACTTGATGGGAGTTGTTTAAAAGCTTTTGATAGTTTGAGTGACATATATTATTATTTATTATTTGGTATATGTTTTGATTTTGGAAATCAAATACTAATTAATTCACAACTCTCTCTCTCTCACATTGGTTCACATTTTGGAGCCAAAATTTCTCATCTCTCTCACGCCATTTTCTTCTTTTCATTTACTGGTTTGACCGTGAGTTTTGAAGGAAAAGGGAAGCAAAATGTTTGATTTTGTGGCAAAATCAAGAGATCTAGCACTCCGAGAGACATGCGAAGGTGATAGGGAAGTCCACCCATGAGCCGGGAATCACCACGACGAAGCTTGGAGCTTGGAAGTTGATTCAAAATGTCCGAACCAGTGAGGACACCACTGCACTGCCGTGAGCAGTCCATGGAGGGCAGTGAACGTTTTTGTTGCCTCAAGCGTCGATCAACCGCTCGATGTAATATTCCGCGACTTCTCGATTGTATTCACACATGTTCATGCTTGATTTATGATCCTTGGGACCTAGATAATCTCCAACAATGGTATCAAGAGCATGGTTAAAAGCATGAAAATTATTTAGGGCTTAAAATTGGGCAAACTTGATTTTGAGCATGATTAATGAAATTGGATGGATTAGTATGCTTAAATGTGTTTGAATTAAGGATTGATTGGATCAATTTGTTGAAATTATGTTTGGAACAATTTCCCTAATATTTTGGTCTTGGCCGAATGGTGATGCCCTAATATGTCTTGGGATTTTTGATTTTTGACAATTGGATGTGTTGGAAATCATTCGTGAATATGATTTAATGTCGATTGTGGAATTAATTGGATTGAATTCGAATCGGACGTAAAATCCCCAAATTGCCGAGTGTGCATAAGAGCATGTAATTGGGTTTGATTTTTGTTAAAATGTGTTGGACATGTTTTAATGTTGATGGCATGATTAATTAGTACTAATTTGGTGTTTTGGAAATATTAATTTGGGTGATTAATTATGTTAATACACTTTAGTTTAATTAAACATTAAATTGGAATTTTTGTGTTTGATTAAATGGGCTTAAAATTGGATTTGGGCCTTTAATGTTGTAATTGAGCTTATTGGGCTTTGTTGTACAAAGTTGGGTTAAGGAAAATTGGATTGGATCCAATTGGGCCCAAAACCTCCTCCATAAACCCATTTTTTTTTTTAATTTTCATTTGGTTCTCAAATGCACAGCTCCTCGATTCATAATTGCATCCGGTCTTCCCTAAACATTTCAAAAACACCCAAAATTAATTTTTATTTCGAAACAATCATAAACACATGTTATAGAATAAAAATCTAGTTTTTTCAAAATATCAAATATTTTTCAAAAAAACATAAATTTATTCTAAATGCACATTTGCGTAAATTTTGAATCCAATACACAAACCATTTTAGAATCCCAATACGAAATGTTCGGTGAACAATTATAGTCCACCTAAAGGTGGTCAAGTAAATTTAGAATGATATCCATAGCTCTAAGCTTTAATTTAGAGTTCCAAACTCTTATTAATTGTTCCATGTCCAACATGAATATTTTGACCTAATTGCAAGCATGTTGTGTTTATACTTATAAAGTATTCTAACACAATTGATTAGCCTTATTCAACATTAAGCTATGTGATCATGCATATAATACACAAATAAACATAGCTTTGGAGAAGATCAAACATTACCTAGTAAGCTTGATGTAAGATCCAATCTACTTCTCATTGTTGAAATTGTTGGAGAACCTCCAAGGTGTGCAAGCTTGATTTCAAGATCCAATCTTGTTTCCAATGCTTTCAAGCTTCACTTCAAGATCCAATCTTGATTTCTCCTAGATGAATTGTTGTAGAGACCTCACAAGCTTCTCTAAACACTTCTCTAACTTAGGCTAATCTCTCAAAAAATTGTTTATGCTTGTATTTTTAAACTTGTAATTAAAACCTTCCTAAAGCCTGCTATTTATAGAAAAACTTAGGTAATTTTTAATTAATAAAAGTTGTAATCAACTTTTAAGTGGGCTTAATCTAATTTGTCCAAATATGTATAATTAGGTGTGACTAATCTCCATTGTCTCCCACTTTAATTTAATACAATTAAATCAAGCCAAAGATTAGGAAATGGATTAGTTAAATGTTTGCCACCTTGATTTAATCCAATTAAATCAAGCCAAGACCACCTATTATTACATATTTACAATTACCATAATATCCTCAAATGGTAGAGATAATTATGATTTTACAATTAAGCCCTTGTGTAATTATTGAATTAATCCAATTAATCAAATTAGGTCAAAGTAAATAATCAATGTTATCCAAAAACACTTGATTATCTTAGTTGATAATTATAATATCGAATATTATATTTTATCAAAAATAATCGGCTACCCAAGTGCTCAACGAGTACACTTCATATTGGGACTCTCTAAGTTCAGACACGTTCGTCATATAAGCCTAGCTAATATGTACGCAATTCGGCCACCTCCGAATTCGCGAAGAACATGAACGACCTTTCTGAACTATACAAGTCGAGGTCATCACATATGTTTAACAATCCCTCTGTCGTAGGCTATCCGAGTTGTGCTTAGGAAACATAGAATATACCGTCAATTTTCCAAGACGCACATCTCATGTCGACATGTCCATGATTCTTCATAACTGATGCAATCCACCCTAGGTGATGACTTTGGCCAAAGATTTAAGAATCATGACTTTACTAACATGGATACCTAAACCCTTTATGATACACATACGGGCCGACGAATCATATCTTGCTTCGCACTTGATTACTGTGTACATCGGTCCACACCCAACTGTTGGTTTCTACTATAGTCCCAAGATCATTCAAGCATAGAAAAATAAGTGAATACATTAAAGAAGTATGGTGAAATCATACTTACAATGAGCGGATTATGGAAGTGTTGAGTTCAAAAATTTTCCTCCTTGTTGAAGCTCTCCAAGATTCGGCCAAGGTCCCAATTTTTGTTGAAGATGAACTTTGATCTTTAAGCTCCAAGCTTCAATAGTGATTCCAAGCTCCAATGTTGGTTTCCCTATCACCTTTGATGATCCTTTAGAGTGCTAGCTCTTGGTAATTTTTGCAACAAAAATCACCTCTTCTTCCTCCTTGTGCATTCGACAATGAAGAATAAATGGAGAGAGTAAATTTTGTGAGATTTGCGTGAATGAGAGAGAGTGAGATGTGTGTGTTGACTTAACAAATTTTGATTTCAAAACTCAAATAAATGATTTACCAAATATTTGGTAATAAGTCAATCATGTCACTTTAACTTGGAGTGAAAAACAAGTTAAAATCATTCTCACCAAAACCCATCACTCAAAGTGACAAGTGATGTGACTAATGATGTGACATGTGGGCCCCACTTGATTTGAAATCTGAGTGGGCCCGCAAACACTCCCGGGCTCGGGTTCGCTAATTCCGAATTAACGAACTTTCCGTTGCGACGTAATTAAATCAAATTTAATTAAATAATAATGCCAAGCAAAATTACTATTCACGTCGCTAGCGAATTAATTCTAAATTAATCTGTTTGCCCAAATTAAAATCTAATTTTAATTCCGCGTCGAAATCTAATTTCGTTTAATATATCGAATATATTATTTTATCGATTAATTCCAAATTAATCGTTCTCTCTCTTCAAATAGTATTTTATCCCAGATAAAATCTCTCCGTAATTAAACCCAGATTAATTATGCTCGAATCATATGTCATCGGTGAATCTTCGGGAAGCGACCCAAGAGATCCCTGGATATGTTGGCAGTAAATCCGGTCGTCAGACTATCCGAACACGTATGTACCTCGTACTACATTTTTACCGATTTACGAGACATGGTTGGCTTCTAGCAAAGCGCCATGCCTACCCAATTCTCTAGAAATATTCTTAATGGAATATGTAATCTATATCAGGCGTAATATACGTAGTATTGCGTATAGCGATCCAGTATCTGATGTCACATGCAAGGCCTGAGGTTGGAATAATGTCTGCCTCGTACGAAGCATATATCAGATTACTAGCAACTAGTCTCTTTTAATCGGATAATCATGACCAAGTCATATTATCCCGATGGTTGCAACACAATAGAGAACCAGTTCTGTATCCCTGCGTGATCATCATCTCCATATGACTGAAGTGATACTTTCGTCTTGACATCACACCCAATACACTACGATTCTCAATAAACCCAGAAGAGGCGTACACAGAACCTGTTAAAGTCCTGGACGACCAAAACCAAAGCGTATTGATTGTCGAAGTACTAGCGATGTAAGTCTCAGGTTAAGACCAAATACACATACCCTGATGCAGATTCCCATAGACACATAGTCATACTACCAATGAGATTCTGCGGGGTCTATCCAGAGCGAAGCTGTTTCCATACCATCGGTAAACACAACCTCCTATCACACTTGCATAAGTATCCAATACTTAAATATATGAGAACTATGTCGTTACGCTTCCATAACACGCACACGTGCAATACTAGTCTATTCTGCATTATTGATGTCCAGTCTCGATAATACTACGACTAGGGATATTTAATGATTAAACCTTTATGGATTGATATTGTCTCATATCTTTTAATCCGGAACTAATCATAAGGACTTTTATCATTTATATATTTAAGTAATCAAATTACAAAATGATAAAATGCAATTTCATTGCTACATAATTAATTCGTACAAAAACCACAATGTCTTTTACAAATAGTGACGCTATAGGTCATAATTTTCTAACACCAACGAACATCTAGAGGCCAGACCATGAAAGGTTTCTGACATACATGACATCTAAGTGTGGAGGATCTCACAAAAAATCAATGTTATCTTATAGTCAAAGGATTACATATGCTACTCGACTTGAGGAGATTCCTTTTGACGGTGGTGTGTACTTCCAACTATTAGGAATCACCTGTGAGTCATTCAGTATTCACTCCAACGAATACCCACATGTCTATACAAGTTTCCAAAACTCATGGTACATCACGTTAAACCATTGGAACTCCAATTCCAATATACGGCATGTGCTAGTCTTCTAGGTTATAGGAATTCGACCGTATTCCAAAACCAACGACTAGAAATATTTACTTTAAGAATAGTTTACACCTAGTGTCAAGACTATTCCAAGGTCGATGTCATTCTTAGCATATCGATACATCAATTTAATACGCGTAATGACAATACCATTAATAGGGTATGAAATGAAAAATTAGTTATTTTATTAATAAATAATAAAATATACAATTTGGATTGGCACTCCAAGCACCAACTCCATCAAACTCCCACTTGCTTAGTACAAATATGGATGGTACCGTAGTCCCATCTCCTCCACATGTTTATCGAATAACTTAGGAGGTAAGGCCTTAGTAAGCGGGTCTACTATGTTGTTTTGTCCTTGAACCTTCAAGACCACTATGTCTTTTCGTTCAATTATCTCTCTAATTACTCAGTATTTCCTTTCCACGTGTTTAGACTTGGAATGCGCCTTCGGCTCCTTAGCCTGCGCGATGGCTCCTTTATTATCACAGTATAATGAGATCGAATCAGCAATACTAGGCACAACGCCGAGTTCTGTGATAAAATTTCTAATCCAAACATCTTCTTTAGCAGCTTCTGAAGCTGTTATAAATTCCGCCTCAGTGGTGGAATCAGCTGTTGAGCCTTGCTTTGAACAACGCCAACTAATTGCACCAGTGTTAAGGGTAAATATATATCCTGATGTAGATTTTCTATCATCTGGATCTCCCTGTAAGTCGGAGTCTGTATAACCCTTAACTTGTAGCTCATCTTCTCCATATATCAGAAACTTATCCTTGGTGCATTTAAGATATTTTAGGATATGTTTCACGGCTGTCCAATGATCATTACCTAGATCAGATTGATATCGGCTGGTCACACTGACGCCGAAACTGATGTCAGGTTTAATACATAACATAGCATACATTATGCTTCCAATACAAGAAACATATGACAAGTTAGACATCCTAACTATCTCTTCCTCAGTTTGAGGTGTCATTTTTCTTCGAAAGATGTATGCCTATAAATTCAGCTCGATTTCAGAATTCAAATCATGCCTTCCTTGAGTTTTGTAAGGACTCTAAGGATTGCATCTTGTGTGTTTTAGTTTTTTTTTTTAATTTTAATTTAGCATTTTTAATTTTAGTATTTTTAATTATGCATTTTTACTTTTTGTAATAAAATTTTATTTATTTTTTTTTTTACTTTATGTTTTGTAGTTAATTTACCGCTGGGGTAAAATGTGAAACATTTAATATAATTATCTAGGTATATCTCACTTAATTATAATTTATAAATTATAATTTAACCGGATTAATTAATGACAGACTTTATTACCGCCTATATGGTCGATCTGAATATAAATTACTTTATCGCCTATATGGCTGGTCTTTATGTGACAGTTAATTACCGCCTATATGGCTGGTGTAGTTGGACTAAATGGATTACCGCCTATATGGCTGGTTTTAAATGTTTAACATTATTAATTCCTGAGAAATCAGAATATAAAATAATTTATATATTATAATAAGTGAGATTCCTATATAAGAAATATTAAATGTGGATCCTCTAACCCCAGCATTTTATTTTATTCTAGGGAAGTGATGAAACACACTATTACTAGGCTTAATAATTGATTTAATTATTTATTGGGTAATTCTGTAGTTTGTTTATTGATTCTTAAGCTTAATGCTTCTTGTTGTCTGATCACCAATAAGATTGATGTGGTAAACTTAAAATGAACTAGACATAGAGATTTTAAGTTTCAGCCTTAGATTCAATAGCCCACGATCTTCCTTGAGGATAGATAACCCTTTAATAGATTTCCTTACAGGATAGACATATACCTGTCGGGCGGGGGTAGCCATAATTGGAACTTGATCTTAATGAATCCAGGTAATTTGGTTGACATATACATATGGTTCAATTGGGTTATACTGGGTATTTACGTCTGACCATCGACATAGGCTTTTGCATATTTTCGTGTTCCAGCATAACAATCTGATTTATTACACATAGATAAGAGAATAAATTCATCTTTATAATAATATTGTGTGGAGTCACGACCCTAGATCTTTGAGTCTTTTGTTATTTTCCTTAGTATTTTCTTTTGTTTATTTTATTTATTTTAATTAAGGAAATCCACATTCAACCAACCAATCAAACAATCATTATATTCTCCATATAATTAGATACCTGTAAATAAATAGTATCAATAATTAATAACAACAGTAGGAATTAAGTCCTAGTGGGATCGATATTTTTATACTACTTGAACGATACGTGCGCTTGCGTTATACGTGTGTGTTTACGCCGGTCAAGTTTTTGGCGCCGTTGCCGGGGACTTATTTTTATTGAGTTATTAATTTTGAAGCTATCTAATTTACTTGTATCTAATTTTCTTTATTTTTATTTCTTTATTTTGTTTTCAGGTGATTAAAAAATTGGAACATTATTGGGAGATTGAAAGATTACGAGCTTTACTAGAAGAAGATACACCTCAAATCTGGGAGCAACAGTCCGATTTTCTGAGGCCTGTTGTCCAGCCCAACAACTATCACTGGATGCCAGAACCAAACAATACCACATTTGCTCAACAAGACGCAATGGGGAGATGTGACATATGTAATGGTAACCACCCGAGAAATCATTGTGAGTATAACTACAATCCAGGGTGGCAGAGCTATCAAAATCCTTCATGGTATGAAGAACCATCATACTTTCCATCTTATCCACCATCCATATACGATCTTCACCAAGAACCAAAACCATCAGAGGAAGATCAGTTGATTCACATGCTCAAAGATTGGTTCGAGGAACAGGAAGCTCAATTTGATGCACAAATTCAGAGTCAAGCAGCGTCTATATAGAGGATGATAGATCAAGTTAGACAATTAACAGATAACCTGAATCACATATCTCACGGAGAAAATTCAAATAATATTGAAGAAGCCTTCGATTATTCTGAGATTCATCATGACATCATAACAGAGGACGAGGCTGAGCAGTATCAAGAATTAGAGGTATCAGTTCAGGAGCCTGAACCAACAAAGTCTCAATTTGATTTTTATTATTCTGACTCTGACGAGGATAAAGAAGCTGGGCTATTTGTACCAACTTCACCAATAAAGGAGGATGTAACTTTCTTTCCTCCAAATGAAGATCTTGGAGCTTCCATTGCACAAATGTTTGAAGAAGATCTACCTCAGCCAATCATTTCACTCAAATCAGAGGATGAAGACCTAAAAACAGACATAACTTTACATCCTCAGATTGACACTTATGGAGTATGCATTTCACAGATGACGGATGAAGAATTGAATACAGAAATTTTAAAATACATATGTGAAGAAAAGGTGGAGCAAGAAGCAGAGCAAATGGAGGAGTAAATGTCTGAACTTATTGAGAATCCAATACATTCAGGTGAAACATCACTGTTTTGGGGAGTACAAATCAAAGATTTCACTCAGAAGCTTGACAGAATGGAACTCCCATTCCAAGTCAAGCACCATACAAGACCTCATGATTTTCTTTCTTTCTTTTCAGGAACCACTGGAGCAACAAAGGTTAAAAAGGTGGCACAAGCACTGAATGAGACAAAAGTCTTTTTGCCCCTTTACCGTTGGAAGAGACCCTTCAAAAGAAACGCACACGGGATTGTCTTTAATCGGATGTCCAAAATGACGTTGAAACCTCATTGACAGATAGATTTCAGTCACGTCTGGATGAAGACGAAAAATTTAGCGCTAGTAGGGAGGCAACCCATGCACTTTGTTGTAATTTCTATTTTTATATTTTGTGTATACATGTTGTAGAGTTTTTAATTTTGTGTGTTATTTTTGTAGGGAAAATCTCAACCAAAGCATAAGACAGAAGGAATGGTGTTTGGAAAAAATAAGAGATAATTCATTAGCGATGGCTGAGTAAGGAATGGATTCTTGAGACGCATCCTAATGAATTTATACTAAGCGAATGACGTATTGCGTACACAATTCCGTTGCCTTAATTATTGCTTTGATTTGCTTTTCTATTTTAATTATCTTTATTTTCGTAGACAGAATCCAGACTTTTTGACCGTTCACGATTTCTTTTATTGTTTAGCTAACAATCGTCCTTTGGAAGATACTAGTACTATTATTACTCACCATTTTCAGGTGTTATAAATTCAACTCATCATTGTACTTTTGAAGACATCCAGAGTAAAACATGGAAGCTACTTCAAGAAGACGAGTTGAAAACATCTGTGTGTTTTGCGGTACTAGTGTTGGTACTAAGCCACAATACGTAGAAGCAGCACAAGAATTGGGTCGAGTATTAGCTGCAAGGAATATGCACTTAGTATATGGCGGAGGCAATCTTGGACTAATGGGGATCGTTTCAAAGGCCGTACAGGAAGGAGGCAGTCACATTTTGGGAATCATCCCAAAACCCTTGGCAGAGGTAAATCTTATTGGACCATCAAACGGAGAGGAACTGATCGTGCCAGGTATATCTGAACGATTAGTAGAAATGATTAACCGTGCTGATGCTTTTATTGCTTTGCCAGGTGGCTTGGGCACATTGGAGGAAATTTTTATAGTGCTATCTTGGGCGAACTTGAACATACACCAGAAACCAATTGAGCTGTTTAACGTTGATGGATTTTATGATTTTCTTTGCGTGTTTCTTGATGATGCTCGGAGAAATGGGTTCGTGTCAAAACCTTTAAAAGAACTCCTCTTCACTGCCAGAACTGTTCCGGATCTAATTGACCAAATCTTAGCCTATGAACCACAAATTGACCCGATATTTTCAAAGATAAATTGGTCCGAAGACGATCGTGGTAAGAGGCGTCGGATTAATCTGAATCTTAACCTTTAATTTCCTGTAGAATTTCAGCTAACCAGTTATTGTCTTCTAAACTCTTCTTCTACTGTTTAAGACATTGGGGACAATGTCTCATTTAGGTTTGAGGGTGGGAATTAGTTGATCTGTACCTTGTTTTTAGTTTGTGTGTTGTTTTTCTTTTTAGTCTAAAATTTTTCGAAAAATACAAAAAAAAATTGAAATTTTTTCAAAAAATGACAAAAATATTTTGTGTTTTTGTATTTTTATTTTGACTAAAAATGTGAAATTGGTAAGAGATAGCTGAGTAAGGAGTTTTCACTATTCACATCGCTAACGAATTAATTCTAAATTAATTCGTTCGCCTGAATTAAAATCTAATTTTAATTCCGCGTTGAAATATAATTTCGTTTAATATATCGAATATATTAATTTGTCGATTAATTCCAAATTAATCGTTATCTCTCTTTAATTGATATTTTATCCGAGATAAAATATCTCCGCAATTAATCCCAGATTATTTTTCTCTCTCTTCTAATTAATCCCAGATTAATTAAGAGTGCGAGTCATACGTCATCGGTGAATCTTTGGGAAGCGACCCATGATATCCCCAGATATTTTGGCAGTAAAGTCGATCGTCGGACTATCCGAATACGTAAGTACCTCGTACTACGTTTATACCGATTTACAAGACAATGTTGGCCTCTAGCAAAGCGCCATACCTACCCAATTCTCCGGAAATATCCTTACGGGAATAAAGGATCTATATCAAAAAGAGTATACCGTAGTATTGTGTATGTCGATTCAGTATCGGATGATCACGTGCTAGGCCTGGGGCTGGAATTGTGTCTGCCCCGTACGAATGGCTGGTAACTAGTCTCTATAATCGGATAAACATGACCTAGTCATAATATCCCGATAGCTCGAGCATATAAGAGAACGAGTTCCGTATCCTACGTGACCATCATCTCCATATGACTGGAGTGACACTTCCGTCTTGACATCACACCCAACACACTACGATTCTCAATATACCCAGCATTGGCGTACACAGAACCTGTTAAAGCCCTGGACGACCGCAACCAAAGTATATTGATTGTCGCAAGTATTAGCGGTGCAAGTCTTAGGTTAAGACCAAATACACCTACCCTGATTTCTGACTTCCATAGACACATAGTCATACTACTAATGGAATTTCGAGGGGGTCTATCCAGAGCGAAGCTGTTTCCCGTACCATCGGTAAAACACAACCTCCTATTACACTTGCATGAGTATCCTATACCCAAATATATGAGAACTATGCCGTTGTGCCCTCACAACGCGCACAAGTGTAATACTAGTCTTTTACGTATTTATCGATGTCCAATCTCGATAATACTCTGACTAGGGATATTTAATGATTTATCCTTCGTGGACTGATACTGTCTCATATCATTCTCCGTCCATGAACAAATCACAGGGACCTCTCATCATTTATACATCTAGGTGATCTAATCACAAATGATAAGAGTGCAATCTCCTTTGTCACATAGTTAATTTGTACAACAACACAGTGATCTGTACAAATAGAGACATCACTATTCACGTCGCTAACGAATCAATTCTAAATTAATTCGTTCGCCTGAATTAAAATCTAATTTTAATTCCGCGTTGAAATATAATTTCGTTTAATATATCGAATATATTAATTTGTCGATTAATTCTAAATTAATCGTTATCTCTCTTTAATTGATATTTTATCCGAGATAAAATATCTCCGCAATTAATCCCAGATTATTTTTCTCTCTCTTCTAATTAATCCCAGATTAATTAAGAGTGCGAGTCATACGTCATCGGTGAATCTTTGGGAAGCGACCCATGAGATCCCCAGATATTTTGGCAGTAAAGTCGATCGTCGGACTATCCGAATACGTAAGTACCTCGTACTACGTTTATACCGATTTACAAGACAATGTTGGCCTCTAGCAAAGCACCATGCCTACCCAATTCTCCGGAAATATCCTTACATGAATAAAGGATCTATATCAAGCATAGTATACCGTAGTATTGTGTATGTCGATTCAGTATCGGATGATCACGTGCTAGGCCTGGGGCTGGAATTGTGTCTGCCCCGTACGAATGGCTGGTAACTAGTCTCTATAATCGGATAAATATGACCTAGTCATAATATCCCGATAGCTCGAGCATATAAGAGATCGAGTTCCGTATCCTACGTGACCATCATCTCCATATGACTGGAGTGACACTTCCATCTTGACATCACACCCAACACACTACGATTCTCAATATACTCAGAATTGGCGTACACAGAACCTGTTAAAGCCCTGGACGACCGCAACCAAAGTATATTGATTGTGCAAGCATTAGCGGTGCAAGTCTAGGTTAAGACCAAATACACCTACCCTGATTTCTGACTTCCATAGACACATAGTCATACTACCAATGGAATTCGAGGGGGTCTATCCAGAGCGAAGCTGTTTCCCGTACCATCGGTTAAAACACAACCTCCTATTACACTTGCATGAGTATCCTATACCCAAATATATGAGAACTATGCCGTTGTGCCCTCACAACGCGCACAAGTGTAATACTAGTCTTTTACGTATTTATCGATGTCCAATCTCGATAATACTCTGACTAGGGATATTTAATGATTTATCCTTCGTGGACTGATACTGTCTCATATCATTCTCCGTCCAGGAACAAATCACATGGACCTCTCATCATTTATACATCTAGGTGATCTAATCACAAATGATAAGAGTGCAATCTCCTTTGTCACATAGTTAATTTGTACAACAACACAGTGATCTGTACAAATAGTGACACTATGGGTCATAATTGTCCAACAATCTCCCACTTGGCCTATAGCCAGTCACTCGAGTGTCTTACACCCGAACTATGTACGGTTGGCTCAAACTTCTGAGAAAATGCTTTCGTCAGCGGATTTGCATGATTATCATCTGATGTGATTTATTTGATCATCACATCACCACGATGTATGATCCGAACGAATCAGATGAATATCGAAGTATTTGTCTGGATCGTTGATGAGACCATTAATTCTTTAGCCTGTGCTCAAGCCTAGCTCAGCTGCTAACAGAATTATATCTAATCTAATTAGATTATTATCGACCCATAAGGCTTCTATTGCCGCCTCAGCTGCAACAATAACCCGCATTTGTTGTTTATTCGGTAACAGTATCTTGCTAGGAAGATTTCCAGCTCACTGTACCGTTATTCAAACTGTATAGTACCGTTTGCGACTTTTAGTCGTCTTTATCGGTTAGGAAACTTGCTACAGTGATCCCAGTCACATCAAGTTCTCCATCTCCATAGACTAAGACATCATCCTTAGTTCTCTAAGATACTAACGGATGTTCTTAACATCAATCCAGTGACTATCACTTGGATTGGCCTGTTTGTGACTTCATATGCTCAAAGCGTATGAGACACCAGGTAGCGTACATTTTTCAATGTACGATTCCACAGAGAGTTTTCGAAAGCCAAGCTTTCGCCGATTGTTATTTTATGGGAATATCATTTCCAAGAAATGACATATTATCATTATTTTATAGGACAGCCACTGTCAGTGCGCTCCCACTAACCCTCTTATATACACAAGAATCATTTCGTTTTGAATTAAATCATAAACCATTATGATTACATCAAAACGATAATTCCAAAAACCTAATGCTTGCTTCAATCCAAACATGGATCGAATAACCTGCAAACCTTGTTTGCTAGTTTTGGTACGACAAAACCGACAGGATGTTGTAAACATCCTCCTAAAGGTTTCCTTTTCAGGAAAGCGATTTTGCCATTCAGCTGACATATTTCGCTAATGAAACATGCAACATTAGCAAGCATTATCCAAATGGATTTATCGTGGCAACAGGTAAAAGGTTCAATCGTAATCAACACAATGTTGATAACGATACCTTTCCGCTAAAAGCCTAGCTTTACACGTTGGTATGTTGCCTTTCATGTATATCTTCCTTGAAGACTGAATAGTACCAATAGGCACAATGCCTTGCGGTACATCAACTAGTATCCAAACTTGTTGATATACATGGAATCCATTTCGGATTCATGACACTTTGCCATGATAGGGAGTCGATACCCTGTATCACTTCCTCATACGTAGTCAGTTGGTATACCTCAATAAGATAGACATCTTTATTAGGTGAGATCAGAAACCCATACCTCAGGTTGTTTTTTGACTCTCTCCGACATACGTGGTTTTTTTTGTATTCGAAGATTAATGGTATAGTTCCATCATTGATGAACTATTTGTGTTCCATTAGGAGTCGATGCCTGGAATAGTATTACTCCGATTTTCATCAAGTTTTACTATCCTCCCACTTACCACTGCATATCGGTATTCCTCTTAGGATAACCGCATGGTGAGCAACAATCTAATTGTTCTCTGGTGAGATGTGTAAGTACAATACTTTGGTATTCCTAGGATAACCTACAATTGGCACTTATCCAATTTGGGTTTTAGTTTGGTATCATCCAAATATATGCCTAGCATACCCAAATTATCAGGAATGAGAAACCTAGTTTCTTTCATGTTCATATCTAATATGAATTCTGTCTAATAGATTATTATGGAACCTTATTCAAAATAAGTTGTTGCACTGTTTATGGTTATCCGTTGAAGGAAATGGTAGCTCAGAGCGACTCATGATTAACCTTATCATGTCCAACAAAACTCATTTCGGACACACCGTCAGATTGACGTGTTCCGGGAGGAGTCCTCATTGAAAGAATACTATACTCTTTCAAGTATATTAGAAACTTATTGCTTAAGTATTTTCCATTACGGTCTTACCGTGACGGTTTAATACTTTAGCCGATCTGTTTGTCTATTTCGTGTCGAAACTTTAAAAGTTTCCGATTTGTGTTCTTCAAAAGAGACACATAACCATAACGCGATGCCACATCCGTAAAGGTCACGAAATATTCATATCCACCTCTAGCCTAGCTAGACATGGGCCCACTTGCTTCACTATGAACTATGGCTAACAGATCGATGGCATTTACACTTTTACCAAGTAAAGGTGTTTTAGGCACTTTGCCCAATAAACTAGATTCGTAGACTTTATTTGAATGGAATCAAAACAGTCCTAGTATCCACTCTTCAAAAGTATGGATATACGATTCTTGTTTAATTGTGTCCTAGACAACAATGCCATAAATTAGTTTCTTCTGATCAAATCAGTCCGAGCTATTAGTTTGTCACGTTATACGTTTGAGATTTATTTATATTCAAAATATAAATATTGTTATTCACATCTAATGTGTTTATCTCAATATCATATTTATATAATAAAACACTTTAGTGTTCTAAAATATAAAGGTTCACCCGCAGCGGGTTAAACACTGATAAAGAGATAATATTTCTAGTCAAACTAGTTACATTATAACAGTTCCCTAATTTAAGTACACACCCGAAGGGTAGTTCCTAAACTTAGGTATCTACGGTTAAAACAGCGACTTTCGTCTCGTTTCCAATTCCCAGATTAATCTCAACTGAAGTCAGTATCCTGCTCAAAGCAGATTCTGAACATCAATTAAATATTTATGTCACACTAAGTATCTAAAATCCAATTTTAATACTAGTAGTGAATATATTTACGACAAACATATTTGAAGTCAGAGCCTTGCTCGTTCTTCACTTCCTTCATGTCTGCTTTGTCCAAACGGCAGTCACGCTTCCGCGATCCCGTTTGCCACATTTTAGGCAGACATTTTGGGATATGTCTTTTATCTTCCTAGAAGATTATAATGATTTTGCCTTTGCCTGTTTCAACACTCCAGAAGCCTTTGGCCAATCCTTGGCCTTCTAGAACATCGAAGTAAGGTGCGTCTTGCGCTACTTGCCTTATTGCAAACTTTGACTTTGTCTCATTGAGAATAGTCATTAACTCTCCAAGAGTTATTTATTGCAATTTAGTACTTCTAAGATCTAAAATAGATATTTGAAGATCCTTCAATTTCATTATCATACTTTAAGGATCTAATCCTTAGTTCTGATTCAGAAATTAAGGAGTCTACTGCGACAAGCTTAATGGATTAAGCACTTAAGTTATCATCACATGATCTTCCAAAGATTATGCTCTACTATTTGCTTAACTCCGGGCTTAGGCCTAATATGTTATTTTATCAAATAAAGTAACTTATTAGTTTTTCCAGGACCATCCTGAAATTATTCCCAATTTTGAAAATTAAACCATTTAAATACATTTTCCCTAGGATCATGTTTTAAATGTCAATCTTTCATTTTTATATCTTGATTTTAATAGTCCAACTATTTAATCAACGATTACGGTACTATTTATTATAATGATTACAATAGTCCAACTATTTAATCAACTATAATTTAATAGATTAAAATCAATTATATTGATTACTAAATCCAATTATAAAATCAACTATAAATGAATAGTTTGAATATAGTCAACTATTTTATTAAAACAACATTTAAATATTAGTCCAACTAACATTTAATTTATTGACGAATTGATATTTGTTGAGCGCGTATGGCAAGTAATTAAACGAGTATTGCAAATTCAATTCTTGCCTCCCACTATTTTTCGGCGAGCCTCTAACCCTCTGTCGAGTACTCGGGAAACCGTGTTTCCTAGTGGGCTAGGATCCCGTTAAATATCACACAATCTTGACTTTGGCCAACAAATTGTATGATAATTAACTAGGTAGATCTCTAAGATGAATTGGATCCAATCCAATTCCTAGATCTGGTAGGGGGACATCCAAGTCCGAAACATATATCTTATATATGCCAATACATCCAATGTATTACCTAATATTTTTCCTCTGAATCAACTAAGCCTTGGCTTTGGCACAACAAACTTAGCTATCCTAGTCAAGCGCGACAAATTGACCATGGAAAGCTTCGTAATCAATGTCGATGGACAAGAAGTGGTATTGACTATGGCCAACAAACCACAACTTGGACAAGACACTGATATGGAACAAAGCCTTCGTGATTCAAACACATCCTCGACAGATAAAGGCCTTGACTTTGGCCAACAAACCAATGCCGTCTTAGATCTTGAGTAAGAATCACTCAATGGAGGGAAAAACGCTTAATATTTAGCGAGGGTTTTTCGCGTGCAAATTGGCAACCAATTTATTATCTTTGTTAAGGTCTCATCATCATACACCCTTAAACATACATTATAAACACATAATAAAGCGCATATGGAAAATAATAATGATATGCTAATGGATACTTTACACATTGATCCTAGATCAAATCTCTTCCTTTCTCTCTCCCGCTAGCACATGTATTACTTCTACTCGTTACACTACACTTCTAAAGAAACCTCATTTACATTGAGGGTAATAGGTGAGAAGAGAATACAAGGAATAGAGAGGTAATAAGGCTGGACACGCAGGTCCAATTTAATAAATCAAATTTATTACAACAATTTCTAAAATTATTCATCTGATATACATTATTCATGCATCGCAACCATGTATTCACACAAGCATGTTATCAATCAATCTAATCAAATTAATTAATCTGATAATTAGTGATCATCCAATGTTCAAACAACGATTTGATTTTGTTCGAGTCAAACTCGTTTTGCGAATAAGTACTTAAAGTACGAATTCTCGAATTAAATTAAACTACATAATTAAATCCAATTCAATATGCATTTAATTCTAATTCATTATTTAATTCCAAATTAAATATTACACTTTATTAATAAACCTTTTACGATTTAAATTCCAAATTTAATCGCTACGGGTCTTAAAGCCCGATTAACGTCCAACGTTAATTTAATTAAAGTCCAATGGGCTTTTAATTAATTTCTTGAGGCGTGGACTTTTGGTCAACTCGGGTCAAAACGAATAACCAAAATCCAATCCGGGAATTACCCCATAAGCCTAGAAATCAATCTTGGCCCATTAGGCCCAATTAAACTTTAAAGGTTCATTAAGTCGCATTTGGGCTTTGTGGAGGCGGTTTTGGGCCTAACTGGATCCAATCCAATTTTCCTAAACCCAACTTGATACAATCAAGCCCAATAAGCCTAATAACAACACAACAAGCCCAAATCCAATTTAAAGGCCCAATTTAATTAAACATAAAAAATCCAATTTCACATTTAATTAAACTAAAGTGTATATCATGATTAATCACCCAAATTAACATTTCTAAAACATAAATTTATACAATTAATCATGCTCATTTTCATCATCACATGTCCAACACATTTTGATTAAAATCAAACCCAATTACATGCTATATCATTCTCGGCAATGGAGGGATTTTGTATCCGATTCGGTTTCAATCCAATTAATTCCACAATCGACATTAAATCAACATCCTCAATCGTTTCAAGTCATCCAATGATCAACGAAACAAAAAAAAATCACCAAGAAACTTAGGGCTATAACTCTCGGCTATTAGGGTTTATTATGCCAAATTACAAATCCAATCCAATTGAATCAAATTCAACATTAAATAAACATTCCCTAATGATTTAAAATCAAAATTCCAAGACATTATGGTTCATCAACCATTCGGCCAAGCCATCCAATTTTGGGGAAAATTGTTCCAAATAAATTTTCTTGAAATTGATCAAATCAAACTTCAATTAAACATGTTTTAAGCGTACTCAATCATCCAATTCAACCAAATCATGCTTGAAAACATTTTACCCAAATTTTAAGCCCTAAACTTTTTCATGCTCAAACCTTGCTCTAGATGCCATTGTTGGTTTCTATTAAGGTCCCAAGATCAATAATAAGCATGAAACAAGTGCGAATACAAATCGAGGAAGTCGCAGAATACTTACATCGATCGATTGAGTGATGCAGAGACAAAAAAAACTGAAATTATGCCTCATGGACTGCTCGACAGTTCACTGCCAGTGCTCACTGGTTTGGCGTCCATGGTGGTCCTTCGTCAAACTCCAAGCTTCGTCGAACAATTCCCGGCTCATGGGTGGACTTCCCTATCACCTTCGCATGTCTCGTAGTGTGCTAGCACTCAAGAAATTTGCCACAAATTTCCAACTCTTGCTTCCCACTGCTCACGGTTTCAAGAAACCAGAAAACATAAATTTGCCCCAAGGGCGTGAAGAGAAAGAGATGAGAGAAAGAGAGAGAATTGTGTGATGTGTTCCAAATTTGTGTATCTTATACACAAATGTGAATTTCAAAATCATTTCATGTGAATTAGGCTTTCAAAAAGTCAAGCATTTAATGCTCCATCCACTCACATCACTCAATCCATCAAGTTGTCAAGTCACATCACTCAAAGTGACTAATGATTTGACACTTGATGCGACTAGCGATTTGACGCTTGATTTGACTTACGTGCCGCACTCGAATTCGAAATGCGAATGCGCTCACAAATAATCCCGGGCTCGGGTTCGCTAATTCCAAATTAACGAATTTTCCGTTGCGTCGTAATTAAATGATTACGCCTAGTGAAATCACTATTCACGTCGCTAACGAATTAATTCTAAATTAATTCGTTCGCCCGAATTAAAATCTAATTTTAATTCCGCGTCGAAATATAATTTCGTTTAATATATCGAATTTATTAATTTGTCGATTAATTCCAAGTTAATCGTTATCTCTCTTTAATTGATATTTTATCCCAGATAAAATATCTCCGCAATTAATCCCATATTAATTTTCTCTCTCTTCTAATTAATCCCAGATTAATTAAGAGTGTGAGTCATACGTCATCGGTGAATCTTTGGGAAGCGACCCATGAGATCCCCAGATATTTTGGCAGTAAAGTCGATCGTCGGACTATCCGAACACGTAAGTGTTGGACAATTATGACCCATAGCGTCACTATTTGTACAGATCATGGTGTTGTTGTACAAATTAACTATGTGACAAAGAAGATTACACTCTTATCATTTGTGATTAGATCACCTAGATGTATAAATGATGAGAGGTCCCTTTGATTTGTTCCTGGACGGAGAATGATATAAGACATTATTAGTCCACGAATGATAAATCATTAAATATCCCTAGTCAGAGTATTATCGAGATTGGACATCGATAAATATGTAAAAGACTAGTATTACACTTGTGCGCGTTGTGAGGGCACAACGACATAGTTCTCATATATTTGGGTATATGATACTCATGCAAGTGTAATAGGAGGTTGTGTTTAACCGATGGTACGGGAAACAGCTTCGCTCTGGATAGACCCCCTCAGAATTCCATTGGTAGTATGACTATGTGTCTATAGAAGTCCGAAATCAGGGTAGGTGTATTTGGTCTTAACCTGAGACTTGCACCGCTAATACTTGCGACACATAGTCATACTACTAATGGAATTTCGAGGGGGTCTATCCAGAGCGAAGCTGTTTCCCGTACCATCGGTAAAACACAACCTCCTATTACACTTGCACGAGTATCCTATACCCAAATATATGAGAACTATGACGTTGTGCCCTCACAACGCGCACAAGTGTAATACTAGTCTTTTACGTATTTATCGATGTCCAATCTCGATAATACTCTGACTAGGGATATTTAATGATTTATCCTTCGTGGACTGATATTGTCTCATATCATTCTCCGTCCAGGAACAAATCACAGTGACCTCTCATTATTTATACATATAGGTGATCTAATCACAAATGATATGAGTGCAATCTCCTTTGTCACATAGTTAATTTGTACAATAACACAGTGATCTGTACAAATAGTGACGCTATGGGTCATAATTGTCCAACAAGAATTCCATCCTCATTTGTTGGTGCAGTTTGTACAAACAGTTCAGTTTCATCATCGTTAGAGTCAGAATAATAAAAATCAAATCGAGACTTTGCCGGTTCGGGCTCCTGAACTGATACCTCTGGTTGTTGATACTGCTCAGCCTCTTCCTCTGTTGAAGTGTCATTGTGAAATGATTGGTACTCGAAGGCTTCATCAGTGTCATCTAAAAATGGTCCATGAGGTATGTAGCTCTGGTTTTCTGTTAATTGTCTCGTCTGATCTGTTAATCTCTGAATGAATTCTGATTGTCTCTGAATACTTTCGAGTTGATTCTGGTATGTTTCAAGCATCGTATCCAACTCTTTGTCTCGTTTCTTGAACCAATCTTTGAGCATGTCAATCATCTGATCTTCCTCTAATGGTTCTGATTGTTGATGGAAATCGAGGGTAGATGGTGGATGAGATGGAAAATATGATGGTTCTTCGTACCTTGAATGATTTTGATAATTCTGCCACTCTTAAAAGTATATGCATTGATCGCTCGAGTGGTTACCATCACAAATCACACATCTCCCCATTTCGTTCTGATGAACAAATGTAGTATTACTTGATTCTGACATCCAGTGATAGTTGTTGGGATGGTCAACAGGCCTCAGAAAACCGGACTGTTGCTCCCAGATTTGGGGTGTATCTTCTAGTAAAGCTCGTGATATTTCAATCTCCCAATAATGTTCCATTTTTTCAATCACCTGGAAACAAAAGAAATAAATTAAAGATAAAAATAAAGAAAATTAGGTACAAGTAAATTAGATAGCTTCAAAATTAATAACTCAAGAAAAATAAGTCCCCGGCAACGGCGCCAAAAACTTGACCGGCGTAAACACACACGTATAACGCAAGCGCACATATCGTTCAAGTAGTATAAAAATATCGATCCCACGAGGACTTAATTCCTAATGTTGTTATTAATTATTGATACTATTTATTTACAAGTATCTAATTATCGGGAGAAGGGAATTGATTGCTTTTGGTTGGTTGAATGTGGTTCTTGCAAAATAAAATAAAAACAGACTCAAAAGAAAATACTAAGGAAAATAAAAGAAAAGAATCAAGGATCTAGGGTCGTGACTCCACACAATATTATTATAAAGATGAATTGATTCTATTATCTATGTGTAATAAATCAGTTTGCTAACCTGGAACACGAAAATATGCAAAAGCCTCTGTCGATGGTTAGACGCAAATACCTAGTATAATCCAATTGAACCATATGTCTATGTCAACCAAATTACCTGGATTCATTAAGATTAAGTTCCAATTATGGCTACCCCCGCCCGACAGATATATGTTTATCATGTAAGGAAATCTATTAAAGGATTATCTATCCTCAAGGAAGATCGTGGGCTATTGAATCTAAAGCTGAAACTTAAAATCCCTATGTCTAGTTCATTTTAAGTTTACCACATCAATCTTATTGGTGATCAGACAACAAGAAGCATTAAGCTTAAGACTCAATAAACAAACTAAAGAATTACACAATAAATAATTAAATAAATTATTAAGCCTAGTAATATTGTGTTTCATCACTTCCCTAGAATAAAATAAAATGCTGGGGTTAGACGATCCACTTTTAGAAATCTCAAATTATTATAATATGGAAATTGCCAGTATTATCTAATTAAGTTGAACCAGCCATAAAGGCGGTGTTATTATTTATCCATAAACCAGCCATATAGGTGGTAATTATCTGTCACCTAAAGACCAGCCATATAGGCGGTGTCACATTATGTTACATAATTAAAACCAGCCATTAAGGCGGAATCAACTTTTAATTCATATTATTAAAATTAAAATTTCCATATTATAATTAAAGTGAGATTAATCTACCTCTACTATTTATAATTTAGAAATCTCCATTATTATAATATATAAATATGTGTGATATTTACCAACCAGCCATATAGGTGGTATCCTGATTAAGTCAAATTAATAATTAATTACCAACAGACCAACCAGGCGGTATCCTCATTAAGTCAGGTTAAAACCAGTTTAAAAATAATTACCAACCGACCAATATAGCGGTATCCTTTATTAAGTCAGGTTTTAAATAATTTATATATTATAACTAAATGAGATTAATCTAAATTATAAAAGTAAAAAGCTTCACCTTTACCCCAGCAGAAATTTAACTACAAAACATAAAAGAAAAGAGAAGAAGAAGAAGAACTATTATTATTACTGAAAATTAAAATACATAAATTAAATATTATTTTTATTTATAAAAACTAGATGCAATCCTCTAAAAACAGGGAAAAGCTCCCAAGGAAATCACACCAAATGAAGTGAAACCGAACTGAATTTATAGGCAAAAATTGGGTCCGGCGTCGCGACGCTGGCACGCGTTTTCGGTCAATGTGTTTTGACCACGCGCATTCTGTCGGCACAATCAAATGATGACACGTGGCACGAGCAGAGAGAGGTCCAATGAGAGCTTGACACGCGGCACGCGGAGTGTCGGCACCATAGATTTTTGACATGTGGCACACGGCGAATTTTAGCTGATCTTCTGAGATGATGACACGTGGCACGGCGCACGTTAGCGTAGATGATGATTGTCGGCATCTTAGGATGATGACACGTGGCAGACGCATTTTAGCGGATCGGCTGTGATGGTGACACGTGTCACGGCGCACGTTAGCAAAGTCAACTTTTCAGATTCTGACTTGTGGACCCGGCGCACGTTAGCAGAACTCAGCGCACGTTAGGCGTCGCGACGCAGAAGGTCTTGGCGTCGCGACGCTGAAAATTACGAAAATGCCCCTTTTGTCATTTTTCTCTATTTTTGCCCCAAATTACTTCCAATGATTTCCCAACTTTATGTATCTGCAAAATAACACAAAACACATCAAAACGTTCACAAAACTCAAGAAACTATACAAAATATTAGGTTAAATAAGTGGGAAATAGTGATATAATTACCACTCATCAGTGTGCCGGGTCCACAAGTCAGAATATGAGAAATTTGACTTTGCTATCGTGCGCCGTGCCACGTGTCACCATCACAGTCGATCTGCTAACGTGAGCCGTGCCACGTGTCATCATCATACAATGCCGACAATCACCATTTCCACGTGTGCCACATGTCACTCCACGTCACCGCCACATCAGCATCCACATCATCAGTTGACCGAGTCAACATGCCACATCATCGCCACATCATCATCAGCCAATCACAGCGTGCCACGTGTCGCAATTCTATGGTGCCGACAGTCACTTTGCCACGTGTTGCCACATCAGCGTCAATTATTGACAAACTAATCTGAAATTGACACGTGGCGGATAAGAATCTGAGCCGACCAATCAGAAGCAGCCACATGTCACAATAATTGAGCTCCAACCACCTTGCCACGTGTCACCTTATCATCTTATCCATAATTGCCACGTGTCATCACCTCAGCATGCCACGACCAAAAAGCGCTGGCGTCGCGACGCCAAAGCCATTAGCGTCGCGACGCTGGAAGCCCATCCGCGCCTATAAATTCAGCTTGATTTCATAATTCAAATCATGCCTTCCTTGAGTTTTGTAAGGACTCTAAGGATTGCATCTTGTGTGTTTTAGTTTTTGTAATTTTAATTTAGCATTTTTACTTTTAGTATTTTTAATTATGCACTTTACTTTTTGTAATAAAATTTTATTTACTTTTTTTTTTTACTTTATGTTTTGTAGTTAATTTACCGCTGGGGTAAAAGGTGAAACATTTAATATAATTATCTAGGTAGATCTCACTTGATTATAATTTATAAATTATAATTTAACCGGATTAATTAATGGCAGACTTTATTACCGCCTATATGGTCGGTCTAAATATAAATTACTTTACCGCCTATATGGCTGGTCTTTATGTGACAGTTAATTACCGCCTATATGGCTGGTGTAGTTGGACTAAATGGATTACCGCCTATATGGCTGTTTTTAAATGTTTAACATTATTAATTCCTGAGAAAGCAGAATATAAAATAATTTATATATTATAATAAGTGAGATTCCTAGATAAGAAATATTAAATGTGGATCCTCTAACCCCCAGCATTTTATTTTATTCTAGGGAAGTGATGAAACACAATATTACTAGGCTTAATAATTGATTTAATTATTTATTGGGTAATTCTTTAGTTTATTTATTGAGTCTTAAGTTTAATGCTTCTTGTTGTCTGATCACCAATAAGATTGATGTGGTAAACTTAAAATGAACTAGACATAGGGATTTTAAGTTTCAGCCTTAGATTCAATAGCCCACGATCTTCCTGGAGGATATATAACCCTTTAATAGATTTCCTTACATGATAGACAAATACCTGTCGGGCGGGGGTAGGCATAATTGGAACTTGATCTTAATGAATCTAGGTAATTTGGTTGACATAGACATATGATTCAATTGGGTTATACTGGGTATTTGCGTCTGACCATCGACATAGGCTTTTGCATATTTTCGTGTTCCAGCATAGCAATCTGATTTATTACACATAGATAGGAGAATCAATTCATCTTTATAATAATATTGTGTGGAGTCACGACCCTAGATCTTTGAGTCTTTTGTTATTTTCCTTAGTATTTTCTTTTGTTTATTTTATTTATTTTAATTAAGGAAAACCACATTCAACCAACCAATCAAACAATCATTCTCTTCTCCCTATAATTAGATACCTGTAAATAAATAATATCAATAATTAATAACAACAATAGGAATTAAGTCATCGTGGGATCGATATTTTCATACTACTTGAACGATAAGTGCGCTTGCGTTATACGTGTGTGTTTACGCCGGTCATCGGGCCTTAAAGGTTTCCACCTTTCCATCAGACCCTCGCTTCCTTTTGTAAACTAATTTGCAGCCAATAGGTTTAACTCCTTCAGGAAGTTCAACTAAGTCTCAGACTTGATTGGCATGCATTGAATCCATTTCGGATTTCATGGCTTCCTGCCATTTTCCCGAATCGATATCTAATATCACTTCCTTATACGTTGTCGGATCTGTTTCCTCCAAGAAGAGAACATCAAGGCTCACATCAGATGTTAAAAACAGTCTCTCAAGAGGCCTTGATATTCTATTCGACTTTCGTAGAACCTGTGTTCTAGATCATTCACCTAATTGGATCTCTGGTTCAATCTCAGATTCCTTAATGTTGGGATCAAACTCATCAAGTTTAATCTCTCTACAATTCCCACTTTCTCTCAAAAATTACTTTTCAAGAAAAGTTGCAAAGCGAACAACAAATACATTTCGTTGTTCGGAATCATAGAATTGATATCCCATAGAATTATCAGGATATCCAACGAACCTACATTTATACCCTCTGGGTGCTAGTTTATCCCGCTGCGCATTTCTAACATATGCAGGACAACCCCAAATCTTTAAATGCTTAAGACTTGGATTTCTACCGAACCATATCTGATAGAGGGTCGTAGAAACAGCTTTCGATGGAACCCTATTAAGTATGTAGGCAGTATTTTGTAAAGTGTAACCCCAAAGGTAATAAGGAAGATTTGTATAGCTCATCATTGATCGCACCATATCCAATAAAGTACGATTTCTACGCTCAGACACTTCATTGTGTTGAGGTGTTCCTGGTGGGCTATATTGGGCGAGAATTCCATTCTCCCTTAAATAATTTCTGAATTCTTCACTAATGTATTCACCACCTCGATCTGATCTAAGGCATTTGATGAATTTACTGGTTTGTTTTTCTACTTCGTTTCAGAATATTTTGAACTTGTCAAATATTTCCGACTTATGTTTCATCAGATAGACATATCCATATCTAGACTTGTCATCTGTGAAAATCACAAAGTATGTCGAACCATCATGAGCGACATGATTTAATGGACCACACACATCACTGTGTATTAGCTCCAGTAAATCTCCAGCACAGTGTCCAACACCTTGAAATGGGGCCTTTGTCATCTTTCCTTGGATACATGACTCACAAATCGGATAAGGATCTAAGGTAAGATTTTCAATCAAACCATCCTTCACCAATTTGGATAGACGTCTAATACCTATGTGGCCCAATCTCTTATGCCATAATTTAGTATTATTTAGTTCAGACTTCCTACTTGTATTTTTCTCTATATTAAAGACATCTCTACATATTTCCAAAACATAGTGACCGTTTGATAAAGAACATTCACATTTCAATAAATTTTCTTTATCATACAAACATAAAGTTTCATCCTTAATGTTTATTTTATATCCCTCTTTACCTAATATAGGCAATGATATTATTTGTTTGATAAGTGAGAGAACATAATAACAGTCATGCAAATCTAATTTACATCCATTTGGGAGATCTAGAACAACAAATCATATGGCCTTGACATCCAATGTCTCGCCATTGCCAACTCTAAGTTGGATCTCCCATTTATTCAGCCTTCATTTAACCCTCATTTCCTGCAGGGAATTGCAAATATGAGTGGGACTGCCAGTGTCTAACACTCATCCACTATTTACATTTAAGGCTAATGAGATGTCAATAAATGGAAAAATACAAAACGTACCTGAGGGTCATGCTTTAAGCTCTGGACAGTCCTTCTTCCAGTGTCCAGACTTCTTGCATTGTAGACATTGATCACGAGCTACTTTTAGTTTTGCGCATTTGTGCTTCTTGGATTTTTTCTTTGATATCTTCTTCTACCCCATCTTGATTTTCTTTGACTTCCAGAAGTCTTTTAAGAGCCAGCTCCACCATGGAGATACAATATGGGGTTACCTTTCTTCAAATCTTGCTCCGCCGTGCGTAGCATGTTATGAAGTTCTTCGTATGTGGCTTGCATCGAATGCATATGGAAATTCAATACAAAACCAGCATAAGAACCAGACAAAGAAGACAAAATCAAATTACGGCCTAACCTTTCATCAAACACAATGCCCCGTCATTCAAGATATCGAATTTGGTCAATCATGTTCAAAACATGAGTGCTGACAACTCCTCCCTCCTTGATTTCAACACAGAACATTTCCTTAGACCTTCGATAAAGTTCCATCTCTTGATTTACGTCGAACAACTCCTTAAGTGTTCGCATGATGCTCCAAGCATCCGGTACTTCAATGTACTGTCTCACCAAATCTGGAACCATCGATCCTAAGATGTAGGATTTAACCTTTAGGTTATCATCCTTCTATCTATCAAAAGTTTCTCACTCTTTTGGAGTGGAGTCAGGATCGATATCAACATGCAGTGGATTGATAGTGACATAAGTCAACTTTTCATACTCCAAGACAAGGCGTATGTTCATTTCCCATTCGAAATAGTTCTCCGCTCCTTTTAGCTTATAGATATCCAAAAGTTTCATCAATGGATTAGTGGCAGCCATCTACAAGACAACATTTTTGAGTAGTAGCAGAACACTTTTTCATTTTAAAAGTGATAACACTAATTGATTATGGAACTTTAAATCTATTAGTGCCATCCCACTACTTTATGTAATTCTGTAATCTCCCTTAACGGAAAAATAGAAATTTGACTATCAAAATTTTATAGCGGGAAGTAGATCCCATGACATTTACTCCAGCCTCACACTAATGACGATATTGGCCTTTGTAAACTCATTAGGTAGACCTTCAAGGTCAATCACTTCATGTGACTCCTATTTTGGTCCTGAACCGTTTCTTATCCTCACACTAATGACAATATTGGATTAAGACGTGTTCTAGGTGTATACTTGTCAATGTGCACTAATGAGCTTCGTATATACACCCTCACACTAATGACGATATTGGGTGACTATGTTAACTCATCACACTATATCTAATGTTTTACCAGAGCGACCTAAGTTCTGAGCACTTAGACCCTCACACTAATGACGATATTAGATATAAGTAGTAAGAACCCATTCATCTCCGTATTGACAAGACGGACCATCTAATAATGCTCCAACATTATTAATACTATTACTTAAAAGTAATCACCTAATCACGGGAGAATTATGACAATCAAGTCATTAATTTAATTGGGTCAAAGTTTTAATTTAAAACATGCAATACATATCCAATATGTCATATACATAATTAAATTAAAATTACTATGGCATAGATTCAAAACATGTGTTGTGTGGCTAAATCTTTGCTCCTGATACCATTCTGTTGGGTTGTGGAACCCCTAGGGTCGGATCGGTGCCCCGGGCAATGAAAATGAGTCTAACCCATGGATATCAAGTATGGGTGTAATTTTAAATCATTTAATGAAATACTATATTCCATTACGAGTGTATAGGAAAAAACCGGGACTAAATCGGAGTCCGAAAACTCCCGAACGAATGAAAACAAATTTAACATAAGAATTAGGCAACCACGCGCACTGTTTGCTACAGTGCCCGTGCACACTGTTTGTTACAGTGCCCGCCCATTTTTTTTTATTTTCATTTGCTTTCTCAAATGCACAGCTCCCTGGATTCCAGAGAGCTGATTACCCTAATTGCATCCGGTCTTCCCTAAACATTTCAAAAATACCAAAAATTAATTTTTAATTTCAAAACCATCATAAACACATGTTATAGAATAAAAATCTAGTTTTTCAAAATATCAAATATTTTATTAAAAAAAACATAAATTTATTCTAAATGCGCATTTGCGTAAATTTTGATTCCAATACACAAACCATTTTAGAATCCCAATACGAAATGTCCCGTGAATAATTTTAGTCCACCTAAAGGTGGTCAAGTGAATCTAGAATGGTAGCCATAGCTCTAAGCTTTAATTTAGAGTTCCAAACTCTTATTAATTGTTCCATGTCCAACATGAATATTTTGTCCTAATTACAAACATGTCATCACATATGTTTAACAATCCATTCGTTGTAGGCTATCCGAGTTGTGCTTAGGAAACATAGAATATACCGTCAAGTTTCCAAGATGCACATCTCATGTCGACATGTCCATGATTCTTCATAACTGATGCGATCCACCCTATGTGATCTAATTTGGCCAAAGATTTAAGAATCGTGACTCTACTAACATGGATACCTAAACCCCTTATGGTACACATACGGGCCGACAGATCCTTTTCTTGCGTCGCACTTGATTACTGTGTGCATCGGTCCACACCCAACGAACATCTAGAGGCCAGACCATGAAAGGTTTCTGACATACATGGCATCTAAGTGTGGAGGATCTCACACAAAATCAATGCTATCCTATAGTCAAAGGATTACAAATGCTACTCGACTCGAGGAGATTCCTATTGACGGTGGTGTGTACTTCCAACTATTAGGAATTACCTGTGAGTCATTCAGTATTCAGTCCAACGAATACCCACATGTCTATACGAGTTTCCAAAACTCATGGTACATCGCGTTAAACCATTGGAACTCCAATTCCAATATACGACATGTGCTAGTCTTCTAGGTTATAGGAATTCGACGGTATTCCAAAACCAACGACTATGAATAGTTACTTTAAGAATAGTTTACACCTAGTGTCAAGACTATTCTAAGGTCGATGTCATTCTTAGCATATCGATACATCAATTCAATACGCGTAATGACAATATCATTAATAGGGTATGAAATGAAAAATGTAGTTATTTTATTAATAAATAATAAAATGTACAATTCGGATTGGCACTCTAAGCACCAACTCCATCACTTGCGGCTATCGCAGTATAGTTGAGGTGTCGATTCCTCAGAGAGATGGTTATAAGGAACTAATTTACTTAAATAAAATGTTAGCAGTAACTTAATTAAATAGAAAGATAATGATTGGTAATATGAAATATAATTTTAGAAAATACTTTGAGAATATCAATAGAGAAAGCAGCAAAGCGTCAGGAATCCCTCTTGTATCAAATTCCTATATTCAGTTATTGATTCCTTTTATTACTCAATTGAAGGTTTTACATCCCAAACCAACAATCAGAAGATATTCAATTCAAAACATATTAAATTCTAATGTAATCGATGAATTATTTTCTCTATGTTAACAACACATGATGAGCGGAAAATATATCAATATTTACCGCTCATTTTACTTAATATTTTATTTAGTTTCTCGGGTTTGATTAACGTTTTGATGTGTTTTAGTTTATTTTGCAGATAAAATAATATTTGGACTCAATGGAATAATTTAGGATGAAATGTGGGTCAAATAAGGGCAAATATTGGACTTGACATATTAATTTTGGAGATTGAAAACTTGAAAGGGCGTTCTAACGAAGTGCAGTTTCGGAAATTCCAATTTTGCGCAACTGTCGTATTTTGGGCATAACTTTTTATTCCGATATCGGATTGAGCTAATTCAAGTTTCAGATTAAAGAAGACTCAAAGATATACAACTTTTAAGAACAAAATAATTTCGAATTCTGAATATTTCATGACCGAAATTGATGAAATATATAGAAGTATGTTATGCGTAAATATTAAAGTCATTTTCAAAGCAAAAAAATAAAAAAATAAAAAATAAAAATAGTCAAACTCCCACCAAATATGATAGCAATTAATAATGGATTTGTTGGAGTAATTAGTAGAGTAATTAATAATACATTTGGTGGAGTAATTAATAATGGATTTGGTGGATGATTTGATGGAGGCAAAATTTTGCCTATAAATACCAAGCCATTTCATTTGTAAATTCTTATTTTCTTCTTTGAAATTCCTTATGAATAACTAAGAAGATTGTATCTTGTTGGTTTATTTATAGCTGTTGACGGTGGATTTTGGTCTCAGGGTAATACGGGAATATCACCTCCGAGGCAATCCTCCTCCAAATGTGAATTTGTTTGGTTACGCGGGAAACCAAAAGCAAACTTAGCGGAAAACAAGAAAATACGCCAATCAGACAAGGTGATTTAACGTGGTTCGGTGGATTTTGAGATCCGACCTACGTCCACGGACAAGAACATGGTGGTACTCTTTTATTACTCAAATACACTCCTCGGGTCTCTTCTTTGCTTTTACAAATCAGAGCTTTATGATTCTAATCCCTCACTCTTGTGATGATTTTCAGATGCTTTCAACTTTTTTTCTCTACACTCACTCTACCCTCCTATTTATAATGGTGAAGAAGCCAGATTCCTATTTGTACAAGAATTCCCAATTGGAGATGGTCTCCTTTTCCTATCAGGATTCCTAGTCAAAACTATTCCCTTTTCCCATAAGGATTCCTAATCAAAACTATATTTACTTCATTTATCCTATTAGGATATTAAGTTATTACTTTACCCCATTAAAGTAGGACAACTTATCCCTTTTCCGCAAGAATAGGATGCTTTATCTTCCTGAGCACGCCTCGTCATGTGCTCGGTCTTCATGAGGTCGGTCATGATAGCCATTTGAACTGAGAATGCTGCTGTCGATCTGATAATGCTCGGTCATCCGATCTCAAGTGCTCGGCCATTTAGTATAAAGTGCTCGGCCTCTTACCGTCAAGTTGTCGGGTCGGCTTTAACGGTCTCGATCAATGGAGTTACCCCTTTTACCCCTGTCGTGTTGTTTAAATAACATAGTGCCCGAAAAACACCATCAACATTTGTCCCATAGTTCTCGGTAACAACGAGTTTGTGAGTTGATGCCGGGAACTATAAAAAAAGATGGTGTGCTGATCGCCTTGCTGGTGGTCGCTCCAGAAATCACCGAGAAATTGTCTTTGCCATCAACTAAGTCTTCTGTTTCTATCTTCATATCCTCGGTTTATTGGAGATGCTGACTCTATTCAAAATGATTCTCCACCTCAAAGCAAATTGCTTACTTGGGTCGTTCCATCAGGAGATGAAGTTCCTCTTGTTGTCCAAACTAAAAATTACTCCTCTTCTGTAATATCTGTACCAGAGATTTGGGGGTCCTGACGCCTGACTGATCCAATCTCGATTGTGAGGAGAAAATTTTGCCTCTGAGCTAACGATGATGTGCTCGGTGGCATGTGATCCTGTCTCGAGCTGTGAGAGATGCTCGGGCCTGGGGGAATGTTACGTCCCCAGTCCGAAGGACTGACTCGGTGGGACGCAACCCGACCCCGAGCTGAGAACGACACTTGGACCTGAGGGAATGTTACGTCCCCAGTCCGAAGGGCTGACTCGGTGGGACGTACCCCGACCCCGAGCTGTGAAAGGCACTTGGACCTGAGGGAATGTTACGTCCCCAGTCTGAAGGGCTGACTCGGTGGGACGTACCCCGACCCCGAGCTGAGAAAGGCACTTGGACCTGGGGGAATGTTACGTCCCCAGTCCAAAGGCAGACTCGGTGGGACATCGCCCGACCCCGAGCTGTAAAAATCACTTGGTCCTGGGGGAATGTTACGTCCCCAGTCCAAAGGGCAGACTCGGTGGGACATCGCCCGACCCCGAGCTGTAAGAATCACTTGGTCCTGGGGGAATGTTACGTCCCCAGTCCAAAGGCAGACTCGGTGGGACATAGCCCGACCCCGAGCTGTAAGAATCACTTGGTCCTGGGGGAATGTTACGTCCCCAGTCCAAAGGGCAGACTCGGTGGGACATCGCCCGACCCCGAGCTGTAAAAATCACTTGGTCCTGGGGGAATGTTACCAGTCCAAAGGGCAGACTCGGTGGGACATCGCCCGACCCCGAGCTGTAAAAATCACTTGGTCCTGGGGGAATGTTACGTCCCCATTCCAAAGGGCAGACTCGGTGGGACATCGCCCGACCCCGAGCTGTAAGAATCACTTGGTCCTGGGGGAATGTTACGTCCCCAGTCCAAAGGGTAGACTCGGTGGGACATCGCCCGACCCCGAGCTGTAAGAATCACTTGGTCCTGGGGGAATGTTACGTCCCCAGTCCAAAGGTCAGACTCGGTGGGACATAGCCCGACCCCGAACTGTAAAAATCACTTGGTCCTGGGGGAATGTTACGTCCCCAGTCCAAAGGCAGACTCGGTGGGACATCGCCCGACCCCGAGCTGTAAGAATCACTTGGTCCTGGGGGAATGTTACGTCCCCAGTCCAAAGGCAGACTCGGTGGGACATCGCCCGACCCCGAGCTGTAAAAATCACTTGGTCCTGGGGGAATGTTACGTCCCCAGTCCAAAGGCAGACTCGGTGGGACATCGCCCGACCCCGAGCTGTAAAAATCACTTGGTCCTGGGGGAATGTTACGTCCCCAGTCCAAGGGCAGACTCGGTGGGACATCGCCCGACCCCGAGCTGTAAGAATCACTTGGTCCTGGGGGAATGTTACGTCCCCAGTCCAAAGGTAGACTCGGTGGGACATCGCCCGACCCCGAGCTGTAAGAATCACTTGGTCCTGGGGGAATGTTACGTCCCCAGTCCAAAGGTCAGACTCGGTGGGACATAGCCCGACCCCGAACTGTAAAAATCACTTGGTCCTGGGGGAATGTTACGTCCCCAGTCCAAAGGCAGACTCGGTGGGACATCGCCCGACCCCGAGCTGTAAGAATCACTTGGTCCTGGGGGAATGTTACGTCCCCAGTCCAAAGGCAGACTCGGTGGGACATCGCCCGACCCCGAGCTGTAAAAATCACTTGGTCCTGGGGGAATGTTACGTCCCCAGTCCAAAGGCAGACTCGGTGGGACATCGCCCGACCCCGAGCTGTAAAAATCACTTGGTCCTGGGGGAATGTTACGTCCCCAGTCCAAAGGGCAGACTCGGTGGGACATCGCCCGACCCCGAGCTGTAATAATCACTTGGTCCTGGGGGAATGTTACGTCCCCAGTCCAAAGGGTAGACTCGGTGGGACATCGCCCGACCCCGAGCTGTAAGAATCACTTGGTCCTGGGGGAATGTTACGTCCCCAGTCCAAAGGTCAGACTCGGTGGGACATAGCCCGACCCCGAGCTGTAAAAATCACTTGGTCCTGGGGGAATGTTACATCCCCAGTCCGAAGGGCTGACTCGGTGGGACGTACCCCGACCCCGAGCTGAGAACGACACTTGGATCTGAGGGAATGTTACGTCCCCAGTCCGAAGGGCTGACTCGGTGGGACGTACCCCGACCCCGAGCTGTGAAAGGCACTTGGACCTGAGGGAATGTTACGTCCCCAGTCCGAAGGGCTGACTCGGTGGGACGTACCCCGACCCCGAGCTGTGAAGGCACTTGGACCTGAGGGAATGTTACGTCCCCAGTCCGAAGGGCTGACTCGGTGGGACGTACCCCGACCCCGAGCTGTGATAGGCACTTGGACCTGAGGGAATGTTACGTCCCCAGTCCGAAGGGCTGACTCGGTGGGACGTAACCCGACCCCGAGCTGAAAGAGGTACTTGGCTCTGGGGGAATGTCCCGTCCCCAGACCAATGAGCATGACTCGGTGGGACGTAACCCGACCCTGAGCTGTAACAAACATCGATCTCGACGGTACAAGAGCAGACCCGAGCCGGAAAGAGACATCGGTCTCGGCGGTACAAGAGCAGACCCGAGCCGGAAAGAGACATCGGTCTCGGCGGCGGTACAAGAGCAGACCCGAGCCGAAAAGAGACATCGGTCTCGGCGGTACAAGAGCAGACCCGAGCCGGAAATAGACATCGGTCTCGGCGGGGTACAAGAGCAGACCCGAGCCGGAAAACAAATATCAAAATCATTGTGTGAGCCATAACAAACAAGCATAATCAAATGTCAACCTAAGTCAGAAGAGGTTTACTCACCTTTTTGGGGTCTGTTGCCTTTCTTGCAACTCTACACTGGTCACTACAAGTAAGGCTCTTCTTAATACATCCTCTATGCATCTCAGCTTTCCACGCATTCGACCGGATGACTTCCGCTATCAACTTGGTCGACCTCAAAAATCGAATGGTCCCTGTACACACTGAGATAGCCTTCTTTCACCAAGTCTTCCACCTGCTCCCGCAGGTCTCTGCGCCCGTCCGTTGCATGTCCTCTGGAGTTGTGGTGTATGCAATAAGCCTTTTGGTTCCTCTTGTCCGGGGAAAATCTTCTTTGGTCGGGTTCTACTAAGAGGCCTTTCCCTTGGATCTCCACGACAATTTATCTAAGTGGTTTATTTAGAGGAATGTATGCATTTTCCCCGACCACATGGTTTACTTGGGTCGGCGCCCTTCTCTATTGGTTGTCACGGTGCAGTGATTTGAACTCCTTGTGCTTCGGGGGTGGTTTTCTGGGTTCTCTTTCTATACGGCGGGGGGCGCCCTCCCTTGTGGTTCTTTCTCTGATGGTGTTCCCTTATCGGGATATTTTCTCCTCGTTCTCCAATAAAACGAATTTTCGGGCCACCTCCAAGGCAGTGGCGTAGTCCGGGGTGTCTTGGATCCTTAGATGGGTCCATAGTCTTCCGACCCTCAAGGCTCCTTTCAAGCTTTCCAGGGCCTCGGGGGATTCATACCCTCCGACTTCGAGTACCATATTATGGTACCTTTCAATAAATATCTTCAGAGGCTCATCGTCTCCTTGCTTCATAAGTCTTAGTTCTCCAATTGTCTTTCTGGGGACACAAGCCCCCTTGAAGTGTCGTATGAATGACTTTCTCAGTTGTGCGAAGCTGCTGATGCTTCTTGGGGCTAGGCTTCTATACCATAGGATGGCCGGTCCGGCTAGAGTTAAGGGGAACACTTTGCAAATGGCGTCCCCTGTTACCCCTTGTACCTCCATTAGTAGGACGAAGTCTTCGATGTGGGTTTTGGGATCGGTACGGCCCTTGTATGGTGTCATGGTCGGCATGCTGAATCTTTTTGGGAATTTCTCCGATTTTATTTCCTCCGTGAGGGGGGACTCATCTTTGATGTCCTGGACATCTCCCCTGTTTGTATTGGGGTATACTCCCCATTTGACCAGCTCCTCCCGTAACCAAGATTTCATGCTGCTGTCTTTGATTCCATGCCACCCCCTGTGGTTTCTTTTCTTTCTGCTACCTCGGGAGTGGCGCTTCTCAGGGTCGGTGTCATCCCGCACTTCTTTGGTATGTTCTTTTCCTCTCCTCCGGGTACTGTGAGGGCTATCGTAGGAGGGATCTGGTGATGATTTGTCATCTTCCTCCTCCCATGTGTCCTCGGTTTGGGAATCCCTTTGTACTACCACGGATCTCACCCTGTAGGGTTCCCTCATTTGAGGTCTGTCGTCTTCGCTTGTATCAACAATTCTCTTTCCTTCCGCTATCTCACTCCTTCGCCGGCTAGTCCCGGCCTCGAATTTTCCGTCGCGTGCTCCTTCCATCCTTTCCAACCGGTCTACTATGGTTTTTAGTAGAGTTTGGTTTTCCTCCCTTTCCTTCCTAAGGTTTTCCTCGATCTTTTCCATCCAGTCTGCAGCCGAGCTCCCTGATGATTGTTGGTTTCCGCCTTCCGCCATTGTCTCACTACGCGAGTTGCTTTTTGTTGACTCCCCACAGACGGCGCCAACTGTTGACGGTGGATTTTGGTCTCAGGGTAATACGGGAATATCACCTCCGAGGCAATCCTCCTCCAAATGTGAATTTGTTTGGTTACGCGGGAAACCAAAAGCAAACTTAGCGGAAAACAAGAAAATACGCCAATCAGACAAGGTGATTTAACGTGGTTCGGTGGATTTTGAGATCCGACCTACGTCCACGGACAAGAACAGGGTGGTACTCTTTTATTACTCAAATACACTCCTCGGGTCTCTTCTTTGCTTTTACAAATCAGAGCTTTATGATTCTAATCCCTCACTCTTGTGATGATTTTCAGATGCTTTCAACTTTTTTTCTCTACACTCACTCTACCCTCCTATTTATAATGGTGAAGAAGCCAGATTCCTATTTGTACAAGAATTCCCAATTGGAGATGGTCTCCTTTTCCTATCAGGATTCCTAGTCAAAACTATTCCCTTTTCCCATAAGGATTCATAATCAAAACTATATTTACTTCATTTATCCTATTAGGATATTAAGTTATTACTTTACCCCATTAAAGTAGGACAACTTATCCCTTTTCCGCAAGAATAGGATGTTTTATCTTCCTGAGCACGCCTCGTCATGTGCTCGGTCTTCATGAGGTCGGTCATGATAGCCATTTGAACTGAGAATGCTGCTGTCGATCTGATAATGCTCGGTCATCCGATCTCAAGTGCTCGGCCATTTAGTATAAAGTGCTCGGCCTCTTACCGTCAAGTTGTCGGGTCGGCTTTAACGGTCTCGATCAATGGAGTTACCCCTTTTACCCCTGTCGTGTTGTTTAAATAACATAGTGCCCGAAAAACACCATCAACAATAGCTTTCAGTAATTAATTTCCACTTTCGCACTTTCTTTTCTTTACTTTTCAGTTTTTACTTTCCGTAATTTACTTTTATGCACAGTACTTTCCTTCTTTACTTTTCAGTTTTTACTTTTACGCAATGAGGAGGTGACTCTCCCTTGCTGGGGTAAAAGGTAAAGCTTTTATTATTGTTATTTAGATTAATCTCCCTTAATTATAATATAATAACTATTTAAAACCTGACTTAACGAGGATACCGACATATTGGTCAGTTGGTAATTAATTAAAATTGGTTTTAACCTGACTAAACATGGATACCATCTAGTTGGTCGGTTGGTAATTAATTATTAATTTGACTTAATTAGGATACCGCCTATATGGCTGGTTGGTAATTATCACACAAAGTTAATATATTATATTAAGGGAGATATCTAAAATAGTAGTAATAAAAGTGGATCCTCTAACCCCCATCATTTTCTTTTATTGTACTTTTACTTTATTTACTTTTCAGCAATTTACTTTTCAGCAATTTACTTTTCAGCAATTTACTATTCAACAATTTACTTTTCAGTATTTAATTTCCAGCAATTTACTTTATGTCTTTTATTTTATTTAAGTTTTTACCAGCCCTAGTTATGTGTCGTAACTAAGTTAGTTATCTGGGGTTGTGATGAAGTCCAATATCACCGGTTTATAAGGGGTTAAATTATGGTTTAGGTAATATAAAAGTTTATTTATTGAGCCTTAGTCTTATTGGATCTTGTTAACTGGCCATTAATAAGATTGATTCGGTAAACTTAAAATGAACTTGGAAAAGAGATTTTAGGTTTAAGTCCTTAGACTTAATAGCCCACGATCTTCCTTAAGGATATATAACCCTTTAATAGATTTCCTTACGGGATATGAATATACCTGTAGGGCGGGGGTAGCCATAATTGGAACTTAATCTTAATAAATTCAGATAACCTAATTGACATAGGAATATGATTAATTGGGTTACACTGGGTGTTTGTATCTGACCATCGGAAGAGGCTTTTACATAATTTCGTGTTCCAGATTAATAAACTAATATATTACACAATCGTAAAATAACCACTTCATCTTTTAAAAAGATATTGGAAGGATTCACAACCCTGAATAGTCTTATAAATTTGAATTTTCTTCAATCCACTTTCAAGCAATTTATTTACTTGTTTTAATTTTAAAGTCACCACTCAATCAAACAATCAATCCATTAGATATTTTTAAACATTTAACTTCATAAATTGATAATAAAAGATTTTAAGTCCTCGTGGGATCGATACTTTTTATACTAGTTGAACGATACGTGCGCTTGCGTTATACTCGTGTGATTACGCCGGTCAATTTTTTGGCGCCGTTGTCGGGGACTTATTTATCTTTCACTATTAGTTTTGAGGTTAGATACCTTTACTTGTATCTAATTTCTTTTTACTTATTGTTTTTGTTTTCTTGTGTTTCAGGTTCTCAGACACTACATGAGATGAACCAGAAGCTTTGAACTCCGACCGCTTGACCCAGAGATTGAAAGAACCATCAGACAGTTAAGAAGGGAAATGCGAGAAGGCCAAGAAGCAATTGTTAACATGGAACTGAACCTTTGGAAGTTGCACCACCAATCCCCATTTGAGACAGTACCATTCCGGTGATAGATGGCCTCATTTCCTGTATTGTACTTCCTCTCTTACCAGCAAATGCATGTGATATCAAAACATACATTCAGATGATTCAGCAGTCAGTTCAGTTTGGGGGGAATGCAACTGAAGATCCTAATGCTCATATCAGCAACTTCCTGGAAGTTTGCGACACTTTCAATTACAACAGAGCATCAGAAGAAGCAATGAGACTGCGAGTTTTTCCATATTTCTTAAAAGATAGAGTGAAAGCTTGGCTACATTCACTACCAGCAGGTTCCATCACAACTTGGAACACTCTAGCCACCAAATTCCTTGCAAAGTACTTTCTACCAGCCAGAACAGTAAAACTGAGAAATGACATCACATCCTTTGTACAACTTGACTTGGAAACTCTCTACGAAGCTTGGGAAAGGTACAAAGATTTGCTTCGAAAATGTCCTCACCATGAGATTCCAAAATGGCTTCAAGTCCAAACTTTCTATAATGGACTTTCTGGACTGATGAGAACCACAATTGATGCTGCTGCTGGAGGAGTTTTGATGGCAAAAGGAGAAGATCAAGTATGGGACTTAATCGAAGAAATGGCTAACAACAATTCATTGTGGCCATTAGAAATGAGCATGATTCAACGAATTGCAGGAATTTATGAAGTTGGAGCTAACTCAACAGTGAATACTAAGTTGAAGCAAATGTGCAAAAGCCTGGAAACACTTAGCACGCAAGTTGTAAACATCGCCAGAGCCACAAGTTCACCATATGGAGGATCCCCAGAGCCACACCAACATGAAGAAACTGTGAACTATGTCAACAATTTCAACAGACAGGGGAACAATCCATATTCCAACCCAGGGTGGAGGAATCATCCCAATTTTTCATGGAGCAACAATTCAGGGCAAAAGAACAATCCACCCCCTGGACTTCAACAGCAAAACAAAAGGCATGAGTTTGAAAAAGAACCAGAAATGAATTGCAGAGATGTTCAAAAAGCAACAAGCAGTATATGATGCTATTTTTCAAAGCCAATATGCTTCTATCAAAGCACTTGAGAATCAAATTGGATAACTGGCCAATGCTCAGAGTTACAGACCGCCAGGTAACCTTTCTAGCAACACAAAACCAAATCCAAAGAACATGGGGAAAGAGCAATGTCATGCCATCATGTTAAAAATCGATACTGAAATCAAAAAAGATGTTGGAATCAAGGCAACTGCTGAGGAAGTTCCAAAAGAAAGCAGTGAAGCAGTTCCACAGATGGAGGAAAAAGAAGCAAATGAAAAAGATCAAGAAATGATCATTCTACCTCCACCTTTTCCACAGCGTCTCCAAAAAAAAAACTAGATAAGTAATTTTCTCGGTTCCTAGAGATCTTCAAAAAGCTGCATATCAACATTCCATTTGTAGAAGCGTTGGAACAAATGCCCAGCTATGCCAAATTCATGAAAGACATTCTTTCACGAAAGTGGAGATTGGGAGATTACGATACAGTAGCATTATCAGAAGAATGCAGCGTCATCATTCAAAGGAAACTTCCCCCAAAGTTGAAAGATCCTGGCAGTTTCAATGTTCCTTGCACCATAGGAGAACATGAATTCGGTAAGGCTTTGTGTGATTTAGGTGCGAGTGTTAATTTGATGTCTTTTTCTATTTTCAGAAAATTACAGATTGGAGAAACAATGCCCACCTCAGTCTCTCTACAACTTGCTGATAGAACGCTCGTATTTCTGAGAGGTGTAGTTGAAGATGTACTGGTCAAAGTTGAAAAAAAATTCATTTTCCCAGCAGATTTTATTGTCCTTGATATGGAGGAAGACGAAGGTATGCCGATCATTCTCGGGAGACCATTCTTGGCTACAGGTCGAACCATTATTGATGTACAAAAATGAGAAATAACCATGAGGGTACAAGACCAAGAAGTAACATTCAACGTTTTCAAAGCCATGAATTTCCCGAATGACGAAAAGAAGGAATGTTTCAGACTTGATGTGATACATAGTACCATACAGAACTCCAATGCAATGCAAAGTTCTACTGACAAACTTAAAGCAAATCAATTTTCTTTGGAGCCTAAAGATAAAACGTATTGCGCACTGAAGAAGTCAATTCTTGCACTACAAGTAATAGAAGAGAAACAGTTCCATCAGCTCAATGAATTGGAGGAATTTCACATTCAACCATTTGAGAATGCCAAATTGTACAAAGAAAAGACCAAGAAGAAACATGATGAGAAATTAGTGCGCATACAACTAGAACCAGGGCAGAATGTACTGTTAAACAAATCAAGGTTGAAACTTTTTCCATAGAAGCCAAAATCACGGTGGTCAGGTCCATTTCTAATCACCAAGGTTTTACCAGATAGAGCCGTTGAGTTACATGACCCTGACTCCAACAACATATTCAAAGTTAACAGCCAGCGTGTCAAACACTACTGGGGAGAATCATTTGAGCGACAAAAAGAAAGTGTAACACTTTCAGATCAAGCCTAACGTTCGGGCAGTCATGTCTAGCTGACGACTTTAAACTTAGCGCTAGCTGGGAGGCAACCCATGTAATTTGTGTATATATTGTGATTTGGTGTCTTTTAATTTTTGTGTATTTAGTTTTTACTGGTTAAGTCATTTCAGGATGGAAGATGCTTTCGCAAATCTTCACAAGCAATTTCCTTCTTGATGAAAACCTGCATGGAGCAAAGCCAAGCAAACCCACAAGAGATTGTTATCCACGCAACTCTTGTGAACCCCGCGGGAACAAAGCTCGTGAAACCCACAAAAGATTGTTATGAGCGTCCAGGAAAACATAACGAGGTTTGAAGATTAGAAACCCGTGAAGAACAAAGCCTCATGAACCCCTAATTACTTGAAACGCCACAAAGGACATCGACCTCATTTGATAAGTTTTGAAGAGAATCCACTCTTCCATGGTTAGCCATACACGGCCTCACCACCAATGTGCCTAACGACAATATTAATTTTTAAGGTTAAACATTCATGCATTTTATTAATAAAAAGCTTGTTTAAATAGTACAATAGAAACCCTAATTGTAATATGTTAAAAAAATCAAGAAATAACCCTAGGTAATAATCCTTATTACAAATAAAATCTTGGGCCCCTAACATTTGGCCCACTCTAGAATAAACACCAATATTAAAACCTAGGGCCCCTAACAGTCGGCCCACTCTAAAATAAACACTAACATTAACCCCATCTAGGAGGCATTCGCTTGTATATTTTTGACCCCTTCATTGCCAAATAACTTGAATGGATTATTAGGCTTCATCCTTGGATGCTTGGATCCATACTTCGAGGCTTGTTTTCTTGATGATCCTTGTATCATATCATTCTCCCCTTATTGAAGAAGATTCGTCCTCGAATCTTTAAGGTCAATCTGTAATGTCCAAGCACTGTATCTCTAACCAAATCTGATTTGTCTTTCTGGTCCTTTTTTTTTTGCGCATGATTTGTGTTTTGTTTTTATTTTTTCCACAGCCCACGTTTTTTGTATTTTTTTCTTCATTTTTTTTTTGAAATTTTTGAATCCAACAAATGCAGGATGACAAAAGAAAAGGAATGAAAGAAAAGAAAAAAAAAGTTAACAGAAACATGACTCAAAGAAAAGAAAAAAATTAACAGAAACGTGACTCAAAGAAAAGAAAAAAAAATTAACAGAAACATGACTCAAAGAAAAGAAAAAAATTAACAGAAACAAGATTCAAAGAAAAGAAAAAAAAATTAACAGAAACATGACTCAAAAAAAAGAAAAAAAAATTATCAAAAAAAGAAAGAAAGAAAAAAAAATTAAAAAGACACAAACTATAAGATATAACCTGCTCTGCAACCAAAGCTCTGATACCAACTGATGAAAACCTACATGGAACAAAGCCAAACAAACCCACAAAAGATTGTTATCCACGCAACTCATGCGAACCCCGTGGGAACAAAGCCCATGAAACCCACAAAAGATTGTTATGAGCGCCCAGGAAAGCATAACGAGGTTTGAAGATTATAAACCCGTGAAGAACAAAGCCTCACGAACCCCTAATTGCTTGAAACGCCACAAAGGACAACAACCTCCTTTGATAAGTTTTGAAGAGAATCCACTATTCCATGGTTAGCCATCCACGACCTCACCACCAATGTGCCTAACGGAAATATTAATTTTTAAGGTTAAACATTCATGCATTTTATTAATGAAAAGCTTGTTTAAATAGTACAATGGAAACCCTAATTGTAATATGTTAAAAAAAATCAGAAATAACCCTAGGTAATAATCCTTATTACAAATAAAATCTTGGGCCTCTAACATTTGGCCCACTCTAGAATAAACACCAATATTAAAACCTAGGGCCCCTAACAGTCGGCCCACTCTAAAATAAACACTAACATTAACCCACTTTAGGAGGCCTTCGCTTGTATATTTTCGATCCCTTCATTACCAAATAACTTGAATGGATTATTAGGCTTCATCATTGGATGCTTGGATACATACTTCGAGGCTCGTTTTCTTGATGCTCCATGTATCATATCACTTCTCTCCCTCAAAAATCTCTGATGAGAGTTTACAAAGCTCGCTTGGAACAGATGAGACTACTGATGATCAAAGGTATGCCTACTGACATTCGTTGGATTATTGAAGCACATGTCCGATTGGCAGGTGAGTCTTCTGACACTTTTATTTCACATCTGCCTGGTTTAGGTAGAAGTACCTATGCTAAAAAGAGAAGATCTAAAAGAATGAGTCTATGTTATAAATGTGCTCGTATGTTTTGTAATACTCATTGTCGTTCTTTAGGAATGGTGTCTGATAACCGTGAAGATAAGATTAATTTCATTAGGGATGGCTTGAGTAAGGAGTCTTTGGATGATATATCTAAGACTCTTGAGACACATTCCAATGGATATGTATATCATGAAATTCGTATGTTATATGCACAATTCCGAAAAGAAAGACAACAGTTAAGTCTCGGGAATTTGACTTTAAAAGACTCTGTTTGCAAATTTATAAGAAAATTGGATGGGAAGCTTGTCACTGACGCATAAACGTCAATCAAGCTGTTACTTTCTTGTAAATATTATATCTCTTTGTCTTTTCCTAATAATTGTGTTTTTTTTTTTGTTATTTCTTTTATTTTCTCCGACAGGATCCAGACTTTTTGACCTTTCACGATTTCTTTTATAATTTTGCTAATAATCGTCCTTTGGAAGATACTAGTGCTATTATTATTAACCCTTTTTAGGTGTTATAAATTCAACTCATCATTGCACTTTTGAAGGCATCCAGATAAAAATGGAAGCCACTTCAAGAAGACGAGTTGTAAATATCTGTGTCTTTTGTGGTACTAGTGTTGGTACTAAGCCACAATATGTAGCGGCAGCACATGAATTGGGTCGAGTCTTAGCTGAAAGGAATATTGACCGGTGCGTAATCACATGCGTATAACGCAAGCGCATGTATCGTTCAAGTAGTATAAAAAGTATCGATCCCACGAGGACTTAATACATAATCTATTAATTTTATGAGGTCAAATGATTACTAGTATCTAACAGGTTGATTGATTGATTTGAAATTTAAAAACAAGTAAATAAAATTGCACGAAAGTAGGTTTAAGAAAATTCAATATTATAAAACTATCTAAGGTTGTGAATCTTTCTAATATCTTTTAAAAGATAAAGTGGTTATTTCATGTTTGTGTAATAAATCGGTTTACTAACCTGGAACACGAAATTATGCAAAAACCTCTGTGGATGGTCAGACGCAAAAACCCAGTATAACCTAATTGAACCATATGTCTATGTCAACCAAATTACATAGATTCATTAAGTTTAAGTTCCAATTATGGCTACCCCCGCCCGACAGGTATATGTCTATCCTGGAAGGAAATCTATTAAAGGGTTATCTATCCTCAAGGAAGCTCGTAGGCTATTAAGTCTAAGGCTGAAACCTAAAATTCCTTTGTCAAGTTTATTTTAGATTTACCAGATCAATCTTATTAGTGGCCAATTAACAAGACGCATTAAGCTTAAGACTTAATAAGTAAACCTTTAAATTACCCAAACTATAAAATAACCCCTTATAAACCGGTGATATTAGAATTCATCACAACCCCAGATAACTAACTTAGTTACGACACATAACTAGGGCTAGTAAAAACTTAAAAGTAAAAGACATAAAGTAAAATACTGAAAAGTAATTGCGGTAAAGTAAAAGCTGAAAAGTAAATTATAATAAAATAAAATGTTAAGGTAAAAGGATCAACTTTTACAACTACTAATTTAGATATCTCCCTTAATATAATATATTAACTTGTGATTATTTTACCAACCAGCCATATAGGCGGTAACCTGATTAAGTCAAATAAAGTCCAACCAGCCATTTATGCGGTATCAAAATTTTTCCATAAACCTGCCATATAGGCGGTAAGAAAGTTTAATTACCAACCGACCAATCTGGTGGTATCCTTGCTTAGTCAGATTCAAACCAGTTTATAAATGATTACCAACCGACCAATATAGCGGTATCCTCATTAAATCAAATTTTAAATAGTGAATATATTATATTTAAGGGAGATTAATCTAAATAGCAATAGTAAAAGAATTACCTTTCACCATAGCAGGGGGAAGTTACCTCCTCATGGTTGAATAGTAAAAACTGTAAAAGTAAAGAAAATAAATTACTATTACTATTACAGAACGTAATTACAATTTAATTACAAAACTGAAATGAAAAGAAATTAGATAGAAAACTCCCTATTTACATCAGAGAATTCAGAGAGGAAGGTACATCTAAAACTGAAACCTCGAGCTATATTTATAGGCCTCGATAGGCTTTGGGCGTCGCGACGCGCAAGGCTTTGCTCTTCGCGACGCGACACGTGTCAGGCTTTGATTCGTCCATTTCAGATTATTATCTGCCATGTGGCAATTACGGATAAGGTGATAAGGTGACACGTGGCAAGGCGGCTGGCAACTCAATGATTATGCTGATGTGGCGATGATGTGGCGCTGACGTGGCGACACGTGACGATAGTGATTGTCGGCCCCATAGAATGATGACACGTGGCACGCTGTGATTGGCTGATGATGACATTGCGGTGACGTGGCACGTTGACTCGGTCAACTGGTGATGTGTACGATGACGTGGCTGACACGTGGAGTGACACATGGCGACACGTGGCGATGGCGATTGTCGGCACCGTATGATGATGACACGTGGCACGACGCATGTTAGCAGATCGGCTGTGATGGTGACACGTGGCACGACGCACGTTGGTAAAGTCAAACTTCTCAGATTTTGACATGTAGACCCGGCACACGTTAGCATGGATCGGCGCACGTTAGGCGTCGCGACGCGTAAAATTATGAAAATACCATTTTGTCCATTTTTCACTGTTTTATCCCTAAATAACCTCCAGAATGTCTTGAAACTTTATTTATCTACAAAATAACACAAAACACATCAAAATATTCACAAAACTCAAGAAACTATTCAAAGTATTAGGTCAAATGAGTGGGAAATAGTGATAGATTTACCACTCATCACACCCCCAAACCTAACATTTTGCTAGTCCTCGAGCAAAACATGAAATAAAATAACATAAAAATAAAATTAAGGTAAGCCACTTTCATAGGATCACGGTTGCATTTAGCGTATGCAATAATCCTTTAAACCCCTAGGTGTCACTAGTGGACGAGTTGTAGTCTCGTGAGGGTTTACAGCAATGATACCCACAAACATTTTATAAAAGTAAAAAGATAGTAAAACTAATGCACACAAAAGCAAAAAGACAAGAGAAAAAGAGAATAAAGAAGCTAGTGACTAATCAGGTGAAACTTCTACTCCAAGTCACTAATTATTTTCTTTCTTTCCAAATTACTGAATAAGTAAATTCTCCGATTATATTTACCATTTTCCATATGCATAGCCAACAAAATATTAATAAACTCATTTTTGCCCACAACAGTCACAAGTGCAGTTGATAAGAGAGTAATATTTTTGTCCTAAAGTTTTATCAGAATTCACACCTTTTTGCAGCAATGGAATAATTTTTCTGATTTTTTCTTTGATTTTTTTTGATTTTTTTTATTTATATACAATATCTTCCGTCTATGCAGCGAGTGTTGGGTCGGTGGCTCCCAAACCAGTTGGCTTTAGGGCACCAGGTGTTAAGACACCCCTACGGACTTAATTACTCAGACTTCAGATATATATTTTGCAGCAGCATTTTGATCCATGTAGCGAGCTTTGGGCCAGTGACTCTCAAACCAGTTGGCTTTAGGGCACTAGGTGTTAAAACACCCTTACAGACTTAATAACTCGGATCTCACACGTTTTTTTTTTTACTCCATCACTTTTTGAGATGCTTCCTCCAATTAAACTAGAGCACTGAATATTAAACTTTTCAATTATAGCTCATGTTTATGTTACAATGCATGTTGATAATACCTGCCAACTAAGCATATGAAGATCTATTTTAGTCAATTTTATGGAGAATTTACAAATTAATAATTCAAAAGGAATAAAACAAAAATTAACTTGTTTCGAAAATGTGTTGAAATACGTATAGGAAGGGAACTCCTTACTCAGCTATCTCTCACCAATTTCACATTTTTAGTAAAAAAAAAAAAAACAAAAATGCAAAATATTTTTGTAATTTTCGAAAAATTTTCAATTTTTTTGTATTTTTCGAAAAATTTGGACTAAAAATAAAAACAACACACAACTAAAAAAAGATATTGATCAACTAATTCCCTCCCCAAACCTAAATGAGACATTGTCCCCAATGTCTTAAACAGTAGAAGAAGAGTTTAGAAGATAGTACCTGGTTAACTGAAATTCTACACGAAAAGTTAAAGGTTAAGATCCAGATTAATCCGACGCCTCTTACCACGATTGTCCTCGGACCAATTTATCTTTGAAAGGATAGGGTCAATTTGTGGTTCATAGGCTAAGATTTGGTCAATTAGATCCGGAGCAGTTCTGGCAGTAAAGAGGAGTTCTTTTAAAGGTTTTGACACGAACCCATTTCTCCGGGCATCATCAAGAAACACACAAAGAAAATCATAAAATCCTTCAACATTGTACAGTCCAATCGGTTTCTGGTGTATGTTCAGGTTCGCCCAAGATAACACTGTAAAAATTTCCTCCAATGTACCCAAGCCACCTGGCAAAGCAATAAAAGCATCAGCACGGTTAATCATTTCTACCAATCGTTCAGACATACCTGGCACTATCAGTTCCTCTCTGTTTGATGGTCCAATAAGATTTGCTTCTGCCAAGGGTTTTGGGATGATTCCCAAAACGTGATTGCCTCCCTCCTGTACGGCCTTTGAAACGATCCCCATTAGTCCAAGATTGCCACCGCCATATACTAAGTGCATATTCCTTGCAGCTAAGACTCGGCCCAATTCATGTGCTGCTTCTACGTATTGTGGTTTAACACCAACACTAGTACCGCAAAACACACATATATTTTCAACTCGTCTTCTTGAAGTGGCTTCCATGTTTTACTCTGGATGTCTTCAAAAGTGCAATGATGAGTTGAATTTATAACACATGAAAATGGTGAGTAAAATAATAGCACTAGTACCTGTCAAATGACAATTATTAGTTAACAATAAAATAAATTGTGATAGTCAAAAAGGTCTGGATCCTGTCGGAGAAAATAAAAGAAAACAACAAAACAAATAACAATTATTAGGAAAAGACAAAGAGATATAATATGTACAAGAAAAGTAGCGGCTTGATTGACGTCTATGCGTCAGGGACAAGCTTCTCATCCAATTTTCTTATAAATTGGCAAACAGGGTCTTTTTGAGTCAGATTCCCAAGACTTAACTGTTGTCTTTCTCTTAGAAATTGTGTATGTAATTTGTGAATGTCTATATGAACATATTCACTGGGATGCGTCTCAAGAGTTAAAGATATATCATCTACAGACTTCTTACTCAAGCCATCCTAATGAATTTAATTTTGTCTTCGCGATTATCAGACACTATTCCTAAAGAACGACAATGAGTATTGCAATTCCAGCGTGCACATTTGTAACAAACACCCATTTGCTTAGCTCTACATTTCTTTGCATAGGTACTTCTTCCTAAACCAGGTAGATGTGATATAAAAGAGTCAGAAGACTCACTCGCCAATCGGACCCGTGCTTCAATTACCCAACGAATGTCATTAGGAACACCATGGATTGTTAGTAGTCTCATCCGTTCCAAGCGAGCTTTATAGACTTTCATCAGAGAGTTTTGAGGGAGAAAAGGAAATTGCTTGTGAATATTTGCGAGAACTTCTTCCATCCTGAAATGTCTTAACCTACAAAAATAAAACACACAAAAATAAAACACACCAGATCACAATATATACACAAATTGCATTGGTTGCCTCTTTGCGAGCGCTAAGTTTAACGTCGTCAGCTAGACGTGACTTCTCGAACGTTAGGCTGGATCTGAAAGTGTGACACTTTCTTTTTGTCGCTCAAATGATTCTACCCGTAGTGCTTGACACGCTTATTTTTAACCTTGAATGTTTTGTTGGAGTCGGGATCATATATCTCAACGGCTCTGTCTGGTAAAACCTTGGTGATTATGAATGGACCTGACCACCGTGATTTTGGCTTCCATGGGAAAAATTTCACCCTTGATTTGTTTAACAGTACCTTATGCCCTGGTTATAGTTGTATGCACACAAACTTCTCATCATGTCTTTTCCTTGCCTTTTCTTTGTACAATTTGGCATCATCAAAAGGCTGATTGTGAAATTCCTCCAATTCGTTGAGCTGGTGGAACTTTTTATCTTATGTTGCTTGTAGTGTAAGAATTGGCTTTTTCAGTGCAAAAGACGCTTTATCTTCAGGCTCCACAGGCAATTGACATGTTTTAGTTTGTCAGTAGAACTTTGCATTGCATTGGAGTTCTGAATGGTACTGTGTATCACATCAAGTCTGAAACATTCCTCATTCTTTTCATCTCTGGGAAATTCATGGCCTTGAAAACATTGAATGTTACTTCTTAGTCATGTACCATCATGGTTAGTTCTCACTTCTGTACATCAATAATGGTTCGACCTGTAGCTAAGAACGGTCACCCAGGATGATTGGCACGTCTGCGTCTTCCTCCATATCAAGGATAATAAAATCTGCTGGGAAAATGAATTGTCAACCTTGACCAGCACATCCTCAACCACGCCTCTTGGAAATACGAGCGTTCTATCAGCAAGTTGTAAAGAGACTGAAGTGGGCTTTGTTTCTCCAATCTGCAGTTTCCTGAAAATAGAAAAAGGCATCAAGTTAACACTTGCACCTAAATCACATAAAGCCCTAACAAATTTATGTTCTCCTATGATGCAAGGAATGGGTGAAACTGCCAGGATCTTTCAACTTTTGGGGGAAGCTTTCTCTGAATGATGGCGCTGCATTCTTCTATCAATGTTACTGTCTCGTAATCTCCCAATCTCCGTTTTCGTGAAAGAATGTCTTTCATGAATTTTACATAGCTGGGAATTTGTTCCAAGGCTTCTGTAAATGGAATGTTGATGTGCAGCTTTTTGAACACCTCCAGGAAATGAGCAAACTACTTGTCCAGTTTGTTTTTCTAAAGACGCTGAGGAAAATGTGGAGGTGAAGTGATCTGTTCTTTTTTCCTTTGCTTCTTTTTCCTCCATCCGTTGCTTTGTTTCTTTTGGAACTACCTCAGCAGTTGTTTTTGCTCCAACATCTTTGTTGATTTCAGTACCGCTTTTTAACATGATGGCATGACACTGCTCCTTCCATATGTTCCTTGGATTTGGTTATGTGTTGCTGGGAAGATTACATGGCGGTCTGTAACTCTGAACATTGGCCAGTTGTCCGATTTAATTCTCCAATGCTTTGATGGAAGCAGATTGGCTCTGAAACATATCATCGTACTTTTTTAACTGAGCCAGCACTTCTGCTATTCCTGGTTCATTTGCCTGCTCCTGGCCTTTGTTCTGCTGTTGGAATCCAGGTGGTGGATTGTTATTTTGCTCTGAATTGTTGCTCCATGAAAAATTGGGATGATTCCTCCACCCTGGATTGTAGGTGTTGGAATATGGAATGTTCATCTGTCTGTTGAAATTGTTGACATAATTCACCATCTCTTCAAGTTGGTTTGGTTCTGGTGCTCCTCCATATGGTGAACTTGTGGATCCAGTGGTAAGAGTCTCCATAAATTTGCATATCTGATCCAGCTTGGCGTTGACTGCTGTATTGGCTCCAACTTCATAAATTCCTGTAATTCTTTGGATCATGCTCCTTTCTGTTGGCCACAAGGAATTGTTGTTGGCCATTTCTTCGATTAGGTCCCAGGCTTGATCTTCTCCTTTTGCCATCAAAGCTCCTTCAGCAGCAGCATCGATTGTGGTTCTCATCAGTCCAGAAAGTCCATTATATAAAGTTTGGACTTGAACCCATTTTGGAATCTCATGGTGAGGACATTTCCGAAGCAAATTTGTGTACCTTTCCCAAGCTTCGTAGAGAGTTTCTGAGTCTTGTTGTACAAAGGATGTGATGTTATTCCTCAGCTTTCCAGTTCTTGCTGGTGGAAAGTACTTTGCAAGAAATTTAGTGGCTAAAGTGTTCCAAGTTGTGATGGAACCTGCTGGTAGTGAATGTAGCCAAGCTTTAGCTCTGTCCTTTAAGGAGTATGGAAAAACCCGCAGTCTCATTGCTTCTTCAGCTTCTCGGTTGTAATTGAAAGTGCCACAAACTTCCAGAAAGTTGCTGATGTGGGTATTAGGATCTTCAGTTGCTTTCCCCCCAAACTGCACTGACTGTTGAATCATCTGAATGCATGTTTTGATGTCACACGCATTTACTGGTAAAAGAGGAAGTACAATACAGGAAATGAAGCCGTCGACCACCGAAATGGTTATGTCTCGAATGGGTATTGGTGGTGCAACCTCCAAAGGTTTAGGTTCCATGTTGATAATTTCTTCTTGGCCTTCTCGTCTTTCCCTTCTCAACTGTCTGATGGTTCTTTAAATTTCCGGTTCATCTCATGTAGTTTCTGAGAACCTGAAACACAAGAAATAAAAAATAAGTAAAAAGAAATTAGATACAAGTAACGTATCTAACCCCAAAACTAATAGTGAAAGATAAATAAGTCCCCGGCAACGGTGCCAAAAACTTGACCGGTGCGTAATCACACGCGTTTAACGCAAGCGCACGTATCGTTCAAGTAGTATAAAAAATATCGATCCCACGAGGACTTAATACCTAATCTATTAATTTTATGAGGTCAAATGATTACTAGTATCTAACATGTTGATTGATTGATTTGAAATAGTGATAATTTTAAATTTAAAAACAAGTAAATAAAATTGCACGAAAGTAGGTTTAAGAAAATTCAATATTAGGAAACTATCTATGGTTGTGAATCTTTCTAATATCTTTTAAAAGATGAAGTGATTATTTCATGTTTGAGTAATAAATCGGTTTACTAACCTGGAACACGAAATTATGCGAAAGCCTCTGTCAATGGTCAGACGCAAATACCCAGTATAACCCATTGAACCATATGTCTATGTCAACCAAATTACCTGGATTCATTAAGTTTAAGTTCCAATTATGGCTACCCCCGCCCGACAGGTATATGTCTATCCTGTAAGGAAATCTATTAAAGGTTATCTATCCTCAAGGAAGATTGTGGGCTATTAAGTCTAAGGCTGAAACCTAAAATTCTTTTGTCAAGTTTATTTTAGATTTACCAGATCAATCTTATTAGTGGCCAATTAACAAGACGCATTAAGCTTAAGATATAAGTAAACCTTTAAATTACCCAAACTATAAAATAACCCCTTATAAACCGGTGATATTAGAATTCATCACAACTCCAGATAACTAACTTAGTTATGACACATAACTAGGGCTAGTAAAAACTTAAAAGTAAAAGACATAAAGTAAAATACTGAAAAGTAATTGCGGTAAAGTAAAAGCTGAAAAGTAAATTATAATAAAATAAAATGTTAAGGTAAAAGGATCAACTTTTACAACTACTAATTTAGATATCTCCCTTAATATAATATATTAACTTGTGATTATTTTACCAACCAGCCATATAGGCGGTAACCTGATTAAGTCAAATAAAGTCCAACCAGCCATATATGCGGTATCAAAATTTTTCCATAAACCTGCCATATAGGCGGTAAGAAAGTTTAATTACCAACCGACCAATCTGGTGGTATCCTTGCTTAGTCAGATTAAAACCAGTTTATAAATGATTACCAACCGGCCAATATAGCGGTATCCTCATTAAATCAAATTTTAAATAGTGAATATATTATATTTAAGGGAGATTAATCTAAATAGCAATAGTAAAAGAATTACCTTTCACCCTAGCAGGGGGAAGTTACCTCCTCATGGTTGAATAGTAAAAACTGTAAAAGTAAAGAAAATAAATTACTATTACTATTACAGATCAAAATATTCACAAAACTCAAGAAATTATACAAAATATTAGGTCAAATGAGTGGGAAATAATGATAGATTTACCACTCATCAAATATGAACCTAGTATATGGCGGTGGCAATCTTGGATTAATGGGGATCGTTTTAAAGGCCGTACAAGACGGAGGCAGTCAAGTTCTGGGAATCATCCCAAAACCCTTGGCGGAAGCGAATCTGATAGGTCCATCAAACATAGAGGGACTAATTGTGCCAGATATGTCTGAACGACTGGTAGAAATGATTAACTGTGCTGATACTTTTATTGCTTTGCCAGGTGGCTTGGGCACGATGGAGGAAATTTTCACAGTACTATCTTGGGCAAACTTGAACATACACCAAAAATCGCTTGGACTGTACAATGTTGAAGGATTTTATGATTTTCTTTGTGTGTTTCTTGATGATGCCCGGAGAAATGTTTTCGTGTCAAAGCCTGTAAAAGAACTCATCTTTACTGCCAGAACTGACCCAGATTTAATTGACCAAATCTTAGCCTTTGAACCTCAAATTGACCTCATTCTTTCCAAGATAAACTGGTCCGATAATGATCGTGGTAAGATGCGTCGGATAAATCTGGATCTTAACCTTTAACTCACATTTAGATATAGAATTTCAGCTAACCAGGTACAGTTTTCTAAACTCTTCTTCTACTGTTTAAGACATTGGGGACAATGTCTCATTTAGGTTTGGGGGGGGAGAATAGTTAAATTGTATCTTGTTTTTATTGTTTTATTTTTAGTCAAAATTTTTCGAAAAAGCCAAAAAAAATTGAAAAATTTTACAAAAACCAATTTTTTTTTATTATATATTTTTGTGTTTTTATTTGATTAATTATGTGAAATTGGTGTGAGATAGTTGTGTAAGGAATTTACATTCCTGAGACGTATCTCAACCTATTTCGGAACAAATTAATTTTTGTTTATTTCCTTTAAATTATTTAATTTGTGAATTCTCCATAATATTGACTAAAATGAATCTTCATATGTTCAGTTGACAGATATTATCAGCATACATGGTAACATACAGACATGAGCTGTAATTGAAAAGTTTGTAATATTCAATGCTCTAGTTTAATTGGAGGAAACATCTATAAAAAGCGATGGAGTAAAAAAAAACATTTGAGATCCGAGTTATTAAGTCTGTAAGAGTGTTTTAACACCTAGTGCCCTAAAACCAACTGGTTTGGGAGTCACTGGCCCAAAGCTCGCTACATGGATCAAAGATGTTGCAATATATATATATATATATAAAGTCTGAGTAATTAAGTCAGTAGGGTTATCTTAACACCTAGTGCCCTAAAAACAACTGGTTTGGGAGTCACTGGCCCAAAGCTCGCTACATAGATGGAAGATATTGTATATAAATAAAAAAAGAAAAAAAAAATCAGAAAATTATTCATTTGCTAAAAAAAGGTGTGAATTCCGATAAAACTTTAGGACAAAAATATTAATTTCTTCTCAACTGCACTTGTGACTATTTTGGGCAAAAATGAGTTGATTAATATTTGTTGGATGTGTATATGAAGAATGGTAAAAAATAATCGGAGAATTCACTTATTCGGTAATTTAGAAAGAAATAAAACAATTATTAACTTGGATAAGAAGTTTCACATGTTTAGTCACTAACTTCTTTATTCTCTTTTCTCTTGTCTTTTTGCTTTTGTGTGCATTAGTTTTACTATCTTTTTACTTTTATCAAACGTTTGTGGGTATCGTTGCTGTAAGCCCTCACGAGACTACAACTCGTCCACTAGGGACACCTAGGGGTTTAAAGACTTGTTGCATATGCTAAATGTAACTGTGATCCCCACGAAAGCGGCTTAGTTTAATTTTAATTGTTTCTTGTATTTTATTTTGTTTTTTTGCTCGAGGACTAGAAAAATGTTAGGTTTGGGGCTGTGATGAGCGGAAAATATATCAATATTTACCACTCATTTTACTTAATATTTTATTTAGTTTCTCGGGTTTGATGAACGTTTTGATGTGTTTTAGTTTATTTTGCAGATAAAATAATATTTGGACTCAATGGAATCATTTAGGATGAAATGTGGGTCAAATAAGGGCAAAAATTGGACTTGACATATTAATTTTGGAGATTGGAAACTTGAAAGGGCGTTCTAACGAAGTGCAGTTTCAGAAATTTCAGTTTTACGCAACTGTCGTATTTTGGGCATAACGTTTTATTCCGATATCGGATTGAGCTGATTCAAGTTCTAGATTAAAGAATACTCAAAGATCTACAATTTTGAAGAACAAAATAATTTCGAATTCTAAAGATTTCATGACTGAAATTGATAAAACATCCATAAGTATGTTATGAGTAATTATTAAAGTCATTTTCAAAGCAAAAAAATAAATAAATAAAAAATAAAAATAGTCAAACTCCCACCAAACATGATAGCAATTAATAATGGATTTGGTGGAGAAATTAGTGGAGCAATTAATAATGCATTTGGTGGAGCAATTAGTGGAGTAATTAATAATGAATTTGGTGGATTATTTGATGGAGGCAAAATTTTGCCTATAAATATCAAGTCATTTCATTTGTAAATTCATACTTTCTTCTTTGAAATTCCTTATGAATAACTAAGAAGATTGTATCTTGTTTGTTTATTTATAGCTTTCAGTAATTAATTTCCGCTTTCGCACTTTCTTTTCTTTACTTTTCAGTTTTTACTTTCCGCAATTTACTTTTACGCACAATACTTTCCTTTCTTTACTTTTTCAGTTTTTACTTTTACGCAATGAGGAGGTAACTCTCCATTGCTGGGGTAAAAGGTAAAGTTTTTATTATTGCTATTTAGATTAATCTCCCTTAATTATAATATAATAACTATTTAAAACCTGACTTAACGAGGATACCGCCATATTGGTCGGTTGGTAATTAATTAAAATTGGTTTTAACCTGACTAAGCATGGATACCGCCTGGTTGGTCGGTTGGTAATTAATTATTAATTTGACTTAATCAGGATACCGCCTATATGGTTGGTTGGTAATTATCACACAAAGTTAATATATTATATTAAGGGAGATATCTAAAATAGTAGTAATAAAAGTGGATCATCTAACCCCCATCATTTTCTTTTATTGTACTTTTACTTTATTTACTTTCAGCAATTTACTTTTCAGCAATTTACTATTCAGCAATTTACTTTTCAGCAATTTACTATTCAGCAATTTACTTTTCAGCAATTTACTTTTCAGTATTTAATTTCCAGCAATTGACTTTATGTCTTTTATTTTATTTAAGTTTTTACCAGCCCTAGTTATGTGTCGTAACTAAGTTAGTTATCTGGGGTTGTGATGAAGTCCAATATCACCGGTTTATAAGGGGTTAAATTACGATTTGGGTAATATAAATGTTTATTTATTGAGCCTTAGTCTTAATGCATCTTGTTAACTGGCCATTAATAAGATTGATTCGGTAAACTTAAAATGAACTTGAAAAAGAGATTTTAGGTTTAAGACCTTAGACTTAATAGCTCACGATCTTCCTTGAGGATAGATAACCCTTTAATAGATTTCCTTACAGGATAGGAATATACCTGTAGGGCGGGGGTAGCCATAATTGAAACTTAATCTTAATAAATTCAGATAACCTAATTGACATAGGAATATGATTAATTGGGTTACACTGGGTGTTTGTATCTGACCATCGGAAGAGACTTTTACATAATTTCGTGTTCCAAGTTAATAAACCAATATATTACACAATAGTAAAATAATCACTTCATATCTTTAAAAAAGATATTGGAAGGATTCACAATCGTTGATAGTTTTATAAATTTGATTTTTCTTCAATCTACTTTCAAACAATTTATTTACTTGTTTTAATTTTAAAGTCACCACCCAATCAAACAATCAATCCATTAGATACTTGTAAACATTTAACTTCATAAATTGATAACAAAATATTTTAAGTCCTCGTTGGATCGATACTTTTTATACTACTTGAACGATACGTACGCTTGCGTTATACGCGTGTGATTACGCCAGTCAGCACACAAAGTTATCGTTACGACCTATCTAATAGACCCGGTTGGCGGTTCGGTTCGGTTCCGAACCGAAACCGAACCGTCCGATTCCGGTTCCATACAAAAGTGGAATCAGAATCAGAACCGGAACTGGAACCGAACCGTTCAGTTCCAATCGTTTTTTTTTTTTTTTGCTTTATTGAAAATAAAAAATTGAGATTGATAAATCAATATAATTTAAATTTATGAATTTGAATTTATTACATTACATAATTACATTAAATTACAAATAAAATTCTTATCTAAATATATATATATATTATATAAATTTAAACCGGTTCCAACCGGAACCTTACGGTTCCGGTTGGAACCGTTAGAACCGCTGGAACCGAACGGTTCCAACTGGTTCGGCTAGGGTAGGAACCCTAATCGAACCGGTAGGTTCCGGAACCGGTTGGAATCGGAACCGTCCGGTTCCAACCGGTTCGGTTCCGGTTCCGAACCGGAACCTTAGCCAGGTCTACTATCTAATATCGACAATATACTCACAGGCAATACTACAGCAGAATACCAACTCATAAAATAACTTTACCAGTCACAACTGGGTTCCCCAATCACACATAAAAGAAGCATAACTATTCCTATATACAAGTTGGTAAAACACAATCTCTGGATTATAAATCGAAAGATAATAAAGAATAATAATCATCAATTGTATTAAACGTTAAAAAGTACTTAGGAATCAACAAAATGAACATAAAAACTTAAATATAAGAGTTCATCATTAGCTTTGCCTAGGAGATTCTCCATGTAGAAGAGAGATATAGCCTGGATAGATCAGAGAGACGTCATGTCGGCTTGAAGTTCTTAGTCATTCTCTCTCGAAATTGTGTTTGTGGCTCTCTTTCTCTCTCTTTTACTCTTATTTTCTCCTATTTTCTCCTCTTTTTTAGGGTTTAGACAAACTTGGGTTTATATAGAGAAATTCTGGAGTCATTGTGCGCATAAAATACGACAAAATTAAGTTTCTGGGGCCTTCCAGGGTGCCGCGACCCTGGCAAGTGGCGCTGTGGCGCCGAACTTGCTGGATTTTGTATGAGTGCAGGATCGTGGGGCGCGTCGCGATGCCAAGAAGTTGGGCGTCGCGATGCGTGGCAGTTTTCTGGTCTTGTGCTTTCTTCGTTTCTGCTCTTCCCGCGTGCTTCCGATGCGTTCGCAAGGTCCCGAAACATGTATAATTGCTCCAAAATTCATGTTTCATTACTTCCTAATAACAAGACACAAAATAAACTATAATTAAGATTAACTACACAATAATCAAGCCGAATTAGCGGTGTTCAAAGTATATTTTCCTGCACTTATCAGGTATTTTTGTAAAAGTTGTTTTATTTGTTTTTATATTTGCCTATAGTTATAGTCGTTATATTTTTAGCAATGATGTTATGGTTTTTTTTGCTTTTAATTTCTTGTGACTTTGAATTTTCTTTCTTTAAATTGAGCGTTGATCAGTTGTTATGGTGCTCATCAATTTTAATATTTAATTTCAAGAACAAACACTTGTGTTAAAAATGGTTTGCTTTTATATGGTTGGATGGTAGACAGTAGGACAGAGTAGTTGCTAAATGGTATAATTCTCTATTATGTTGTTGGTTATACATTGATTGAATTGCTTCTACCATTAGATTATATTCAACAAATCGTGTAAATGTTTTGAGTCAATATTATTGATAAGACAATGTACTTCATAACAAACAATCAATATAAATATTCAATTAATTTAAAAATTATATATTAAAAATATAATACAAAATTATATATAAATATAAGTTATTCAAGTTAACCTACGCATTGCGCGGGCTCTCAACTAGTTATATTTTAATTAATAATTAAGATGCATTCGAGTGTCATGCAGGAAAAGAAAATGAAGTTTATTTTATTGAAAAGAACAACTAAGAACTTTATCTATCAAATACTGTCTCATTAGCTCCCGACTAGTTATATTTCTTTTGTAGTAATACAATATCTCCGACCGGACGTACATCACGTCCAGCCGGACATGCACACAGAAATACCCAAAGATAGTTATATCCAACATTCTTTACTACTTTCTGTAATTTATTGCATGGTTAGCTATTTTCGATATTACACTCAACACCGTTAATTTATGCATGATTACTTATTTTATTCAGATGCTTTAACTGTTAATATACATGTGTTTATTTTACTGATCAAGATAGAATTGATATGCATGCTATGTTGTTTACTGTGTGATATGCAAATAATGTCTGGCCTAACATGTCGTATGTCCACGTAGATAAAATCAACTGAAATCAATTATTAAGTCTTCAAAATACAACAAAAACAAAAGCATTCACATTCTTATTTCTTTATTATTTTTAATGCAAGATTTTACATTGCAATGCATTAAATTATGTTTGAATTTTATTTTCATATAAAATTACAATAAAATTTTTTCTCAAATCCAGACAAAGCGCGTGCCCCAAATAAATTATAATAAATAATAGATATCTTAAACTAATAATTGCGTTATCTCAATATCAGAGCAAGCATGCTGCATGCATGCGCATGAAGTAGTCTTGTTATTAGCTCATATTGTCCGCTTAGTAGTGGTGGTCGCTGGAGCTCCTTCGGAAGGTGGTAGGTCAGAAAGAGATGATTCAAGAAAATTTTGGTGACTGTCAGGAGAATGCTTTGCTATCTCCTTCTCTGCCTTCTCTGCGGCCCTTGCCACATGCAAGTCCATTTCTGCTTCCGCCTCTCTTGCCAATCTAACCTCGTGAGCTACATCCACTCTCGCTTTCGCCAAATCCTTTTCCGCCTACAGATGCATCCACGTACAACATCATTAATTATTTATATCCAAGAAGTTTATTCCAATTATTTTTAATTAATTAATTGAGTTATATTTCTTACTTAGTATTTACCTTCTCCTCAGATTTTGCATCAGCCTTGGCTTTGCGGATTTCGCTCATATCATGAAGTTTGTCCTTAATGGCCTGCATTTTCCTGTCTGCGATCGATCGAACTAATTAATTAAAAAAGACAGATATATCTTTACAAAATTTAAATTAAGTTTCGATTTCTCATATACCATTCCAGCGATATATATATAACCCCACGATCCAATTCCTCTATCTGTAAAGTAAACCTGGTATATATGACACGTATCATTCACGTGGACGCTTATACCATCTTGTGGTTGTGCTATAATGGTGTGGCATTGTGCTCAGTCAATCGTCTAGAACGCCAGTAACGATTCAAGAGGATGGCCCGTCCGATTCTCAAGTTCCAACTTCAACTTAATTATATAAATGGGATTGATTTACATAACGAATGGGATCAATATAGTGAACTGTTAAACTTATGTCGCAAAATTCGTCAAATCAATCAATCAAGAATGCACGATTTTTACCGTGGTTCACCGGAAAAATTCCCGACTATATCCACGTTGAACTCCGGAATAGGGAGCTCGCTGCACTAAGCAATTTCAAGATTACACACGGAATCTTGAATCCGTTTACAAATTGTAATTCCCCAAATCTCACAAACCCTAATCTCTAAAAGTGTCAATCTCTCAAATTACCCAATTGAGAATTACACTAACTTGGACTAAGTAACAAGGCTTAACACTTAGCCAAAAACAAGGGAATACAAATAATGAAAACCTCTTTCTAATACTCAACCTAAGTGGCCTTTATATATGATTGGCAAATAGAAGTAATTGGGACAACGGCTAAGATTGCGCCACGTGTCCCTTATCCAACGGACGACAAGGCTTCACATTTTACAATCTCCACCTTGAAGCCAAAAACATCTTTCACTCCCAATCATACACAACGACACACTAAGGCCAAGATAGCACAACAAACTCACCTACTCACATCATCGCTCATGTCGGCTGCAAGGTCAGCCAACTGTTAGTGTTCCTAGAACATGCCAAGGATCTAATAAGCATGAAAACATGTTCACAAATTCAAAATAAGTTGCGGAATTACTTATATTGAATGGATTTGAGCTTTTAAAATTTTGAGAAGAAGATCCAAGATCCAAGATGCTTCCTTTGTTGATTCCAAGCTTTGAGTTGAAGATCTCCAAGATCCTTCCTTTGTTGATTCCAAGCTTTAAGTTGAAGATCTCCAAGATCCTTCCTTTGTTGATTCCAAGCTTTAAGTGATGATTCCAACTCTTGAAGTAGTTTCCCTATCACCTTAGTTGATTTCTCCAAGTGCTAGCTTTGTTGATTTTGCCACAAAATCAAGAGAGGAAGACAGAAGCTCATGCCCATTTGCAAGGATGAAGCTCACGCCCATAGAGGAGAGGATTAGGGTTTCCAAATGTTTCAAGTGTTACAAGTGTGTTGCATTTTCAAGTGAAGAGAGAGAGAAGAGTTTTAGGTAAAACCAATTTACCCTTTTTACCTAAACAAGGTAGTTGGGTAAATGGTTTCACCAAAACCATTCCAAGGTAGTTGGATGGTGGGTGGCTTGGCATAAATGCCAACTACCCTCCCAACTACCACATTAAAGTGGGCCCCACATTTGAATTCAAAATTCAAAATCTCTACGAACATTTGCCGCGGCTCGGTTCCGTTTAATCTAATTAAACGAACTTTCATCGCTAAATAATTAAATCTAATTTAATTAAATAACGATGCCTCGCAAATATATTACGAATGTCGTCTACGAATTAATTCTAAATAATTCGCTCGTTCGCATTAAAGTCCAACTTTAATTTCGTAATGAAATCCAATTCATATTAATATATCCGATATATTAATTTTAGCCCATACGAATAAATTAAATAGAAAAATCAAATTTAACAATTAAATTTATTCTACCGATTAATTCCAAATTAATCGCGTTCTCTCTCTTCCGAACACATTTAATCCCAGATTAAATAATACCTCAATTAATCCTAGATTAATTTTCTCCATCTTAATTAATCCCAGATTAATTCTAATTTAAATCAACTGTCATCGGTGAATCTTTGGGAAGCGACCCAAGAGATCCCTGGATATGTTGGCAGTAAATACGGTCATCGGATTATCCGAATACGTGCGTACCTCGTACCACGTGCTTACCGATTTACAAGACATGGTTGGCTTCTAGCAAAGCACCGTGCCTACCCAATTCTCCAGAAATATTCTTACTGGAATATATAATCTATGTCAGGCGTAGTATACGTAGTATTGCGTATTGCGATCCAGTATCGGATTGTCACGTGCTAGGCCTGGGGCTGGAGTCGTGTCTGCCCCGTACGAAGCACATGTCGGATGTCTGGTAACTAGTCTCTATTATCGGATATACATGACCTAGTCATAATATCCCGATGACTGCAGTACTTAAGAGCACTAGTACCGTATCCTACGTGACATCATCTCCACTATGACTGGAGTGACACTTCCATCTTGACATCACACCCAATACTCTACGATTCTCAATATACCCAGCATTGGCGTACACAGAACCGGTTAAAGCCCTGGACGACCAAAACTAAAGCATACCGATTGTCGCAAGTATTAGCGATGCAAGTCTCAGGTTAAGACCAAATACACCTACCCTGATTTCGGACTTCCATAGACACATAGTCATACTACCAATGGAATTCCGAGGGGTCTATCCAGAGCGAAGCTGTTTTCCGTACCATCGGTAAAACACAACCTCCTATTACACTTGCATGAGTATCCTATACCCAAATATATGAGAACTATGCCGTTATGATCTCACATAACACGCACAAGTGTAATACTAGTCTATTCCGCATTATCGATGTCCAGTCTCGATAATACTACGACTAGGGATATTTAATGATTAATCCTTCGTGGACTGATACTGTCTCATATCATCTCAATCCAGGAACTAATCATATGGACCTCCTATCATTTATACATCTAGGTGATCTAATCACAAATGATAAGAGTGCAATCTCTTTGTCACATAGTTAATTTGTACAACAACACCATGATCTGTACAAATAGTGACGCTATGGGTCATAATTGTCCAACAATCTCCCACTTGGCCTATAGCCAGTCACTCGAGTGTCTTACACCCGAACCATGTACGGTTCGCTCAAACTGCTGAGGAAAAGCTTTCGTCAGCGGATTTGTATTATTATCGTCTGATGTATTTATTCGATCATCACATCGCCACGATGTATGATCCAAACGAATCAGATGAATAGTCGAAGTATATATCTGGATCGTTGATGAGACCATTAATTCTTTAGTCTGCGTTTGCTAACAGAACTATATCTAATCTAATTAGATTTGTTAATGACCCAGATGGCTTCTATTGCTGCCTCAGCCGCAGCAATAACCCGCATTTGTTGTTTATTCGGTAACATTATCTTGCTTGGAAGATTTCCAGCTCACTGTTCCGTTATTCAAACTGTATAGTACCGTTGTTTTATCGGTTAGGAAGCTTGCAGTAGTGATCTCAGTCACTTCAAGTTCTCCTTCTCCATAGTTTAAGACATCATCCTTAGTTCTCTAAGATACTAACGGATGTTCTTAATATCAATCCAGTGACTATCACTTGGATTGACCTGTTTGTGACTCCATATGCTCAAAGCGTATGAGACACCAGGTCACGTACATTTTTCAATGTACGAGTTCTCAGAGAGTGTTAACAACTTTAAATCTATCCCAGTAGATCTTTATTCCTAAAATAAAGGTTGTTTCTCCCAAGAATTCTATGGAGAATTTTCATGAAAGCCAAGCTTTCACCGATTGTAATATGGGAATATCATTTCCAAGAAATGACATATCATCATTATTTAGGACATCATTGTCAGTGCTCCCACTAATCTCCTTATATACACAAGAATCATATTTGTTTTGAATCAAATCATACACCATTATGATTACATCAAAATGATAGTTCCAAGAACCCAATACTTACTTCAATCCATACATGGATCGAATAACCTGCAAACCTTGTTTGCTAGTTTTGATACGACAAAATCGTCAGGATGTTGTAAACATCCTCCAAAGAGGTTTCCGTTTAAGGAAAGCGATTTTGACGTTCAGCTGCCATATTTCATGAATGAAACATGCATCATCAGCAAGCATTATCCAAATGGATTTAACGTGGCAACAGATAAAGATTTCGTTGTAATCAACACAATGTTGATAACGATACCTTTTCGCTACAAGCCTAGCATAGTACGTTGGTATGTTGCCTTCCATGTATGTCTTCCTTGAAGACTTATATAGTACCAATAGGCACAATGCCTTGTGGTACAACAACTAGTGTCCAAACGTAGTTGTTATATATGGAATCCATTTTGGACTCATGGCACTTTGCCATGATAGGGAGTCGATACCTTGTATCACTTCCTTATACGTAGTCAGTTCGTATTCCTCAATAAGATTGACATCTTTATGAGGTGAGATCAGAAACCCATACCCCAGGTTGTTTTCTGACTCTCTCAGACCTACGCGGTTCTTGTGTATTCGAAGATTACTGGTACAGTTTCATCCTTGATGAACTGTTTGTGTTCCATTAAGGACTAGGTGCCTTGAACAGTATTACTCCGATTTTCATCGAGTTTTACTATCCTCCCACTTACCACTGCATACCGGTATTCCTCTTAGGAAAACCGCATGGTGAGCAACAATTACATTGTTCTCTAGTGAGTTGTATAAGTACTATACTTTGGTTTCCTTAGGATAACCAATTATATTAGGCACTTATCCAATTTGGGTTCTAGTTTGGTATCATCCAAACGTATGCCTAGCATTCCCAAATCATCAGGAGTGAGAAAGCCCAGTTTCTTTCCTGTTTATATCTAATATGAAATCTGTCAAACAGATTTTTATGGAACCTTATTCAAAATAAGTATTTCACTGTTAATGCTTATCCCTTTGAAGGAAATGGTAGCTCAGAGCGACTCATGATTAACCTTATCATGTCCAACAAAATTAGGTTTCTCCGTTCGGACACACCGTCAAATTGACGTGTTCCAGGAGGAGTCCTCATTGAAAGAATACTATACTCTTTCAAGTATATGAGAAACTTATTGCTTAAGTATTTTCATCATGGTCAAACCGTGATGTTTTAATACTTTAGCCGATCTATTTGTCTACTTCGTGTCGAAACTCTAAAAGTTTCCGATTCGTGCTTCATAAGAAACACATAACCATAACGAGATGCCACATCTGCAAAGGTCACGAAACATTTATTCCATATTTAGCCTAGCTAGATATGGGCCCACTTACGTCACTATGAACGAGGGCTAATAGATCGGTGGCATTTATACTTCTACCAAGTAAAGGTGTTTTAGGCACTTTGCCTAATAAACTAGATTCGTAGACTTATTTGAATGGAATCAAATTCGTCCTAGTATCCACTCTTCAAAAGTGTGGATATACGAGTCTTGTTTAATGTGTCCCAGACAACACTGCCACAAATAAGTCTTATCTGATCAAATCAGTTTGAGCTACTTGTTTGTCATGTTATATGTTTGAGATTTATTTATATTCAAAATATAAATATTGTTGTTCACATCTAATGTGTTTATCTCAATATCATCTTTATAATAAAACACTTTAGTGTTCTAGAATATAAAGGTATACTCGCAACGAGTTATACACGATATAGAGACATTATTTCTAGTCAAACTAGTTATATTTTAACAGTTTCCTAATTTAAGTACATACCCGAAGGGTAGTTCCTAAACTTAGGTATCTACGGTTGAAACAGCGACTGTCGTCCCGTTTCCGATTCGCAGATTAATCTCAAATGATGTCAGTATCCTGTTCAAAACAGATTCTGAACATCAATACATATATTTTATGTACCACACTAAGTATTCAAAATCTAATTTTAATACTAGTAGTGAACATATGTTTGACAAACATATTTGAAGTCAGAGCCTTGCTCGTCTTCAATTCCTTCATGTCTGCTTTGTCCATACGGCAGTCACGCTTCAATGACCCCGTTTGCCACAATTTAGGCAGACATCTTGGGATATGTCCTTTATCTTCCTAGAAGATTATAATGATTTTGCCTTTGCCCTTTTCACATTCCAGAAGTCTTTGGCCAAGCCTTGGCCTTCTAGAATATCGAAGTAAGATGCGCCTTGCGCTACTTGCCTATTGCAAACTTTGACTTTGGTCTCCTTGAGAATAGTTATTAACTCTCCAAGAGTTGTTTATTGCAATTTAATATTTCTAAGATCTAAGAATAGATCTATGAAGATCCTTCAATTTCTTCATCATACTTTAAGGATCTAATCCTTAGTTCTGATTAGGAAATTAAGGAGTCATTATGGCAAGCATAATGAATTAAGCACTAAAGTTATCATCACATGAATCTTCCAAAGATCATGCTCTACTATTTACTTAACTCATGGCTTAGGCCTAAGATGTTATTTTATCAAATAAAGTAACTTCTTAGTTTCAGGACTATCCTAAAATTTATTCCCAATTTGAAAATTAAAGTCGTCTAAACACATTTTCTCTAGGATAATGTTTCAAACACTAATCTTTCAATTTAATCTTGATTCTAATAGTCCAACTATTTAATCAACGATTTCAGGTACAATCTAATGTAATGATTACTATAGTCTAACTATATACTTATTACAATTTATTTGGTTATAATCAAATATATATGATTACTATAATCCAATTATATAATCATTATAAATGATGGTAAAATCCAAATATATTGATTACTATAATCCAATTATATAATCAACTATAAATGGAAGTAGTTTGAATACAGTCTAACTGTTAAATTAAAACAACTATTAAATATTAGTCCAACTAACATTTAATTTATTTGACGAATGATATTTGATTGAGCGTGTATGGCAAGTATCTAAACGAATATTGCAAATTTAATTCTTGCCTCCCACTATTTTTCGGCGAGCCTCTAACCCTCTGTCGAGTACTCGGGAAACCTAGTTTCCTAGTGGCTAGGATCCCGTTAAATAACACACAATCTTGACTTTGGCCAACAATTGTATGATACTTAACTAGGTAGATCTCTAAGATCAATTGGATCTCATCCAATTCCTAGATCCAGTAGGTGGACATCCAAGTCCGAAACATATATCTTATATATGCCAATATATCAATATATTACCTAACCTTTTTCCTCTGAATCAACTAAGCCTTGGCTTTGGCACAACAAACTTAATGATCCCAGTTAAGCGGAACCCATTGACATGGAAAGCTTCGTAATCAATGTCGATGGACAAGAAGTGATCTTGACTTTGGCCAACAAATCACAACTTGGACAAGACACCGATATAGAACAAAACTCTCATGATTCAAACACATCCGCAATTGACAAAGGTCTTGACTTTGGCCAACAAACCAATGCCAACTTTGGATCTTGAGTAAGAATCACTCAATGGAAGGAAAAACGCTTAATATGTTTGAGGGTTTTTCGCGTGCAAATTGGCAACCAATTTATTATCTTTGTTAGGTCTCATCATCATACACCCTTAAACATGCATTCTAAATACATAATAAAGCGCGTATAAATAAATAAATTAATAATGATATGCGGATGGATATGTCACAAATTGTTCCTAGAACAAATCACTCCCTTTCCTCTCCTCGGCTAGAACTATTCTAACTTCTACCCAATTACATAATACAATAAAGAAACCTCATTTACATTGAGGGGAATAGGTGAGAAGAGAAATACAATGAGAGAGGAGATAAAAGGCTGGACACGTAGGTCCAATTTAATAAATTCTAAACTTATTACAACAATTTCCAAAACTGCCCTTGCCCTTCTAATATCCATCCGATATACATTATTCATACAACACATTCATGTATTCATACAAATCATGTTATTCAATCAATTAATCCAATTAATTAATCTTTGAATTAATGACCATATAATGTTCATACAACGATTTGATTTGCGTGAGTCAAACTCGTTTAAGAATAAATACTCAAAGTAAGTATTCTTGAATTATATTGAACTACAACTTTAAATCCAATTTATTTGTATTCAATACTAATTCCAATTTAATTCCAAATTAAATATATACACTTACTTTTAAGCCTTAAAGACTTGGATTCCAAATCCAATCTTAATGGGTCTCAAAGGCCCAATAACATCCAATGTCATTTTAATTAAAGTCCAATGGGCTTTTAATTAATTCTTAAGGCATGGGCTTTGGCCATAATGGATCAAACCCAAAATGCCAAGGCCCAATAGGAATCACCCTATTGCCAACAAATCAATTTAGGCCCATTAGGCCCAATTAAATTCTTTAAAGGCCAAGTGATAATTTGGACCTTATGGAATTGGTTTTGGGCCCAATTGGATCCAATCCAAAAGTCCAAAACCAAACTTAGTCAAACCAAGCCCATTAAGCCCAAATACACACTTTTAGCCCATTACTAAATTAAAGGCTTATTAACATAATTATAATATTCTAAATATCACAATTATTTTAATTAAAGTGTATTAGCCATGATTAATTAATTAAACTCAATATTTCCAAAATACCAATTAACTTAATTAATCATGCTTAATCCATTAATTCATGCTCAACACAAATTGAAGCCAAAATACATCATTTCATGCTCAACACAAATTGAATCCTAAAATCATCATTTCATGCTCAACATGCTCTTTGATTTTAACATAAACATTATTGACTTTGATTCTAATCTAATCAAACCAACAATCAACATTTAAACATGCATTTAAACACATCATTTCATGTTACAAAAATCAAAAAACTGCACAGTTCACTGCACATAGTATTCGGCCACCTTAAAAAATTTTTAATTTTTGATCCAATCAATTTATTTCAAATCTAATCATGCACAACTCTAAGTTAACATAATCTAAGCATGCTCAAAGCATCAATTGGAAGAAATCATGCTCAAAACATAAAAGCCCCAAATTTTAGTCTCATGAACCCTAAAATTTTCATGCTTAAAATTGGCTCTTGATACCATTGTTAGTGTTCCTAGAACATGCCAAGGATCTAATAAGCATGAAAACATGTTCACAAATTCAAAATAAGTTGCGGAATTACTTACATTGAATGGATTTGAGCTTTTAAAATTTTGAGAAGAAGATCCAAGATCCAAGATGCTTCCTTTGTTGATTCCAAGCTTTGAGTTGAAGATCTCCAAGATCCTTCCTTTGTTGATTCCAAGCTTTAAGTTGAAGATCTCCAAGATCCTTCCTTTGTTGATTCCAAGCTTTATGATGATTCCAACTCTTGAAGTAGTTTCCCTATCACCTTAGTTGATTTCTCCAAGTGCTAGCTTTGTTGATTTTGCCACAAAATCAAAGAGAGAAAGACAAGAAGCTCACGCCCATGGAGGAGAGGATTAGGGTTTCCAAATGTTTCAAGTGTTACAAGTGTGTTGCATTTTCAAGTGAAGAGAGAGAGAAGAGTTTTAGGTAAAACCAATTTACCCTTTTCACCTAAACAAGGTAGTTGGGTAAATGGTTTCACAAAACCATTCCAAGGTAGTTGGATGGTGGGTGGCTTGGCATAAATGCCAACTACCCTCCCAACTACCACATTAAAGTGGGCCCCACATTTGAATTCAAAATTCAAATATCTCTACGAACATTTGCCGCGGCTCGGTTCCGTTTAATCTAATTAAACGAACTTTCATCGCTAAATAATTAAATCTAATTTAATTAAATAACGATGCCTCGCAATATATTATATATTCATGTCGTCTACGAATTAATTCTAAATTAATTCGCTCGTTCGCATTAAAGTCCAACTTTAATTTCGTAATGAAATCCAATTCATATTAATATATCCGATATATTAATTTTAGCCCATACGAATAAATTAAATAGAAAAATCAAATTTAACAATTAAATTTATTCTACCGATTAATTCCAAATTAATCGCGTTCTCTCTCTTCCGAACACATTTAATCCCAGATTAATAATACCTCAATTAATCCTAGATTAATTTTCTCCATCTTAATTAATCCCAGATTAATTCTAATTTAAATCAACTGTCATCGGTGAATCTTTGGAAGCGACCCAAGAGATCCCTGGATATGTTGGCAGTAAATACGGTCATCGGATTATCCGAATACGTGCGTACCTCGTACCACGTGCTTACCGATTTACAAGACATGGTTGGCTTCTAGCAAAGCACCGTGCCTACCCAATTCTCCAGAAATATTCTTACTGGAATATATAATCTATGTCAGGCGTAGTATACGTAGTATTGCGTATTGCGATCCAGTATCGGATTGTCACGTGCTAGGCCTGGGGCTGGAGTCGTGTCTGCCCCGTACGAAGCACATGTCGGATGTCTGGTAACTAGTCTCTATTATCGGATATACATGACCTAGTCATAATATCCCGATGACTGCAGTACTTAAGAGCACTAGTACCGTATCCTACGTGACATCATCTCCACTATGACTGGAGTGACACTTCCATCTTGACATCACACCCAATACTCTACGATTCTCAATATACCCAGCATTGGCGTACACAGAACCTGTTAAAACCCTGGACGACCAAAACTAAAGCATACCGATTGTCGCAAGTATTAGCGATGCAAGTCTCAGGTTAAGACCAAATACACCTACCCTGATTTCGGACTTCCATAGACACATAGTCATACTACCAATGGAATTCCGAGGGGTCTATCCAGAGCGAAGCTGTTTTCTGTACCATCGGTAAAACACAACCTCCTATTACACTTGCATGAGTATCCTATACCCAAATATGAGAACTATGTCGTTATGATCTCACATAACACGCACAAGTGTAATACTAGTCTATTCCGCATTATCGATGTCCAGTCTCGATAATACTAGACTAGGGATTTTAATGATTAATCCTTCGTGGACTGATACTGTCTCATATCATTTCAATCCAGGAACTAATCATATGGACCTCCTATCATTTATACATCTAGGTGATCTAATCACAAATGATAAGTGCAATATCTTTGTCACATAGTTAATTTGTACAACAACACCATGATCTGTACAAATAGTGACGCTATGGGTCATAATTGTCCAACACCAACCCTTACCTGCAACAGCTTCATGCAGTGGAAGAGTTTGGTTGCAGTCACAATCTTTGTCCCCATGTCCGATGGGTTATCTTCTGTTGGAACCTTCTTTATCTCAATCTTACCGCTTGAGATAATTTCCCGCACAAAATGATACTTCACATCCACATGCTTGGTTCTCTCATGATGTACTGGATTCTTGCTCAGATTTATCGCACTCTGACTGTCAGAATACACAACTGTCTTACCCTGCAGCTGTTGTATTTCGATTAAGATACCCTGAAGCCAAATGGCTTCCTTGAACACATCAGTTATGGCTATATACTCCGTTTCGGTAGTTGACTTTCTGAGTCTCTGTCACCTGCAAAATCAGAATCAACATACCCTACCAAATCTAAAGCGTTAGATTTGTTAAAACATAAGCCATAATCAATAGTAGTATTCAAGTATCTAACAGCCATTGTAAAGCACTCAAGCGTGCTCCACCTGGATTAGACATAAACCTACTTAATAAAGATACAGCATATGACAAGTCAGGTCTAGTACTAATCATGACAAACATCACAGTACCTATAGCATTTGCATAAGGTACATTTTCCATTTTAATCACCTCAGGTCTAGTACTAAGAGAAGACATCTCCTCTTCTATAGCCGCTTCCCATTCAAGTTTATGGGTAGACTTTAATGCCTCTCCTAAGCTAGCAGGCTCAACCCCATTAATTTCATGACTTGATATTAATGCACAGAAATACAAATCATTAGTTGAGTAATCATACCTGGTAGGAGGCCTTACCTGCCTCCTACTTCTGTCTCTTGCTAGCTGGTAGTTGGCCAATGTGTCTTGAGGTGTTTCATCATGCTGCTCAGTTTGATCCACTTCAATTTGTTCTTGTATGTCTGCTACTTCATTTCTGTTTTCCTCCTGGTCATTTCTCCTGGGCTGGGTGCCCTCAGATGTCTCCGTGCCTGACATGTCACCAACTTGCTCAGCGGTCCTTGATGTCCCTGGCTCCACCTGCATCTGAGCTCCACCTGCAAAATCAAAATCTGCTAGATCCTTTTCTAAGGCACCTGCATTCTTGTTAGTGGATTTACAAGGAAAACAAAGTTCATTTAATATAACATCCCGACTAACTATAACTTTGACTCCAGGTGATTCCATTTCCCATAACCTATACCCCTTTGTCCCTTCTTGATATCCTAGGAAAACACACTTGATTGACCTCGGTTCAAGTTTACCTACGGACTGGTGAGCATAGGCTTCACAGCCAAATACTCTAAGGTGGGCCAGCTTATTTGCCCTACCAGACTAGATTTCTTCTGGTGTCTTAAACTGCAAGGAACTATTGTGGCTCAGGTTAACTAAATGAGTAGCAGTATTGAGGGCTTCACCCCAAAAGGCCCTCGGAAGTTCGGAAGAAAATAAACACTACAAGAAAACTGCCAAATAGCGACGGAAAAATCCGTAGCTAATTCGTCGCTAATTGGCCATAAGCGACGGAATAGCGACGGAAAAATTCCGTCTCTATTTTGTTGGTCGCAAAAAAAATAGCGACGGAAATATATCATCCGTCGCTAAAGTTATCGACGGATGGAAATTCTGTCTCTATATAGCGACATAATGTCCGTCTCTAATTAGCGACGGTTAGTATTTCGTCGCTAAATAGCAACTGAAAATTTCGTTTCTAATTAGAGACGGAATTTCCATCCGTCGCTATTTAGCGACGGAAATTCCGTTTCTATAATTTTTTTGAAAAAAAAAATTAAAAACTGAAATTTTAAAATTTTAGATAGGCGGGAAATTTAAAATTTTAAAAAATTTAGCGACGGAATATTTCCGTAGCTATATATATATTTTTTTGAAAAAAAAAATTAAAAACTGAAATTTTAAAATTTTAGATAGGCGGAAATTTAAAATTTTAAAAATATTTAGCGACGGAATATTTCCGTAGCTATATATATATTTTTTTGAAAAAAAAATTAAAAACGAAAATTTTAAAATTTTAGAGAGGCGGGAAATTTAAAATTTTAAAAATATATGAAACTTTTAAAATTTTAGAAATGAAAAAAAATTTATAATTTTAGAAAAGAAAAAATTTAAAATTTTAGAAAGGAAATTTTTTTTAAATTTTATAGAGGTTGGAAATTTAATAATTATATAGATATGAAAAATTTATAAATTGTAGAGATGAAATTTTTAAATTTTAGATAAGGGAAAATTTTAAAAATTTTGAATGGTATAAAATTTTAAAAAAGTGAATTTTTTTAATTGTTATATATACATCTTAAATTATACAAGATACCGTAATGTCCACCGCGAGCTTCGACACACCACCATCCATTTACGAAACGTCCACCGTTTGTTTCTTAAGAAATTTTAAAAGAGGGGATAAGAAAAATGAGAAATTGATAATGAGAGTTGAGGTAATGAAAAATTTGATGGTATATGAAATTGAGTAAGAAAATTTTGGATGATGTATTGGAGTTGAGAGTTAAAAAGATTATGATGTATATATAGAGGAAAAAAAATAAGAGAAGCGGGAAAATTTGTAAGTTTTGTATACTTTTGAAATTTTCACAAGGTGGGAAATTTTTTGAAATTTCACGAAAATTAGCGACGGAATAGATATTCCGTTTCCATTTAGAGACGGAAAATCCGTCTCTATTTTTTTTTTAAAAAAAAAAAAAGTGGAGCCGAAAGAAATAAAGTTTGGGGGGATTGAAAATTTTAAAAATTAGCGACGAATAGAAATTCCGTTTCTAATTAACAAAAAAATTTAAAATAAAAATAAAATTTAAAATTAGCGACGGAATTGAAATTCCGTTTCTAATTAGCGACGGATTTTGAATTCCGTTTCTAATTAGCGACGGATTAGAGACGGAAAAATTCCGTTTCTAATTAACAAAAAAATTTAAAATAAAAATAAAAATTGAAGATTAGAAACGGAATTGAAATTCCGTTTCTAATTAGCTACGGAATTGAAATTCCGTTTCTAATTAGCGACGGAATATCAATTCCGTTTCTAATTAGCGACTGAACAATTCTGTTTCTAATTAATAAAAAAATTAAAATTAAAATTAAATTTAAAATTAGCGACGGAATTGAAATTCCGTTTCTAATTAGAGACGGATTTTAATTCCGTTTCTAATTAGCGACGGAAAAATTCCGTTTCTAATTAACAAAAAAATTAAAATAAAAATAAAAATTAAAGATTAGAAACGGAATTGAAATTCCGTTTCTAATTAGCTACGGAATTGAAATTCCGTTTCTAATTAGCTACGGAATTGAAATTCCGTTTCTAATTAGCGACGGAATATCAATTCCGTTTCTAATTAGCGACGGAACAATTCCGTTTCTAATTAATAAAAAAATTAAATTTAAAATTAAATTTAAAATTAGCGACGGAAAAATTCCGTTTCTAAACAAAATTAGCGACGGAATAGTAATCCGTCTCTAATTAGCGACGGATTTTAATTTCCGTCTCTAATTTAGAGATGAAATTTTTTTTGTCGCTAAATTTCGTCCCTAATATCATTATCCGTTTCAATTCCGTCTCAATTCCGTCGCTACATTTTGAAATGGAATATTCCTTTGCTAAATTCCGTCGCTAAAACAGTAATTTCTTGCAGTGAAAAGACATCTGATCTTTTCTAATAAGGTTCTATTCATTCTTTCCGCAACTCCATTCTGTTGATGGGTGTTTCTAACAGTCATATGTCTTAGGATACCCTCACTAGTACAGTATTGATCAAACTCAGTATTACAAAATTCTAAGCCATTATCAGTTCTCAAGACTTTTACTTTGTTACTAGTTTGATTTTCTACCAATACTTTTCATTCTTTAAATTTAGTCAAAGTTTCATCCTTTGATTTTAGTAAGAATGTCCATACATTCCTACTGTAGTCATCAACAATAGAGAGGAAATATTTATTACCCCATGAGTCTGGACCTTTGCTGGTCCCCACAGATCACAATGTAGATACTCCAGACTCGCATTTGACAAGTGAATTCCAGTTGGGAAGTTCTGTCTGTGCTGTTTGCCCAACACACAGATCTCACAAAACTCAAGTGGCTTCAACTGGTCCTTTCCAAATTGTCTCTGCTTGCTGAGTACCTGCATTCCTTTCTGGCCTATATGGCCAAGTCTCAAGTGCCATATATTAGTCATATCAACATTAGAAGTTAAAGCAGAAATGGGTTTATCCGAGAATACATGTTGGCCATTTAGAACATACAATCCATTTCTCTTTATACCAGTTAGGATTAGTTTATTACCCTTAGATATGTGCATGTTCCCTTTATGTGCTTTATATGTGAAACCTAATTCATCTAGTGTTCCTAGTGATATCAGGTTTCGTTTCAGGTCAGGTACATATCTAACGTCAATAAGTATCCTAACTTTACTATCATGAAGTTTAAGAGTTATGTCCCCAACCCCCTGTATTCTACAAGTATTGTCATTACCCATATACACAGTGCCTTTATCTGAATTTCTAAAGTTGACAAACCAGTCTCTATACGGACTCATGTGAAAAGAACACCCGGAGTCCAGAATCCATTCTCTACTAATGTGATCTCTACACACAGTCAATGCCTCAGATAGGCACATCGACTCCTTTTCGGCAGCCACAGTGGCGCTGCCTTCATTTTCCTGTTCCCTAATGAACTTATAACAATTCTTTTTAAGGTGTCCCATCTTCCCACAATGATAGCACTTCTTGTCACTATTCTCATTCTTATCCTGTTTATTCTTTTTCTTCCCTTTAGGTTCTTGGTTATTAGTCTGATGATTATTAGGACCATTATATTTCCTTTCATTTTTACCTTTCACGAATAAGTTCGCTCCTCCTCTCCTACTGGTTCTAAGTTCTAACTCTCTGGCCCTTATACCAGATATCACCAAGTCTAGCCTAGGTACAACTCCTGTGTACTGTAGAGAGTTCTTAACGACACTATATTCTTCAGGTAATGCATTTAAAAGGATCATAGCTTCGCTAGAGTCTCCTAGGGCTTGGTCAGTTCCTTTAAGGATTTGAGTCATTTTCGTGAATTCATCCAAATTATCATCAATCGACTTACTAGTATCCATCTTGTAATTAAACAAATTTCCCTTTAAGAACACTAAATTTGGTGCAGAAATAACAGAATAAAGAGATTCGAGTTTACCCCAGAGTTGAATGGTCGTGTTCATTCCATCAACTTTTCTGATGACCGAGTCTCCCAAGTGGAGGAAGATTAAGTTGTACGCTTCTTCCAGGATTTCGTCATTCGCTTCCTTTTCCATCTTTGGCCACTTTTCTGGATCCGGTTCCAGTGCCAAAGCCACCTTATGGTGGGAAAGCAGTACCCTCATTTTCTTCTTCCAAGTGGTGAAATCTCCCTTCCCATCAAAGTTCACAATGTCGAGTCTCATAGTCGACATTTTACTTCCTTTTACAGTAATAACCCAACAACAGTTTGAATTCAATTACTCTTAACAATTACTGCCCAACTCAGCCCAAACACAATCAGCAAGATACACCACCAATCTGTTCAAACACTCTCGACAATTCACTGCCTCAATTCACCCAGAACAGAATCGTCAATAGTTCACCCAAACACTGTTCGGTAACCCAGTGCCCTGTTTAGACCTTCAAACCAGCTTCAACAGATCTCAAATTAGGAAATCAATTTCCTGATTTTGACAGAACAAGGCTCAGCCCCTCAATCTATGCCAATACGAGTTCTTGGTCAATCACCCCAAACAACAACCGGCCGAGACACTTTCTCAAGTGACAACAGAGCCCCCAATCACCCAATTACACAGAACCCAAAAACGGTTAGTGATTGATTTTTGGCAACACTCTCAATTGTTCTTGGATTGACAGTCCCTTTGATTCTTGGCAACTGAGACCTGCTTGAATCGACTTACCCTTTGATTGGATCGGCTACTTTAGCAGACGATCGGCCACCCAGATCTGTTTCGAAGTCGGCAGTGACCTGTTCGGATCTTTCTAGGCCGTACAGTATCTAGATCGGCAAGCCCTGTTGGTGACTCAAATCTTGGTCACCAATTCTTGCTTTCTGATTCTGTTCCACCGCAGCCTCTGATCCTTGTTCACGGCAGCTAGGGGGCTTCTTCAAATTTTGATCGGTTCTCTGTGTATCCTTTTCTTTGAATCTTGTTCGGTCTTGCTGCCTCCGTATCTGCTGTGTTCTTTTGATTTACGTCTATTGATCTTGGTCTTCTGCTTTTCAGTTGTGGCTCGTGACTTTTCAATTTGACTCTTTTAGGGTTTCTTCTTTCACCAAAAATGAAGAAGCAGTTGATTCTTTTGGGCCTTGATCTTGAGTAAGCAGATCGCCCCAAGAATTCGACCCCCTGGATCTTCTTTTGCCGCCGAATTCGTCGCCTGGAATGAAGAAGATGGGTTGGGCTTCTTGATCACAGATTAGTCTTCAATTCGGCCCACTGGATCTTTAATCACTTATCTCCACATTGGTATGATATTGTCCACTTTGGGCCTAAGCCCTCATGGATTTGCTCTTGGGTTATACCCAAAAGGCCTCATACCAATGAAGATACATGTCCATCCTTATATGCCCATGATCTTCCCCATTTCTAACCAATGTGGGACTTTGAGACTTTGTTTGCACACCCAACAATCCTCCCCTCGAACAAAGGACCACAAAGGACCACCGAGCCTCCCCTCAAACGATCATACGTCCGTCCGTCCGGCGTCATGAAGACCGGAGCACACCGCCTATCTAACCGAGCACATTCACGGATCACGATCGGGGCTCACCGTCTTTTTGTTCGATATTCCGAGGATTCATCCACATGGCTAACTCCGGGGCATGGCTCTGATACCAATTGTTAAACTTTTGTCGCAAAATTCGTCAAATCAATCAATCAAGAATGCACGATTTTTACCGTGGTTCACCGGAAAAATTCCCGACTACATCCACGTTGAACTCCGGAATAGGGAGCTTGCTGCACTAAGCAATTTCAAGATTACACACGGAATCTTGAATCCGTTTACAAATTGTAATTCTCCAAATCTCACAAACCCTAATCTCTAAAAGTGTCAATCTCTCAAATTACCCAATTGAGAATTACACTAACTTGGACTAAGGAACAAGGCTTAACACTTAGCCAAAAACAAGGGAATACAAATAATGAAAACCTCTTTCTAATACTCAACCTAAGTGGCCTTTATATATGATTGGCAAATAGAAGTAATTGGGACAACGGCTAGGATTGCGCCACGTGTCCCTTATCCAACGGACGACAAGGCTTCACATTTTACATGAACAATTATATTTGATTGTTAAGTCTCTTCGAGATATTAATAGACATAGGCAAATTTTTTTATCCACGCAATAAATATAAATTTGAATCTCGAATTCAATCAAAAGAATTTCTTTATTTTAATGATAAAATACTAACTTTTATTTTTATTTATCATTCTTTTCTAAAAAAAAACATATAGAGAAAATTTTGATGGTTGGAGATTTATAGATATAAAGCGCGCAGTAACGATCCCGAAACCAATCATAGTAATGTGAGGACTAATCTTACAAAAAACATAAAATTTGAATAAACAACTCGAATAAAGTGGTGATAAAGCTCTCACAAAAAATATAAACAAAAATAGATTATTATTAACGTGAAGAAAATTTTGATGGTTTGGTGGTTGATAGTTATGAAGCGGTGGTGACAAGATCTGTGTGAGAGTCCTTATCCCAAAAAAAAAACATATGTTTGAGAAAATATAGAATTAGTCCAAAAATCAATTTAATTTTTATTGATAATTGAACAATGACAAATGAGCAAAGTAATAATATAAAAGCAAATATATTTAGGCCCTTCTCTTCGATAAAATCAACTGAAATCAGTCATTAAATATTCCAATTATAGCAAAACAAAAGCATTCAATTGCGATGAACGGTCAATATATCATCTTATATTTTGTGAGTTAATTCGATTTTCTTGAATGTTTTTATAAATATGATACATGTAAAAAGACACAGATTTAAAACGTCGACAAATCAAAGATATTTTACACTAATAACCTCTTGATTCAAGCAATCTTTAGTATTTTAGCTATAATACGATGTCCAAATGAGGTAATTCAAGTTGCATTGGAAAGAAAACTTAATTATCTACAACTTTGTAATGTATGCCAAGGACTGCGTCGGATTTTATCATGGTAAAAAATGAGTTTGAAGATATGAGATGCAATCCGTCTCCCATTGGCTTGTCAATGGGACCTGAAATTGGCTTGTTGCTCTCTTCACGCGCCAATGGGAGCTCATTGGCGCGCCAATATGCCTGGAAATCCTAATTTGAGCAGAATTAAAAGATTCTTAAGAAGGAAAGTCCCAATAGCCTCCTATATAAACACAAGTTTTAGACCCTAAAAAAGCCTCATAACATAATTTTGGAGTCTCACAACATAGAATAACACTTAGAGCAATGCAAGAATAAGTGCTTCAACCAACGTTGGAGATTGAAGACGAAGACTGCAACAAGAGTTCTTTCTTCTTATTTCTCTCTAATTTATCTTTTTGAGTTCTTATTTTGTATCAATGATAACATGTTTTTATTGACTGTCATGAGTAGACAAATCATTATTCTAGGGTTGTAATGGATCTTAAGCGCGATATTTAATTAATTTTCATTTTTTTTATTCTTTTGTGTGTGTTATTGGATTATTTCTCATTCTCTATATTGAATGCAAGTTTTGTTGTTCGGCCAATAATGTAATAGTCGTGGTAAATCCTTAGGAACTCGACAGAGGAAATCTGGATTAGCCTTAGGATTAATAGCACGTGATCTCATTATTTTGGATAGATTTTCTTTCAGGATAAACATATACCTGTAGGGCATGTGTAACCAATATTAAAACCTAACTTTAATGAATTTTGGTTAAATTAATTAATATTGACATATAATTAATTAGTTTAATCTGAATATATTTACCTGATTATCGAAAAAGGCCTGTAGATAGTTTAGTATTTTAGGTTAATAATTCATAACAACTACCCAATTAAATGAATTGTACTTGAATCCATTATTTGCGTGCTTATGTGAAATTACAATATTAGGTTCTTCTATTAAATAAGGTTTCCCCAAAATTAGTTATTTGATCTTTATTTACGTTTCAGTTATTTAGATTAATCACTCTCCCTTCCAATCAATCGTTTAATCTTAGTTAAGTATGTTAGTTTTAATATTAATAAGATAAATAATAAGTTCATGTGGGTACGATATCTGATTATTAATTACTATATTACTTGAGCGATACGTGCGCTTGCGTCGATAGTAAAATCGCAATCAGTTATCTCCATATTAGCAAGTAGCATGCATGCGCATGAAGTGGACACAATTTGTTTTCCACCAAAATTGAAAAGCTCTTCATATTTTATTAAGGATAAATTATTATTTCATTATCTCATTAATAAGTCAGATTTTTTATCATTACCCTGCTGGCTGGCTCCGCCCAACATATAAGACTAATCAATACACAATAAACCATTCTAACTATTACTGTTTGCCTTAACAAAATTATATTTAATTTCTGACTGAAATATCGTTACATCACATTATTCATTTCTTTTTTTTTACTAATATTATGAATTATTACCCCTTTTTTGTCATCACATTCAATAATCACGCGCTCATAGTTGCCAACCAAAACATCCAATCCAAATGTTGAGTAATAATGCTATCCAAATCTCCATTATATCTTTTCAAACATCATTAACTCGCCATTGATTTTCAAGTACATCTATTTATCTTGCCACCAGAGTTTCTAATCTTTGGGAAGGTAAAAGGATAAAAAAAATATTAATTTAGACTTTACCCACTCACTTATCGTTTTTCAAAAAAATTTAATGTTTTAGATTTTATGTAAATTAAGAGAGTGGTATTTCAAATAGATCCTTCTAGTGCTCCCGATTCTGATGGATTTCCCAATAGTTTTTTTATCAATATTGTTGGGGCATTATTGAAGGTGACATCACTTTTGGGGTTCAGCAATTTTTGCTCCAATTACTTGTTGCCTATTGATCGCGATTTTCACATATTACTATAGGATCGAAGCAGAATTTACAGTTATGCCTATGACATTGGCGACCACGATATTGTTGGATTAGTAGCCCATAGAGAATAAAGATAGCCTACGGGGGACTAACCGATGAATAAAAGAGTCGCCACCCAGTATAAGATACTGGGAATAATTTAAGGCCGCATTACACCCTCGTAAGGTCCGAACTTAAACCCTTTTGAGTTCTGTAGGAAATTTTTTAAATAAACATGAATATTTATAAGGTGTTTCATTAGAAGACATGTCCCTTGATATGTGTCATTTGAGAAAAACACAAATGGAAGGGATATGTTCTTAAAGTGAATAAATATAACTCTTTAAAGTTAAAGGATATTTTGGAGGGTTATAATCCTTTAAAAGATTGCAACCTTAAACTAAATGTACATTTAGAAAGGCAACCCTTCAAGTTTATAAATAGACTCCCTTGCGTTCATTTCCAAATCATCCAAAAATTCCATAATTCATTCATTGTTGGAGTCTAAAGTTTCTTTTTTCGAAGTAAGAGAGTTTCCACCATTATTCCAAGTTCAAGTTCTTAAAGAAATGAGTGCCCCTTCTACAAGAAGCAATCAAGTTATCCTGGGGGAAAGTTAGCCACAAGAAATCCGTAGAGCACCGAGACGGAGATAATAAGTTCTTAAGAACAAAGGCATATCGACTTAGTTTAAGTTTATTTATATTCTTCAATATTTTTTCCAGGTTTTTCTAAGTCTTTATCTTTATGTTTCATTCATGGCTTGCATGATAGAATGTTGATATTTTTTACTAAATAATGCATGTTAAAAAAAGATTATAACACATCCGCCCAACAACCTTAAGAACTTATTATGTTTACATATGTTGTTAACTCTTATTTTTGCATGTCTTATTGTTCTTTTCTCTAGAAAATGTATTATGAGCATGAAAAATACATAAGGGCGTTCGAACGCCCGGCGAATGCATAAAGAAAAACCATATATTCCGTATTTTCATACGAATGTGGTGACGAACGTCACTCGAACGCAAGTTCTCTGGAAAGGTTTGTTCGAACACGTTATCAAAATCTACACGAACGTGAACTCTCTGGAAAGTTTCATTCGAATGGCCGAAAGAACGTGACACTAACGCAAGTCATACTTGGAATTTTTTTCAGATTTGGAAGAGTAACATAGACTTAGATTAATCTATTAATTTATAGATTTCATAAAATATATATTAACTTGATAATTTTCATATATTACACATTTCGATTATAAAAATTTAGTAATATAGAAATAAGTTAAATATATGGTTAATATAATATTAACTTAGTAAAAATCATATACATGAATTTTTTTATAAATTTAGTAGCATAAATTTGAGTTAATATTAGGGGGTTCAATTATCACATGCATACACCTAGTTGATTATGTGATACAATTGAGATTATTTAATCCGGTTTATTGATTGTTTGTTGCATACTAGATTAAGAGTCAAAGTGTACTTATACACAAATAATTCCATCCAAGCTTGATTGAATTTATATATATATATATATTGTATTTCTTGCTGAGATTTAAAGTGTAACACTAAAGATTGAATGCCTAAAATTTTCTATTGAGAAAGTGATCAAGGAAATTCTTTCACCAAGGCGATAAAAGCCTAAGTGGGCAATGATTTAAGTGGTTACTCTGGACCCTCTCATCCTCTGGGAATTTTCCTTTGTTCACCTATCATAAGAAATTTTGGTCACAAATTCAAGGACTAGTATTATTTGTTATTACTATCCAAAATAATAACAAGTAGATTTGTATGTAACACATAAACATGATCATAAAGTTGATCTTTGTGTGATTTGTCTTATGTACATTTACAGTTAGACATGGTTAGTGGAAATATCACAGTACCGGTTCATCATTGAGAGATACCAGATAAGTTAGATGGAGCAAACTTTAAACAATGGCATATCAAAATGCTGTTCTACCTGACAACACTGCAGTTGGCTAAGTATCTCAAAGAAGATCCTCCGGGTCTTGTGAAGGGAGAAACGTATATTTTTAAGCAACTGCGAGTGGAGACATGGTCACAAGGTGACTTCTTCTGCAAGAACTACCTCTTGGGAGGACTTGATAATACCATGTACAATGTCTACTAAAGCATGACTTCTGCAAAGATTCTCTAGGAATCTCTTGAGAAGAAGTATAAAACAGAGGATGAAGGACAAAAGAAATTTATCATGGGTAGGTTCATAGACTATAAAATGGTAGATTCAAGGACGGTAATGTCTCAGTTTAGTGAACTACAATTGATCATGTTAGGGATATGCCCTATACCCAACTTGTGGATGGGCTATATGTACATGTATTTGTAATATTTTCATTAATTAATAAAATGACAATCTTTATTATACGTGTCTTACATAACTTATATGAATCATCAACACTGTAATAAAGTCCTTGGAGTAATAAGACGATGGCTTCCACGCCTTATGAGAATCATTACTCTTAAATATTCCTAGTCATAGTTTTGTGAATAATTTGGGCGTTCACAAAGCGGAGAGACTAGCATGATCATATAATCCGCCCTTAAGTGGGGTAGCCGATCTCATAGGCTACTAGCGGAGATCCGTCCACTTGGTGTATCACATGGATGCATGAGTTGCTCGTGTCCATCGATCTGACCGCCGAAAGTTTTCATATGGAGTGTTTATCCCATGTGTCTGTGAGAACTTTCATGTATCGATTATATGACTAGTCCTTTGACTTGAGGTCTTTACAATCTTATGTGTGGATCAAATAACTTTGACATTCTCCTTCCCCGGTTCAAAAGATCCGGTCATAAGGGTATGATTGGGTCATTTTTTGAAACACATGAAGTTTGTAAAGATACAACAGAGAGTCGCCACTCTCTCGGATAATATTTTCTTATAAGAGTAGTATTCCAGTTCGCAGGTTGATATGTGTGATCAATGCTTGAGACTGTGGCCACAGCGGAAGAATCATATGAGATTCTTGGGTTAGCATGATTCATGACACTATCAACATCATACATTTGACCATATGGGTAGACACTTTCCGTACCCTAGGTCAATAGGTGGGGATACAGTGAGACGATGGACCGTATCATATGTAAATCACATACAGAATGTGTATATATATCTTTCCTTCTCATTTGGGGGCATTGGCATGTTGCTAGATGTCAATCGAACGACCATCTGATCGGAGGATAATTTATGTTCGATTAAATTATCACGATTCATTTCATGTCCAACTTGAGGGGAACCCAAAAGGTCATACATAACAAAGTCGAAATCAATGGTTAACAGTGCACAATACAAATATATAACAACATATATGATTGTTGTAGGAATTGTTCATAAATGGTTCAATGTGTTTAATTATTGAACAGATCATTTATGAGGTTCCATAGTGGCTTAGGGATTGGTGAATGACGATAGGGGCACTTTGGGAATTGGAATTTAAAAAAATTACTATTCACATGAATAGTAATTTTTTTAATTTGTTTTGAATTCTAATTATGCCCAAACTCTTATTAGGGTTTTATAATCTCATTAAACCACTAAATTAAGATCCAATGGCTAAGATTAAATTAGCTTTTATCCCACATCGGATTCTTAATTAATTTTGTTGTCTTTGGAGTACTATATAAACCCAAAGAATTCTTTACAAATAGGCTACACCAAAACCTTTCATATCTTGGGTTTATATAAGTGAGCAACTCTAAAGTTTAAGAGTAAGCCACTGATTTTGAGGATCCTTAAGTCTAATTGACTAGAAGAACCTCGAGTTAAAAGTTTTGAGGTATTTGCCTATGCTAGCACCAAGGGCAAAATACCCGAGCACTCGAGGCGTAGTCTTGCCGTTGAGTTTTGGCTTTGGTGTGTGCATCTTTGGAGGCCACACACTTGGGTGGCTCTTTGGAACGTGGAAGAGCTTGCTGAGTTCGAGAAAATCTTGTAGATTGGAGGGATGACTGAGGAGTGTCTTCGGTGCAAGTAAGTCTTTTTCTTTCTTTATTTAGTTAGAGTTCTTATGATAGTTAGTATGTTTAGGTTTATGTTCTTTGCATGTTTTATTAGTTTTATTCTTAGAATATATAGTAACATGCATAATCTTGTAGAATAATAAAAACAAATGGGTTTTGGGAAAAGGGAAAACGACATAATAATTTTATTTTCTGCTGCGCACTCGCGGCCGCTTCCCAACAGATCATTCATGAAATATTGGATGAAGGAATGAAACTCTGCGAGACGTTTCAAGTTGGCATAATTATTGAGAAGTTGGCTCCATTACGAAAGGACTTTAGGAGTTATCTGAAACACAAGAAGAAATAAATGAGTCTTGAAGACCTAGGATTACGGTTGCAAATCGAAGAGGTTAATAGAAAGTCTGAGAAGGCTAACTATAAGACTATGGAGCCTAAGGCCAATATCATCGAGGGTGGAAAAGGTAGCAGAAAGAGAAATAGCAGTGGAGCTGATTTTTCCCAAGTAAACAAGAAGTACATGGGGAAGTACTACGTCTGTGGGAAAAGTGGTCACATGGAAAATGACTGCATAAATAAGAAGTCTCAGGACAAAGTCAAGAAAAATAAAAATTAGGCCCATGTCACTGAAGATGAGCTATTAACTGATGAGATCTCATAGTTGAACCTCTCAGCAGTTATAACTGAAGCCAATTTGGTTGGAAACCCGAGAGAATAATGAGCAGACTCGGGGGCTACTCGTCATATTTGTGATGACAATAAAATATGTTCCTCCTATCAGAACATCAATGGTGGAGATCATCTAACTATGGGAGACTTGTCTACCTCCAGAGTGGTTGGACAAGACACAATGGTTCTAAAGATGACATCAGAGAAGAAACTTACATTGAAGAATGTTTTACATGTTCTTGATATTCGAAAGAACTTAGTTTCAGATTCACTCCTTAGTAAGAATGACTTTAAACTTGTATTTTTTCTAACAAGTTTGTACTAATAAAAAAAATATCTATGTCGGAAAATGATACCTCACTTTGGGCCTTTTCAAATTCAATGTAATGACTGTCAATCAACACAGTGATAATAATAATAAGGCTACATCTTCTGCTTATATTGTTGAGTCATAAAATATATGGCATGGTAGGTTGAGGCATGTTAATTATGATACAATGCGTATATTAATTAACATGGACCTTATACCTAAATTTACAATTGATAATCAACATAAATATGAAGCATGTGTTGAAGGAATAATGAATAGAACATCATTTTCATTCCATAGAACAAGTTCTCAACCCTTGGAACTTATTCACACTGACGTGTGATATGAATGTTGTGCAATCTAGAGACGGTAAAAAGTACTTTGTCACTTTTATCGATGATAACACAAGATTCCGCTATGTGTATTTGCTCAGGAGTAAAGATGAAGCTATTGAGAGCTTTATACATTATAAGAACAAAGTTAAAAATCAACTTGGCAGGAAAATCAAAAGAATCGGGAGTGATATGAGAGGTGAATATATGTCAATATTCGGTGAATATTGTTCCAATCATGGAATTATTCACGAAACTACTGCTCCTTATTCGCCTCAACAAAATGATGGAACACAAAAATCGAACGTTGAAGGAAATGATGAATGCAATGTTAACAAGCTATGGCTTACTGCAGAACTTGTGGAGGGAAGCCTTGCTTTCCACCAACTACATTTTGAACAAGTTACCTCATAAAAGATTGGATAAGACACCATATGAATTATGGAAATGTCACACGCCTTCCTATAAATATCTGAAAGTGTGAGGTATCTCACCAAAGTGATGGTTTTTAAACCTAAGAAGGTGAGAATAGAACCACAAATTGTTAACTGTATATTTATTAGATATGCTCTCAACAGTAGCTCGTATCGAGTCTTGGTATATAAATATGAAATTCCTGACATCAATCCAAATATGATAATTGAGTTAAGGAGTGTTACATTCGTTGAAGAGACATTTCCTTGTACGAAAAAATAAAGAATGAAGTCTCTCAAAAGAACTATTGATACTGTTACAAGTAGTGATCAAGTTAACCAAGAATCAGATCGGTATGAAAATATTAAGGAAAATGAACCTAGACGTAGCAAAAGAGCAAGAACGTCTATGTCATTTGGACCTGATTTTCTGACATACTTGTTAGAAAATGAGTTATAATTTTATAAAGAAGAAATGTCTTTCTCGGAGGCACCATTATGGAAAGAAGCTATCAATAGTGAGATTGATTCTATCCTTCAAAATCATAATTGAGAGTTGGTTGATCTTCCTCCAGGTTGTAAGCTGATGGGCTAGAAATGAATTTTCAAACAGAAGATGAAGCCGGATGGATAAATAGATAAGTACAAGGCAAGACTTGTCATAAAAGGTTATAGACAAAATAATGCCTTGATCACTTTGATACATATTCACCAGTGACCCAAATCACTTCAATAAGAATGTTTATAGCCATAACAGCTTTATTTAGTCTGGAAATATATCAAATGGATGTAAAGACAAAATTCTTAAATGGTGAATTGGATGAGGAGATTGTAGGCACTGCATTCTCGCATGTGAAACCCGATGATGAGTCTCAATTGGAGGCACTACCTTTTTTTAGCTAAGGATATTGCGGGAAACGGAGGTCGGAAGGGGAATTCGGAATAAGTATGTCATCAAGTTCATTCCACAAGTTCACTGTCTTCGTTGGTGCTGCGTTCGTTACTTCGTTCGAACCTCAGGCAGATTGCGGACGTTCGTGCCGCGTTCGCGAGTAACGTTCGAACGGTGTCGGTAATTCTGGTTTTGCTGCTAGCCTCACACCCCAGCCCATTTAGCTCCCCAAAGCCCCATAAACAATCCCAAAATAAATAAATAAAATATTATTTAAACATTAAACATTAAATAAAACATTTACCAAACTTAAACTAAAATCATGCCTAATATAAATAAATTGAATATATTATACTAAAACTAAAAAGAAGATATACCTATTTAAAATTAATCCTAACCAATTAAAGCCTATCATATATTTGACTTCCTAATCTAATAAGATAATTACCAATCTAAAATATTTGTATTCCTAAACCAACACAAATTAAATATTACAACTTCCTAATTTAAAATATTTTGTCCCCCCTCAATCTTGTGTATGCCTTTCTTGGAATCCTAATTGAATACCAAATCCTTTCCTTGTGAGACAAGGGCAACCCCTAGCTCTCTTCTATATAAACATGCACTAACCTAGCCATCCCTTCTCTAGACTCTCTCGAATACACACCTAAGAAAAAGAAAAACACTTGACATATACACAAAAAAGGAGAACAAAGAGCCCCAACCATTACCCAATCCCCTCACATTACCAAAACTACAAGCACTAAAACAACCTCCATACCTCACCGAAAATCACACAAACACAGCAGCCTAAATCACTCCCAAAACAATCCATAAAATCCCTTAAAACAGTAACATAAAATACACTTACAAGCTTTGAAATAACCACACAAAACCACACCAAAAAGAACACAGAACAGTCCATCAAGAACACTAAAGCAGCCCACAAACAGTAAGCAGAGGACACGGAGGAAACAACAGCAAAATAGAGTCGGAACAGTAGCTTGAGCGGCCGAACAGCGAAGGAAGAGGCAAACCGGTGAACCAGAAAAGTTACAGAGCTGCACCCCCTTCCGATCTTCGTGAAACGCGAGTCCGAGAGACAGATTAAAAGGTTAGACCTGAGGGTATCTTTCACACTTATTCTTATCTAATTTCTGGTCATTTATTTTGATTATATTTTCTGTATTTGTGGCATTTGTTGTGTGTACGATGTGTGTTGTGGGTATTGGATGAATGGAAGAATGTCGTCTCTTGTGGTATATAGGATGGAAACCCAGACGCAAATTCCGTAGCCGAATCCGAATGGACGGTAGTACGGTCTGTACTTGGGACACAACTCCACGTACCACTTGAGTAAATGGCATCTTCTCTCGTTTTGTGTTACTTTGGTTTATGTATTTCTCGTCCTTTAAATTCGGTATGTTGCATTATTCCCGTATGATACGATCGAGTGCATGGGCTTAGTAAGTGCGATGAAAGGTTCCCTAATTGGAGGGTTAAAATCCTTCACCACGATGCTCTGCCGCACCGATTGATGTGTGTTCGGTTGAATGCGAAATACGTTCAATCGGACATACTGAGTTTGACATGATTGTCTTTATTTTCGTATGCATGATTCAACCGAGCGCATGGGCTTAGTAAGTGTGATGTGAGATCCCCTATGGGGAGGGGCTAAAGCCCTTTACCACGATGCTTTGCCGCGCCGGTTGATGTGTGTGTTCGGTTGGATACAAGATACGTTCAATCAGGCACACTATGTTTATATTATTGCTTTTCATTCTATGTATGCATGATTCAGTCGAGCGAATGGGCTTAATATGTTGGTCTAAAGGTCCTCTCTTTGAGAGATCAAGAGCCCCAAAAGGCCACCTTTACGGCAGTACTTCGCCGCGCCCCTTTTATTTTGTAGTTTATGTATTGCGTCCCATTTCATGCATCAGGTCTGTTTCCGTTCGAACGCGTTTACGAATGCAACTCAAACGCGCAAGTATTTTGCCTTGTCATGCATCAGGTCTTATTTCTGTTCGAACGCGTTCACGAATGCCATACGAACGTGAGCATTCTGTTTCATTTACGTTCGAACGCGTTAACAAACGCCACACGAACGTGAGTATTCTGTTTCATTTCCGTTCGAACGCGTTAACAAACGCCATACGAACGAGAGCATTCTGTTTCATTTCCGTTCGAATGCGTTATCAAACGCCATACGAACGCGAATCTTCTGTCTACCGCTCGAACGCGTTTACGAACGCTACACGAATGCACACGCACTTTCTTAGTTTCATAATGTATCAGGTCTGGTTTCGTTCGAAAGCATTCTCGGACGCTACACGAACGCGAACCTTCTGTTTACCGTTCACACGCGTTATTGAACGCTACGCGAACGCGCACCCACTGAGCTGAGACCCACTGAGCTGAGTCCTCTTCATTAGGTTCCATGCATAGTTTTCCTTGTAGCTACCCCCACATGTATGAATACAAATATGTTAATGTATTACAATTCATATGCTTATGTCATGATAACATTTGAGTATTATTTCTTGCGGTATATCGGATGGAAACCCATACGTAAATTCCATAGCCGATTCCGAATGGACGGTAGTGCGGTCTGTATTTGGGGTACAATTCCACGTACCACTCGGAAAAGTGCCCATATGTGTGTTTGTACGGTTAATACGTGTGCTTGTGTTTTCCTGAATGTAATATGCAAATGAAGTTGTATGTTCGTTGCTATTTTGATATATGTTAAGCATGCAATTTTAAAATGTGAGATATATGTGAAATGTGTGCATAAGTTTTATTTTGCAAATGAGAATTTAGAAGCATGATACTCTTGGAAATAAATGTTACTTAAGCTTGATCAAATTATTACATAAATCCTTTCATTACAAGTGACATAAGTAAGGGACCATTCCGAACCCAACGGTTTGAGATTTTCCCTTGCGAGGGGTGAGTGCGGCCTTAAATCTTTGTCTCGGTTCACACGGGTGGCGACTGCATATTATTTAGTATTTCCCAACTAGTGCCGCGAGCCTAGGAACGGCATCGCCCAGGTTCTGTTGTCTACATAGATTTACATGGAACAACCAGAAGGTTTTAATGTCACTGGATAAGAACACAAAGTGTGAAAACTTGTAAAATCCTTATACCAATTAAAACAAGCACTTAAACAATGGCATGAGAAATTTGATAAAGAAATATTGTCAAGTGGATTCAAAATCAATGAGTGTGATAAGTGTGTATACACTAAATCAATTCAAAAGGAATATGTTGTTGCGTGTCTTTACGTAGACGATGTACTGGTAATTGGTAGCAATCATGAGATGATTTAGTCTACCGAGAAAGTATTGACCAGTAAATTTGACATGAAAGATTTATGAGTAGCTGATGTGATATTAGAAATTAAGATTTCCTGAACATCAGAGGGATACATATTATCTCAGGCTCATTATGTTGAGAAGATACTTGAGAAATATAACAAAATAGATCAAAATGTAGCTAGAACTCTTGTGGACATAACTCTTTATTTTTCAAAGAATATTAGTTCAAGCGTATCAAAATTAGAGTATTCGAGAATCATCGGAAGTCTGATGTATCTCACAAATTGCACACGACCTGATATCGCTCAAGCTGTAAACAAACTTAGTAGATATACAAGTAATCAATGACATAACCACTGGAAAACCATAGTAAAAGTTTTAAGGTATCTTAGAGAAACTTCAAAATATAGTCTGCATTATACGAGATATCCTACTGTTTTAGAGGAATACAATGATGCTAATTGGATATCTGATACAGTAGATCCCAAATCCATGATGGATTTATTTTCACACTTGGTGGTGTACCCGTGTCATGGAAATCCTCGAGGCAAATATGTATTTCCCGGTATATTATGGAGTCTGAGTTTATAACATTAGACAAAGCAGCGAAAGAAGTAGAGTGGCTTCAAAATTTCTTAGAGGATATTCCAATTTGGCCAAAACCAGTGTCATCTATAAGCATACATTGTGATAGTCAATAAGCTATTGGGAGAGCCCAAAATATAATGTATAATGACAAGTCACGACACATACGTTGAAGACACAATACTGTAAAGAAACTGCTCTCAAACGACATAATTTCAATAGATTATGTCAGGTCGAAGGAAAACCTAGCGGATCCACTTACTAAAGGTTTACTTAGAGAGTAAGTTGAAAGTCATCGAGAGGAATAAGCTTGAAGCTATAAATTAAGAATTGTCACTGTGAAAGATAGAATTAAAACTTTATGCAATTGAAAACAAGCATTATAGAGTTCTATACTCTTTCTCATTCCTTTAATAACACAGAGTGCTGTCTGTCAAGGTTATGATAAGCTAAGGCTTTTAACGATCACTATATTAGGAGAAGAGTACTAATCAGGGTAAAGATAAATTACCTTTCATAGTAGATCACTTATTTCAAGTAAGAAGTGAGGTTGCTTCCATGTGAGTTTTAAAGGTTTGATTCCCTAAAGTATTTGATGAAGCCATAACTAAAATTCATGGCCGACTTGAACATAACTGTAGAACGGTAAATGGTCGAAGTGAAACTGTGTGATGGCTATTGTTTTGGTTTACACCAACGGCGGAACAGACTAAGACTATGGGTCACTGGTTCGCCAAGTAAATCCGATAGTCATTCACTAGGAAATATTCAAGGTGAAAGCCACCTATTCTGATGCAATTTTATTTCAAGGAAACACTCTTAAGTATCTGTATTGATATTTAAAAAATTATGAGGGATTGTAGGAAATTTTGTAAATAAATATTTATATTTATAGGGTGTCTCATTAGGAGACATGTCCCTTAATATGTGTTCTTTGAGAAAAACACAAATTGAAGGGATGTGTCCTTAAAGTGAATAGATTTAACCCTTTAAAGTGAAATGGTATGTTGAAGGGTTATAATCCTTTAAAGGATTGCAACCTTAAACTAAATGTACCTTAAGAAAGGCAACCCCCATGTCTATAAATAGACTCCATCGGGTTCATTTTCAAATCATCCAAAAATTCCATAATTCATTCATTGTTAGAGAGTGTAAAGTTTATTTTTTCAAAATGAGAGAGTTTCCACCATTATTCAAAGTTCAAGTTCTTGAAGAAATGAGTGACTTTTCTACAAAATGCAACCAAGTTATCCTTGGAGAACGTTAGCCACAAGAAATAAATAGAACACCGAGACGAGGCTAATAATTTCTTATATACAGAGGCATCTCGACTTGGTTTAAGTTTATTCATCTTCTCCAATATTTTTTTCAGGTTTTTCTAAGTCTTTATCTTTAGGTTTCATTCTTGGCTTGCATGATAGAATGTTGATGTTTTTGACTGAATAATACATGTTAAAAAATGATTAATAACACATCCACATAACAGGTTCATAATGATCCCTTACAGATGGCATTATAATATCCAAGTTCAAAAGAGGTGATGACATGTATTAACCATGGTTCGAGATGAATTTTTGGTTATGGCACTTGCATTAACTTTTGGCACGACACATGCTCAGCTCGTCATATTCTTTCTTGATAAGATTTTCCTTCTCTTACTCTCAAGACCATGGTCTTTAATATTATGAGTGATGGTGGTTGGCGGCTTCCAACTGGTTTTTTCGACCATTTCCCTACTCTCAAGTCACTATTTGATGACTATATTTTTCCTAGAGTTCCAAATCATGACCAATGATTTGGTGAATTCTCGGAATGGTTTGCTTAGACTTAAAGATTGTTATGATATCTCTAGGTGTCTAAGGGTGAGGCCTTTTGGTTTAATAATATTTAAGTGTGGCAATGGGCTCGGGCTGGGTCGGGCTTTTTATAAAATAATTATTTTTATTTTTGATAAAATTAATTATTTTTAAAATTTTTATTACTTAAAAATGATAAAACTTAGAATCTCAATGTTTTTAGTTTTTTATATTAAACTTTAAAATTTAGTTATAAATGTATATATTTAGAATAAAAAATTAATTTATATAATTAAAAAAATTATTTTTATAATAAAAACTGGGCTCGAGCTTTTTTACCTAAGGCTGTCCAAAAAAATCTCCCTGGCTAATCCGGGCCCAAGGTTTTCTGTCACCCCTAATTACATTTGAACTTCTTTCATTCCTCCTTAAATCTCAATTTTAATATGGAATTTTTACTTCATAGACTTCCCTCTGATGATTTACTTATGAGGCAAAGTAAAACTGTTATCTCTCTTTTTCAGTTTTGCCTCTTTCATATGTGTAAAACTTTAGATCTCTTATTTACTGATTGTCATTTATACTTTAGTAACTTTCGATATGCCTATTCTCATGTGCATGTTGTCCATGATCTCTGGCTTTCTATAGTTAATCAAAGCTTCAATCTTCAATTAAAAAAATTAATGGATTGTGTGCTTCTTTTATTTCTTCTATCTTTTTTGGAGGGCTAGTAACCATCTTCGCTTCGATAATATTGAGGCCTCTATTTATGTGGATGTCAACATCATATTTTTTACACATAACTCGATGATAAGTCTCTTACGATGACATTCTCGAAAGTTTGAAAAAATTATAAGGTTCAATATTGGAAAAGAAATAAACCATAAAAATAGCCAAATTCAGGCCGAGTGTCATCTATGTCCGGCCAGACTCCACCATTCAAAACTGGTCGGATGTCATCTACATCCAGCCGGATTTAGCCTCCATACTCGGCTGGATGTCATATATATCCGACCAGCTATCGACAAAAAATCCGGCCGGACGTAACCCAAGTCAGGCCGGACATGAGTCGAATTTCCAATTTTAAAAAATGATTCTCTTATTTCCTTCTTAACCAATCAATTTCGAAAATAACCACTTTCCTTTTTCCCACTACTTTCCATAACAATTGTTTTCCTTATTAGAGGAGATTATTTCCTTATTATTGTAACCATCATGTTATAAAAAAAAAAAGAACGGTAAACAGAAGGAAGTTTTTGGAGATAAAGATATAACACAAGAAAAAATAAAGAATGGGGAAACAGAAAATCAAAAAAAAAAAAGAGAACCATAACATAAAACTGCTAAACACATAAACGATACACAACAACCCCAACAATTCTAGAATTCCCTGACTTTCTCACCTTCAGCAAGTGATCTAACAATCAACTAAAACTTTCCAGAGGTGTTTCAGAGCCAACAATACAAAAGATAAAGACCTTAGGACACATTAATCTCCATTTTACTATTTTTCTTCTTTTGATTTGACGTTGTATATCCGACTATAATCATATATATCCGACCAAACATACAATCTGTCATATAATAACTCCGGCTATATAGTGATTATATCCAGCCGCATACATGCTTCTCTATGATAAATATAATGAAAACCCAAACATAAATTCCATTGTCGATTTCGAATGGACGGTAGTATGATCTGCACTCGGGGTATAACTTCGCTTGCCACTTGGATACAGTTACCGTGTCTTCTTTACTGTTTTCTCATTATTGTTGTCATGTGATCATTATGTTTGTCTTATCGCCATTTTACTAGTACTGTTATGCATGATTTTGCACCTTATAAATACTGGTTTCAAGCATGTTGTGATATGTCCTTGTTATTTTTCGCCATGTATGATTTTTTGTTTTGTACTTTGTGGTTTATGCAGTAAATTCGGCCAGACATCGAGTATATCTGGTCAAACATATAACGATAATATACATATCTGACCGGATTCAAGACATGTCCGGCCAAACTTATTTTATTCTCCATTTATTCTGGTTTATTATTGCCTTCATAAATGCTTGGGTACGACATGAAATATAAACTGCCTTGTATGATTATATGCAATATAAATTGTTCATGTGTGATTTATGAATTATAATACATGTGAATCATCTTTTAAGTATGGATATTATACTGGCATCAGTAAATGACCATTCTGAACCCAAACAGGTTTAAGGTCGACCTTGCGAGGGGTGGAGTATGGCCTTAAATCATTCCCAGTGCCTTATACTGGATGGAAACTCTTTTATTCTCCGATTATTTCCCTGTGGACTAATCCGTACTCTTTACGAGCTGCGAGCTCAATAGTGTCATGGTCGCCGAAGTCATAGGTATAGTGGTAAACCTCGATTCGCCCCTACATCGGCCAAGTCAGATTACCTTATCCATGTGCACCACTTTACCAAATTTGTACCAGGATATGTTCATTTTGGTAGTGATCAGACATCATGCTTTCTTTAGGTTTAAACCTTTCACTTGGTCAAGCTGCCAAGTGTTTCATTTTGAACTGTCGGCCTTCTCCTATTGATTAGATCAAAGTTAAATCAGATGGACTTCTAAGAGTAATCTTGGTCTCATAAGTTGTGGCGGTATTTTTAAAAATCATAATGGCGATTATCTTAGTGGTTTTGGGTATGCTTTAAAGCATCAATCTACTTACTATGTTCTAGTAATTGAATATGATATTTCTAAGGGTTAGAGATATTTATGGGTTGAGGGTGATTCTGTGCTATTTGTCTATTAATTTCATAATTCTTCTATTGATACTCATTGGATACTTATGAATCGATGGAATAACATCAAAAATATGATTTGTTATATCAACTTTTGGGTTACTCATACTTTCAGGAAAACTTATATAGTCGCTAATTTACTTGCTAATAATGGTTTGAATTATCTTGATAAAAGTCTAGTGGTAGGATCCTCATACATAGATTGTTTCTCCTCTCTCTTAGGATACTAATGGTTTTGCATACTACCATTTTTCTTAGAGGCAATTCCTTGGTTCTCTGTCCGGTGCTTGTTGTTGTTGGCGAGGTTGTCTTGAAGCCTCATTTCATCACTTTTTAAGGGCAGATTTGGTCTTCTCTTTACGAGTTGTTTACGTTACTTTCTTATTTTTTTTTGTAATACTCTGATTTTTTTTATTAATATATTTCACTATGGCTAGAATTGCTATGAATCAAGTACTTGGGTGCTAATATTATTTTCATTATTATTTTGCTCTCGTGTCATGTTAATTTTTATTGATGGTAGCAAGACTATGATGAATATCATCCATATTGATAAGCCGACCCGAGAAATGACGATGAGATCATAGGCCGACCAGTATTGAGGTCTTGTAATGTATGCCATAAATGGGAAGATGTGCTTCTAGAAGGCTAATGATGATAGAAGAAGAATATGAGTTCACAGCGGTTGTAGGCCCTGCTAGCCGCCATAGGCCGATGCAGTGGTATGATAGTGGCAGAACAGAGCCGATAGGCCGATGTAATAACAGAGAAATAAACAGATCTGATTGGCTAGATTGAGGGTGGTTGAGGAAGGCAGAGACTAAAATGATGATCTTGTGACATTGGCCGACATCACGGTTGGTGGAACAAAATATTTTGAAGCTTGTATAAAGAGGTTGAAGTCACAAATTAGCGGGTTAGCAATGTAGGAAAATAATACCTCACTGAGGGCCTTTTCAAGTTCAATGTAATGACTGTCAATCAACACAGTGATAATAATAATAAGGATACATCTTCTACTTATATTGTTGAGTCACAAAATATATGGCATGATAGGTTGGGACATGTTAATTATGATACAGTGCGTAAATTAATTAACATGGACCTTATACCTAAATTTACAATTGATAATCAACATAAATATGAGCATGTGTTGAGGAATAATGAATAGAACATTATTTTCATTCCATAGAACGAAGTTTTCACAACCCTTGGACTTATTTACACTGACGTGTGATATGAATATTGTGCAATCTAGAGACGGTAAAAGTACTTTGTCACTTTTATCGATGATAACACAAGATTTCGCTATGTGTATTGCTCAGGAGTAAAGATGAAGATATTGAGAGCTTTATACATTATAAGAACAAAGTTAAAATCAACTTGGCTGGAAAATCAAAAGAATCGGGAGTGATATGAGAGGTGAATATATGTCAATATTCGGTGAATATTGTTCCAATAATGGAATTATTCACGAAACTATTGTTCCTTATTCGCCTCAACAAAATGATGGAACACAAAAACCGAACGTTGATGGAAATGATGAATGTAATGTTAACAAGCTATGGCTTACTGCAGAACTTGTGGAAGGAAGCCTTGCTTTCCGCCAACTACATTTTGAACAAGTTACCTCATAAAAGATTGGATAAGATACCATATGAATTATGGAAATGTCACACACCTTCCTATAAATATCTGAAAGTGTGAGGTATCTCACCAAAGTAATGGTTTTTAAACCTAAGAAGGTGAGAATAGAACCACAAATTATTAACTGTATATTTATTAGATATGCTCTCCATAGTAGCTCGTATCGAGTCTTGATATATAAATATGAAATTCCTGACATCAATCCAAATATGATAATTGAGTTAAGGAATGTGACATTCATTGAAGATATATTTCCTTGTAAGGAAAAATAAAGAATGAAGTCTCTCAAAAGAACCATTGATACTGCTACAAGTAGTGATCAAGTTAACCAAAAATCAGATCGGTATGAAAATATTGAGGAAAATGAACCTAGACGTAGTAAAAGAGCAAGAACATCTAAGTCATTTGGACCTGATTTTCTGACATACTTGTTAGAAAATGAGTTATAATGTTATAAAGAATAAATGTCTTTCTCGGAGGCACCATTATGGAAAGAGGCTATCAATAATGAGATTGATTATATCCATCAAAATCATAATTGAGAGTTGGTTGATCTTTCTCCAGGTTGTAAGATGATGGGCTAGAAATGAATTTTCAAACAGAAGATGAAGCCAGATGCTAGCAATCATGAGATGATTTAGTCTACCGAGAAGTATTGACCAGTAAATTTGACATGAAGATTTAGGAGTAGCTGATGTGATATTAGGAATTAAGATTTTCTGAACTTCAGAGGGATACATATTATCTCAGGCTCATTATGTTGAGAAGATACTTGAGAAATATAACAAAAGAGATCAAAATGTAGCTAGAATTCTTGGGGACGTAACTCTTCATTTGTCAAAGAATACTGGTTCAAGCGTATCACAATTAGAGTATTCGAGAATCATTGGAAGTTTGATGTATCTCACAAATTACACACGACCTGATATCGCTCAAGCTGTAAACAAACTTAGTAGATATACAAGTAATCAGTGACATAACCACTGGAAAACCATAGTAAAAGTTTTAACGTATCTTAGAAAACTTCAAAATATGGTCTGCATTATACGAGATATCCTATTGTACTAGAGGAATACAGTGATGCTATTGGATATCTGATACAGTAGATCCCAAATCCATGATGTATTTATTTTCACACTAGGTGGTGTACCCGTGTCATGGAAATCCTCGTGGCAAATGTGTATTTCCTGGTCTATTATGGAGTCTGAGTTTATAGCATTAGACAAAGCAGTGAAAGAAGTAGAGTGGCTTTGAAATTTCTTAGAGGATATTCCAAATTGACCAAAATCAGTGCCATCAATAAGGATACATTGTGATAGTCAATCAACTATTGGGAGAGTCTAAAATATAATGTATAATGACAAGTCACGACACATACGTTGAAGACACAATATTGTAAAGCAATTGCTCTCAAACGACATAATTTCAATAGATTATGTCAAGTCGAAGGAAAACCTAGCGGATCCACTTACTAAAGGTTTACCTAGAGAGCAAGTTGAAAGTCATCGAGAGGAATAAGCTTGAAGCTATAAATTAAGAATTGCCACTGTGAAAGAGAGAATTAAAACTTTATGCAATTGAAAACAAGCAATATATAGTTCTATACTCTTTCTCATTCCTTTAATAACGCATAGTGCTGTCTGTCAAGGTTATGATAAGCCAAGGCCTTTAACGATCACTATATTAGGAGAATAGTACGAATAAGGGTAAAGATAAATTACCTTTCATAGTAGATCACTTATTTCAAGTAAGAAGTGAGGTCTCTTCCATAGGAGTTTTAAAGGCTGGATTCCCTAAAGTACTTGATGAAGCCAGAACCAAAATTCATGGCCGAATTGAACATAACTGTAGAACGGTAAATGGTCGAAGTGAAACTGTGTGATGGCTAATATTTTGGTTTACACCAATGGCGGAACAGCCCAAGACTATGGGTCACTGGTTCGCCAAGTAAATCCGATAATCATTCACTAGGAAAGGTTCATGGCTAAAGCTACTATACTGATGCAGTTTTATTTCAAGGAAACACTCTTAAGTATCTGTATTGATATTTAAAAAATTATGGGGGATTGTAGGAAATTTTGTAAATAAACATTTATATTTATAGGGTGTCTCATTAGAAGACATGTCCCTTAATATGTGTTCTTTGAGAAAAACACAAATTGAAGGGATATGTCCTTCAAGTGAATAAATTTAACCCCTTTAAAGTGAAATGGTATGTTGGAGGGTTATGATCCTTTAAAGGATTGCAACCTTAAACTAAATGTACCTTTAGAAAGGCAACTCATATGTCTATAAATAGACTCTATCGGGTTCATTTTCAAATCATCCAAAAATTCCATAATTCATTCATTGTTAGAGAGTCTAAAGTTTCTTTTTTCAAATGAGAGAGTTTCCACCATTATTCAAAGTTCAAGTTCTTGAGGAAATGAGTGTTTTTCTACAAAATGCAACCAAGTTATCGTTGGAGAACGTTAGCCACAAGAAATCAATTGAACACCGAGACAGGGCTAATAAGTTCTTATAGACAGAGGCATATCGACTTGGTTTAAATTTATTCATCTTCTCTAATATTTTTTCAGGTTTTCCAAAGTCTTTATCTTTAGGTTTCATTCATGGCTTGCATGATAGAATGTTGATGTTTTTGACTGAATAATACATGTTAAAAATGATTAATAAGACATCCACATAACTGGTTCATAATGATCCCTTACAGATAGCAGTATAATATCCAAGTTCAAAAGAGGCGATGACATGTCTTAACCATGGTTCGAGATGAATTTTTGGTTATTGTTTCAGGAATACCTTAACTTCGGTTTGAATGCCGTGAGGGCAGGGTATGCTAACAATGTCTGTGTGATGGGTCGTGTCTGAAGATCTCAGGTCTCTCTCTATTATTTTGTTTCTTTCCTTTATAGGCTCTCTATTCTGCCCGTTGGAGTTGCCTTTAATGTGAGTTATTCCTGATTTTCCATGCTTCATAACTGACGATCGTGTCTTAAAGCACGAATCTATCGACTTCATGGTGGTCTTTATTGAGTTCTGATTTCCTCTTGATTCCAGTAACTGGTGTCCGTTGGCTCCATTCGTGTTTACGGGCTTGGGCCCTTGAGGTAGTCCGGGTCGATCCGTGACATTCCGTTTGTGGGCCCAGTCTGCTCGATGGGCCTCAGGTTTGTGGTTGGTTTTGCGGTGTTATGTCATTTTTACCCTTGGGGCCAATTTTGGCCTAAACAAAGTTTAAAGTCACCATCCATCCAATCAAACAACCAATCTATTAGATACTTGTAAAAATTTGGCTTCATAAATTAATAGCTTAGATATTAAGTCCTCGTGGGATCGATACATTTATACTACTTGAACGATATGTGTGCTTGTATTATATGTGTGTGATTACGCCGGTCACAAGGCATAGAAGAACTCTCGCAAAACTCCACAATCATTTTCCTTCTCTTCCCCAAAATATGCTAATGAAAATTTACAAAGCACGCACAGAAAAAATGAGGCTTCTTATGATCCATGGTATTCCTAGTGATATTTGTTGGGTAATTGAAGCAATGGTTCACTTGGCAGGTGAGTCATATGACTTTTTCATTTCTTACATGTATGGTTTAGGGAAAACACCTATGCTAAAAAACGAAGAGCTAACAATTAGGTGATTGTTATAAAAGTGCACGCTGGACGTGCAACACTCGTTGTCATTTCTGTAATTTGCTAATAATAATAATAAAAACAATTAATTATAATAATACAAAATATCTATACCCATAAATTACCAAAATGCCCTCACTTATAAGGGCATTCTCGGAAATCATCAATATTGAGGCCCTTCTGGCGCGATTCTCAAAATATGGTCAACATAAAAGTTGTCCGTTTTGGAAAACGAGTCCGATGGTTCAAGAATCAACTCAATCGGAGTTCATTTGCTAATTATGTGGTCAAAATAGTAAACTTTTCTCGTAATAATAAAATCGGGTAACTGACTTTTGATCCCACACGTTTTCCAATGCGACGAAAATTCATAATCTATTATTCTAACTCGTATAACTTCACATAATCTCTTATTCTCCATTATTATCATAATCCGAGACTATAACACCGGTCCGAAAATCCTCTAGAACATTCCCGAAATCTGGGATGTTACATTCACCCCTCCTTATAAAAATTTCATCTCGAATTTCTCCATCCCTATAACTGTTGATTCGAACCTAGTCACATATGCCGAAACTATCTTGTTCTAAAATCTACTGATATAACTTCTCTGTCTCAACTGTTAACTAATCACTATCTATAAGCTAGAATCCATAACGGCAAATCTACTACTTTAAACTAGCTATACTGGTCTGACTCTCATCTCTGGCTAAACTGATCTGGCTCTTATCTTTGACTGTACTGCTCTGGTTCTTATATCAAATCATCTGGCCTCACTCGGTCCCTATACTGATTCTATCTTATCTTTACTAATTCTCTGGACTAAAAAGGCCGTAAAAGTACTAACTTAACTTAATTTCTTTCCTTACAGAGTTAGCTAAACCATGAACAACAAATGAGTCACCCATGGACTTATATTCAAGCGAGCAAAGCACTGAACAATACAATCATATCATATCAAATAATCATATAAGATACGTACAAAGACCTAAGTGGTCTTTACCAAACTGAAGACAATCTCCGACAACTGGATCCCCACAATTGCAATCATTGACTTCTAGACTATGCTACTGACTCTGACTCTTAAACCATGCTCTGATACCACCTTTGTAACATCCCCCTAGGCCAGGATGCTACCGGCAGAAGACAGGCTAAACCCATCTCCATAAGCCTCTGATTCTAAAGAAATTTTGGCATGATGTATTCGTAACATCATGCAACCTGGCCTGTAGCCAGCATCCATATACAACAAGAATATAACAATCTTGGCCTCAGGCCGGAAACTCAACATCAAGGCCTCAGGCCTGAACTCAAAGAACAAAAGTAAATCAATTGGCCTCCGGCCAGGACTCAAAATAAAACTAAACTATTACATCACTTATGTAAAAGAGATACAAATGCAAAAATCCATACAAAGGGCCGTGAGGACCCATATCTCGACCCAGGACTCTTTTGACTGCAATTAGGGCGATACACCGTCTTCAAAGTCTTCACCGAGCATCTGCTAGTTCTATATGACAGCTACTGACCTGCAAAACTACAAACTGTGGTGGTGTGAGTCATAATGACTCAGTAAGTAACTATGCTCCTAGATTAAACATACAAACATCATACAAGGTTTATTTCTTAATACATTGATGGCTTAAATTGTCTATATAGTCTCATGTAATTCTCAAATCTAAGTTAACTGCAAAACTCTCATTCAAGTTTAGATGTTACCACTTATTACAAGATTTCTGTTCTAATTCACACACCCCTTACATCTTGTTTCATGTTTAACTTTGAACATCTATACTATGGTCATTTATCTCTATAATTTCATTTATTGTACCAAGATTCATTACGTATCCACTACGTTACTTTAATATCTTTCCAATTTTCTATATCTTTACTTTGTATCTAGTTCTGGCCTTTAGTTTAAAACCTCTTATTCTTACTTTTGAAATATCATCAAGTCGGTTGTACTAAAATATTATCTCTGTCAGGCACTTGACCTACTATCACCGATCATGTATACATACACATGTAATCATTACAACATGTTATTTTCCTCAAATATTATCACACATTAAACATTCACAAGGAGAATCTCTCATACCAACATCATCTACAATACATATAAACATAATGATGATACCATGTATCAATGTTAGCTATATACATCTAAATGTACTCATGCTATAATGCATTACCATCAACTATATGCATCTTAAATAACTTACTAGAATACATGATTTATATGCACTAATTGAAAATCATACTTTACTACACATACTATGTCTTTAGAAGATTCTCTTTGAAAACTCTTTCTGAAAAACTATTATCTAAAAGTTTCTTTGCTGAAAACTTTACTTTGCTTTCTCTTTTTGGAAAAGCTCTTTCTGAAAACTCTGTTTCTAAAACTTCATTTTTCTAAAAACTGTCTTTAAAATAACGGTTTATGAAAAAAACTTATTTTAAAGTCTGATTTCTGAAGTCTGAATCTTGAAAAAAATTGAAAACTTTATACTGAAGATCTGAAAACTAAAAACTGAAAATACTTGATGCTCAGGACTACAGCTCAACTGCGGCATCTCTGAAAACTGAAAATCGAAATCTGAAAACTGTTTCTAAACTCTATTTCTGAAAACTGTGTACTATAATCTGGTTTCTGAAATCTAGGCACTGAAAATCTGGAATTGTATACTGAAAATCTGAAAACTGAAAACTGCTCTACGTCCAGGACCATAACTCAACTGGACTTCTCTCTGCACCCAGAACCATAACTCAACTGGGTGTACTCGATGCCCAGGACCATAACTCAACTGGACATCTCTGAAACTGGTGGTGCACTACACCCAGAACCATAACTCAACTGGCAGTGTAGCCACCACTAGGGACCAGGTACACGATCCTAAGCCGCCGTCCTGGCCCTAAATGTGCACATGTTCTCTGTATCCGTCAATTCCAACTATATCTCAAGTTACATACTAGGGTGAGGTTTTACCTCATGCCCCGAAAACCATAAAACTGTGAATAACCTTTTAAAACATGAGTCGAATCTCAAGACCATAAGAAACTTTTCTGAAATACTTTTCTTTCAAAAACATCTTCAACTTTTCTTTAAAACACTTTGAATTTCAAAAACATAGTTAACTGAAACTCAATCTCTGAAAATCTTAACACATACACACGCACATGCATATATGCCTTTTTCATGCTTCTTTCTACTCTAGCCATGCTTTATTAAATGTCATACATGTACATACATTTAATCATGTATATCTATAACACTCTGAGATTACTCATATACATGCGTTTCACTAAGCATACACGAAACTTATCTAACATGCTTCAACTCATCACTTACATGCTATCAATACTATATCAATCCACATTAGCGTATTTAGCTCACTCCCAAAACCAATACTCACATACACATACTTACCATAAAACAGTTTACTTTTTTCTTCATGCCGCTTACATACTTTTACTTATCTGTATACGCTTATACTTTGCCACTTTTATACTTTCAATCTAAAGCTTATTGAAGTCTTTCTACTTATATATATATATATATATATTATAATATATATATATATATAATATATATGTATACTGGTTGTACATACATATGTATCTTTTTACTTATATATGCCCAAGCTTACCTTTTACTTGTTCTTATCTATATGTGTATATAAATACACCTGCCTTTTTTATTCAACATTCATCTTTATATAATTACAGGTTTCATGCATACAACTATTTACAATTTCATTATATTACTAGTTTCAAACATTGTTAAACCTATCAAGTACTCAGAGCATGAGTTACTTACCTGGCTTCGCGGACACTCCGAACCTAGACCCGATCGAAATTTTGAGGTCATATTCGGACTCCCATCGGCCATACGAACGCGCTGGTGTGATCAGAATTTCGATCGGATGTACTCTTCACGTTGAGTTACTATTCATCCACCGCTTTCTTCCTCATTTTGTGTGATTCCGGCCGTTGTTCGGCGAAATCGACTCCGTACACTCGTAGTACTCGTCGAGAGCTTTGATTTGGCGGGTGGCACAGCTCGTGAAATAAACCGACGAGCCGAAAATTCGAAACCCATTTCGCGCCCCTTCTTCCCATCTTTCTGCCGTAATCCGGCCACCCCTGGACCATCGCCGGCCACCACCGGATGCGCGGTGGCCGGATGCAACTTCTTGCGCCAGTGCGCCGACCGGCGGTGGCCGGCCGGCCGCTGGCGCACCCTCATCTCTCTCGCGTTTCATGCGTGTTTTCTTTTTTTTTTTTTTTCTTTTTTTTTGTTTTGATTTCTGTATTTTGCTAATAATAATAATAAAAACAATTAATTATAATAATACAAAATATCTATACCCATAAATTACCAAAATGCCCTCACTTATAAGGGCATTCTCGGAAATCATCAATATTGAGGCCCTTCTGGCGCGATTCCCGAAATGTGTTCAACACAAAAGTTATCCCTCTTGGAAAAACGAGTCTGATGGTTCAAGAATCAACTCAATCCGAGTTCGTTTTCTAATTATATGGTCAAAAAAGTAAACTTTTCTCGTATAATCAAAATCGGGTAACTGACTTTTGATCCCACACGTTTTCCAATGCGACGAAAATTTATAATCTATTATTCTAACTTATATAACTTCGCATAATCTCTTATTCTCTGTTATTATCATAATCCGAGACTATAACATCGGTCCGGAAATCCTCTAGAACATTCCTGAAAATCTAGGATGTTACACAGATGTTTTTTTTTTAATATATGAGATCCGAGAAATTAAGTTTGTATGGATGACTTAACACCTAGCGTCCTAAAGCCAACTGGTTTGGGAGTCACTGACACAAAGCTCGTTACAAGGATTGAAGATGTATTATTAAAAAAAAAATCTATTTTTGTATTTATAAATAAACTTTCTTTGTCAAAATGTGTGAACTATAATATAATTTTAGTACAAAATATTACTCTATTTTCAATAAGACCTGTGAATATTGTGGGCACAATGAATTGTTTGATACCTTGTTTTATGTGTGTATGGAAGAATTGTAAAAAATACAAGAGAATTTACTTATTTGATTATTTAGAAAGAAAGAAAATAATTATTAACTTGGATAAGAATTTTTTCTTTTAAGTTTTTTCTTAGATTACTAGGGATTAGTTATAAACTGGTTGGGGGTGTGATGAACACTAAAAAGTGTATATTTATTAAAAGAAAAATTAATAATTTTACACTTGTAGTTTCATTAATCCCCTAAATTTAACACATTTGTTTAATAATATTTATATTTATGTTTATTGTGATTTTTATTTTATATAGGTGAAATAATACTTTGGATGCAAAACTAGAAATATGGACGTGACATTTGGATCTTGGAGGCCAGAAACTTTAAATGGCATTCTCCCAGTGTACACTTTCAGAAATATCAACTCTGCGTAATTTTCATATTTTGGCCATAACGTTTTACTCCGATATAGGATTAAAATGATTCCAGTTCCAGATGAAAGAAGACGCAAATATCTAAGACTTTGCTGTTGACAAGATATTCTAATTCTGAAGTTTTCAAGACCGAAATTGATGAAAATTCCAAAGTGTGTTGTATGTAATTATTAATATTAAAAAAACAAAAAACAAAAAACAAAACTTTTGGTGGAGGGTTCCATATGAAAATATAGATTAATCTCACTTATATTATAATATATAAATTGTAATCTAATGATTAATATTTAATTTAATTCTGGATTAATTATTGACAAATTTTTTACCGCCTATATGGCTGATTTTATTTATTTGGCATAATTGAGTACCTAACTCGACTTGTTATAGACAAAGTTATCACCGCATTTATGGATGATTTTATTTGTTTTGGCATAATTAATTCCTGAAATAAATTAATTGGATAATGTGACAATTTATATATTGTAAGAAATGAGATTTCTAAATTTGAAATATTAAAAGTGGATCCTCTAGCCCCATCATTTTATTTTATTATTGCAGTTCAATTTAAAAATTTCCAATCACTTCAAAAAAATTCAATCTTTTTTTTTCACTCAAATTATTATTTTATCCTATTAAATCTATTCCATGTGGATCGACCTCGGACTTACCGAGTTATTTTATTACTTCGACACTCTTATACTTGGGAGTAAAGAACCACTTTTAAGCGTGTCAAGTAGAACCAGTGTTGTAGATCATTCACCTAATTGGATATGTGGTTCCATCTCAAGTTCCTTACTGTTGGGATCAAACTCATCAAGTACAATCCTTCTACAATTCTCACATTCTCTCAAAAATTCCTTTTAAAGTAAAGTGGAAAACGAACAACAAATATATTTCATTGCTCAAAATCGTAGAATTAATATCCCAAATAATTTTCAAGATATCCAGCGAATCTATATTTATACCCATTGGGTGCTAGTTTATCCCACTGCACAACTCTATCGAACCATATTTATTATCTAATATGAGGTTGTAGAAACATCTTTCAATGGAACTCTATTAAATATGTGGACAGTAGTAAGTAAAACATGACTCTAAAGGTAATATGAAAGATCTATATATGTAACGACCGGGAATCTCAACTATTGTTACGAGGTGAGGCGAGTGTCACATAATATAAATTATGTATGAATACATATACACTCATGAAATGACCTTGGGGACAATCGATATATTTCTCGAAATTCTGATACGAAATTGTATGATGTTCCATTCCGGAGAGCTCATGGTGTTTGGGCCATAACTTTCTCATACGAGCTCCAATTTTATGAATTTTATATCTACGGAAAGCTGAGATCGAGAAATACAACTTCCACATTGAGAATTTTTCTAAAATCGAACCATAAATAGGTTGAAAATATAGATCAAAAATCTAGATTAATAGTGATTCGTTGATCTATCTAGAAAACTCTCAAACTATCTCAAGAATTCTAATATTTCTCATTTTAAAAAGTTTGTAAATTAGTCAAATAGCACCACTATAAATAAAGGACACTATTTACTAATCCCTAATTTTGAAAAGAAAAAAAAGATAGAGACGTTAGAAGAGGAAGATGAGAAGAAGAAGATGAGAAGAAGAAGAAGAAGAAGGAAACAAAAGGGAGACCAACTCAAAATCTTTCCATAAGAAGGTAAGAGTGGCAATGGGCCGGACTCGGGCCAGGCTTATAAATTTTGGCTCGGGCCCGGGCAGGCCCAGGCTTTATCCGGCCCGTTTAAAAAAAATTAAAATTAAGAATATATAAATACAAAATAGAGGCCATTTGTTTCAAGAAATTCACAAATACATTAAAAGTTTGGTCTATAAACTAATAATTCAAATGCTACAAAGTACAAATAATAAGTAAAAATAATAATTTTTTTAGCCTGGGCTAAATATGCTAACCCCGGCTCGGGCTCAGCTTCTAAAAATATGGCCCAGCTCGGGATTTTTTTATCCCGGGTGGGCCGGTCCTGGCCAGGCCGGGCCAGACCGGGCCCGGGCTTTTCTGCCATCCTTAAAGAATGGGGATAACAACTTACAAAGCTTGGAAATTGAAGGAGAATCAAGTAAGATAAAGGTAAAGAATCTTGACCCAATATTTAATTTATGGAATTTTGATAAAATAATGTTATGAAAGTTTTATCGGCATGCTAGTAATTGCATTGAGTTAGATAGCAAACAAAGAAATTGGTTTTTGTTAAGGATGTTCAAGAATTAAGAAATCTTAGGTAGTGAATTTAAGTTGAGATTATGACATAAAGTATGTTAAGATTGTTGGAGTTGGTGCTTGGAGTGTCAATCCGAATTGTATATTTTTTATTTATTAATAAAATAACTATATTTTCATATCTTATTAATGGTATTGTCATTATACGTATTAGATTAATGTATATATATGCTAAGAATGACATCAACCCTAAAATAGTCTTGTAGTAATACTGGACACTAGGTGGTCTGACATTGGGATAGTATTACTATTATAAACTATTCTTAAAGTAAATATTTATAGTCGTTGGTTTTGGAACACGGTTGAATTCCTATAACCTAGAAGACTATCACATGTCATATATTGGAATTAGAGTTCCAATGGTTTAACCCGATGTACCATGAGTTTTGGAAACTCGTATAGACGTGTGGCTATTGGTTCGACCGAATACTGAATGACTTAGGTGATTCCTAATAGTTGGAAGTACACACCACCATCGATAGGAATCTCCTCGAGTCGAGTATCATATGTAATCCTTTGATTATATAATAGCATTGATTTTGTGTGAGATCCTATATACTTTGATGCCATGTATGTCAGAAATCTTTCATGGTCTGACCTCTAGATGTCCGTTGGGTGTGGACCGATGCACTCAGTAATCAAGTGCGAAACAAGATAGGATCCATCGGCCCGTATGTGTACCATAAGGGGTTTAGGTATTCATGTGATTAAAGTCACGATTCTTAAAGCTTTGGCCAAAGCGATAACCTAGGGTGGATCGCATCAGTTATGAAGAATCATGGACATGTCGACATGAGATGTGCACCTCGGAAATTTGACGGTGTATTCTATGTTTCCTAAGCACAACTCGGATAGCCTATAACGGAGGGATCGTTAAGCATATTTGATGACCTCGACTTGTATAGTTCAGAAAGGTCGTTCGTGTTCTTCGCGAATTCGGAGGTGGCCGAATTGCGTACGTATAGGTAGGCTTATATGACAAACGTGTGTGAACTTTGAGAGTCCCGCACTTGGGTAGCTGATTAATTTTGATAAAAGATAATATTTGATATTATAATTATCAACTAAGATAATCAAGTGTTATTCGATAACATTGATTATTTACTTTGACCTAATTGGATTAATTCAATAATTACATAAGGGCTTAATTGTAAAATCATAATTATCTCTACCATTTGAGGATATTGTGGTAATTGTAAGTATGTAATTATATGTGGTTTTGGCTTAATTTAATTGGATTAAATAAAAGTGGCAAACATTTAACTAATCCATTTCCTAATCTTTGGCTTGATTTAATTGGATTAAATCAAAATGGGAGACAATGGAGATTAATCACACCTAATTGTACATATTTGGACAAATTAGATTAAACCCACCTAAAAGTTGGTTACAAGTTTTATTAATTAAAAATTGCCTAAGTTTTGCTATAAATAGCAATCTTTATGAAGGTTTTAATTAAGCAAAGCAAAGCTTGAGAAATCTAAGTATAAGCAAATTCTTAATGAAATTAGCCTAAGTTAGAGAAGTGTTTAGGGAAGCTTGTGAGGTCTCTATAACATTTCATCTAGGAGAAATCAAGATTGGATCTTTGATTGAAGCTTTCTAACATTGGAATCAAGATTGGATCTTGGAGTGAAGCTTGCAAACCTTGAAGGTTCTCCTACCATTTTAACAAGAGAATGAGATTTGATCTTTGCATCAAACTTGCTAGGTAAGTTTGAACTTCTCTTAAGTTATATTCTATTATGTATTGGATGCATGATCACATAACTTAATGTTGAAATAAGGCAAATAAATTGTGTTAGGATGCTTTGGAAGTATAAACACAATATGCTTGTTATTGGGTCAAAATATTTATGTTTGAAATTAGAGTTTGGAACTCTAGATTAAAGCTTAGAGCTATGGCTATCATTCTAGAATCACTTGACCACCTTTGGGTGACCTAGAATTATTCAAGAGACATTTCTTATTGGGATTCTAATTTGGTTTGTGTATTGGATTCAAAATTTACGCAAATGTTTATTTAGAATAAATTTATATTTTTTGTAAAAATATTAGATATTTTGAAAAACTTGAATTTTGTTCTATAACATGTGTTGATGTTGGTTTTGATGTTAAAGATTAATTTTGGGTATTTTTGAAGTGTTTAGGGAAGACCGAAAGAAATTATGATAATAGACCCTAATTCATTCCGCTCACTGGTAAGTGAGCAGAAGGAAATTAAAAGAATAAGAAAGAAAACAAAAAAAAAGTTTCAGACCTGTGCACTTTATGTGCGTCGCGCCATTGACGCGTGCTAAATTTATTTTCGCTCGTTCTTGAGCTTCCGGACTTCGATTTTATCTCGGTTTCTTTCCTATACACTCGTAATGGAATATAATATTTCATTAAATTATTTAATATTACATTCATACTTAATATCGATGGGATAAACCCATTTCCACTGCGCATGACATCGATTCGACCCTAGGGGTTCCACAATTACCCCAACAAATATAATGGTATTTGGAGTATGAAGGATGAATGAAGTAGTTTAAGGAGTTATTTGTGCAAAAGTGTTAGTGTGGAAGTGTGGGAAGTGTGTTTAGAGCAAGTTAGACATGGAAGGGTTGATATTAGGCCCTAAAACTAGCCTAGCGTCGCAACGCCACACACCTCATGTCGCATTCTGGAAAAAATAACCCCAATTCAATTCTATGTTGTGCGCGTCGCGACGTGAGTCTTGGCCTTCTCCAGTTCGCGTCGCGATGCGCATATCTTGGCGTCGCGACATGTGGCCATTTTCCAGGGTATTTTTCTTACCAATTCAGCTTTGACTCAGGATATTAGAGACAATCTGAGGGACTTCTTATCATCTTATATACACGTAAATTACCATGACACAAATGAAAAACCCCATGTAGCGATGATAATTTCAAAGTATATTCCACCATATGTTTCTAATTAAGTTTCCATTAAAGGTTATTACAGGAACCACAAATTCCTTCGACAATATGAAGTTATGCTAGCATGACTTCAAATCAGTGAGTGGATACACTTTTTCTTATTGATTTTACATTATGATTTTTTAAATATCAAACTTATATTTTCCGTGTTTAGGGCATTATCCAAGTTTGTTTTGTATTAATTGTAATTAAGCATGTTCCGAGAAATTTTTTAGAAATAGAATATTTCAAAAGCATGGTTTTATATTTTCGAGACATGGGGGAAAACCACCTCAGTATGTAACTTGATTCAGATATGGATGACGGAGAGCACATGTGCACATGTAGAGGACTAGGGGACGGCGATACGTAACGCCCCTAGATCCTAGTTCAGGACTAGGGATGATAGTGTTAGGGCAGTTGTGGAACCTTTAGGGTCGGATCGGTGCCCCGAGCAGCGGAAATGGGTCTAACCCATGGATATCAAGTATGGATGTAATTTTAAAATTATTTAATGAAAACTACATTCCATTATGAGTGTATAGGTAAAAACCGGGACTGAAACGGAGTCCGGAAGCTCCCAAACGAAGCAAAACAAAATCAGTGTGCAAGAGGTACAGCGCTACAGTGCGTGCTACAGTGAGCGCGCACTGCGCGCGTTTACAGTGCGCGCTACAGTGCGCGCGGCACTGTAGCGCGCAGCTCTATCTTCTTTTTTTTTTTTTATTTTATTTGAATGTTTTAAGTTGCAGCTCTCATTCCAGAGAGCTGCAACATTAGGGTCTATTACCCTAATAATATCCGGTCTATCCTAAACACTTCAAAAACACTCAAAATTAATTTTTAATTTCAAAACCAACATAAACACATGTTATAGAATAAAAATCTAGTTTTTCAAAATATTAAATATTTTTCCAAAAACATAAATTTATTCTAAATACGCATTTGCGTAAATTTTGAATACAATACACAAACCATTTTAGAATCCAAATACGAAATGTCCCGTGAACAATTCTAGTCCACCTAAAGGTGGTCAAGTGAATCTAGAATGGTAGCCATAGCTCTAAGCATTAATCTAGAGTTCCAAACTCTAATTAATTATTCCATGTCCAACATGAATATTTTTGACCTAATTACAAGCATGTTGTGTTTATACTTCTAAAGTATCCTAACATAATTAATTAGCCTTATTCAACATTAAGCTATGTGATCATGCATCTAATACACAAATAACATAGCTTTGGAGAAGATCAAACATTACCTTGTAAGCTAGATGCAAGATCCAATCTACTTCTCCTTGTTGAAATTGTTGGAGAATCTCCAAGGTGTGCAAGCTTGACTTCAAGATCCAATATTGTTTCCAATGCTTCCAAGCTTCACTTCAAGATCCAATCTTGATTTCTCCTAGATGAAATGTTTTAGAGACCTCACAAGCTTCTCTAAACACTTCTCTAATTTAGGCTAATCTCTCAATAATTTGCTTATACTTGTAATTGAACTTGCTAATTAAAACATTCCTAAAGCTTGCTATTTATAGCAAAACTTAGGCAATTTTTAATCAATAAATGTCTTATCAAATATTAGGTATGCTTAATTAAATTCATCCAAATATTCATAATTAGGTGTGACTAATCCCATTATTTACCACTTTGATTTAAATAAATTAAATCAAGACAATATTTACTTAATGGATTAGTTCAATGTCTACCACTTTGATTTAATCCAATTAAATCAAGACATATAGATTTACACCAATTAATACAAATTTGGAATTACCAAAATATCCTCAAATGGTAGAAATATTTATGAATTTACAATTAAGCCCTTTGTGTAATTTTGAATTAATCCAATTAATCCAAATAGGTCAAAGTAAATAATCAATGTTATCTAATAACACTTGATTATCTTGGTTGATAATTATAATATCGAATATTATATTTTATCAAAATTAATCGGCTACCCAAGTGCTCAACGAGTACACTTCATATTTGGACTCTCTAAGTTCAGACACGTTCGTCATATAAGCCTAGCTAATATGTACGCAATTCGGCCACCTCTGAATTCGCGAAGAACACAAACGACATTTCTGAACTATACAAATCGAGGTTATCACATATGTTTAACAATCCCTCCGTCGTAGGCTATCCGAGTTGTGCTTAGGAAACATAGAATATACCGTCAAGTTTCCGAGGCGCACATCTCATGTCGACATGTCCACGATTCTTCATAAATGATGCGATCCACCCTAGGTGATCGACTTTGGCCAAAGATTTAAGAATCGTGACTTTACTAACATGGATACCTAAACCCCTTAGGGTACTCATACGGGCCGACAGATCCTATCTTGCTTCGCACTTGATTACTGTGTGCATCGGTCCACACCCAACGAACATCTAGAGGCCAGACCATGAAAGGTTCTGACATACATGGCATCTAAGTGTGGAGGATCTCACACAAAATCAATGCTATCCTATAGTCAAATGATTACATATGCTACTCGACTCGAGGAGATTCCTATTGACGGTGGTGTGTACTTCCAACTATTAGGAATCACATGTGAGTCATTCAGTATTCGCTCCGACGAATACCCACATGTCTATACGAGTTTCCAATACTCATGGTACATCGCGTTAAACCATCGGAACTCCAATTCCAGTATACGACATGTGCTAGTCTTATAGGTTATAGGAATTCGACCGTATTCCAAAACCAACGACTATGAATATTTATTTTAAGAATAGTTTACACCTAGTGTCAAAACTATTCTAAGGTCGATGTCATTCTTAGCATATCGATACATCAATTTAATATGCGTAATAACAATACCATTAATAGGGTATGAAATGAAAAATATAGTTATTTATTAATAAATAATAAAATGTACAAATCGGATAGGCACTCCAAGCACCAACTCCATCAAACTCCCACTTGCTTAGTGCCAATCTGGATGGTACCGTAGTCCCATCTCCTCTACATGTTTATCGAATAACTTAGGAGGTAAGGCCTTTGTAAGTGGGTCTGCTATGTTGTCTTGTCCTTGAATCTTTAAGACCATTATGTCTTTTCGTTCGATTATCTCTCTAATTACGCGGTATTTTCTTTCCACATGTTTAGACTTGGAATGCGCCCTTGGCTCCTTAGCCTGCGCGATGGCTCCGTTATTATCACAGTATAATGGGATTGAATCTGTAATACTAGGCACAATGCCAAGTTCTGTGATAAAATTTCTAATCCAAACAGCTTCTTTAGCAGCTTCTGAAGCCGCTATAAATTCCGCCTCAGTGGTTGAATCAGCTGTTGAGCCTTGCTTTGAACAACGCCAACTAATAGCACCACCGTTAAGGGTAAATATGTATCCTGATGTAGATTTTCTATCATCTGGATCTCCTTGGAAGTCGGAGTCTGTATAACCCTTAATTTGTAGCTCATCTTCTCCATATATTAGAAACTTATCCTTGGTGCCTTTTAGATATTTTAGGATATGTTTCACGGCTGTCCAATGATCATTACCTGGATCAGATTGATATCGGCTGGTCACACTGACGCCGAAACTGATGTCAGGTCTAGTACATAACATAGCATACATTATGCTTCCAATACAAGAAGCATATGGCAAGTTAGACATCCTAACTCTCTCTTCCTCTGTCTGAGGTGCCATTTTCTTCGAAAGATGTATACCATATCGGAAAGGTACATTTGCTGTCTTACAGTTGGTAAAACTGTACCTTTCTAACATCTTGTCTATGTACGTTGACTGTGACAACCCTATAAGCTTCCTGATTCTATCTCGATAGAGCCTATACCTAGTATATAGGAAGCTTCACCCATATCTTTCATGGAGAAGTTCTTGCAAAGGTAGGCTTTCACACTTTGCATCATCCCTATATCATTTCCTATGATAAGGATGTCATCTACATACAAGACTAGGAAAACTATCATGCTCCCACTAACTTTCTTATAAACACATGGTTCTTCATCATTTTTATGAATCCAGATAATCTAATTATCTCATCAAAACGACGATTCCAACTTCGGGATGCCTGTTTAAGTCCATAAATAGACTTTTGGAGCTTACAAACCAAGTTTGAAGTCTCGCTGGATATGAAACCCTCTGGTTGTTCCATATAGATATCCTCTTCAAGAAATCCATTTAGGAAAGCTGTTTTCACATCCATCTGCCATATCTCATAGTCGTGATATGCAGCAATGGCTAAAAGAATCCTAATGGATTTTAACATGGCTACTGGTGAAAAAGTTTCCTCATAGTCAATCCCAGGACGTTGAGTATAACCTTTCGCTACCAGTCGGGCTTTAAAGGTTTCCACCTTTCCATCGGGCCCTCGCTTCCTTTTGTAAAACCATTTACAGCCAATAGGTTTAACTCCTTCAGGAAGTTCATAAGTCCCAGACTTGATTGGCATGCATGAATCCATTTCGGAACTGCCTTCCTCGCCATATATTATCATCTTTATTATCCGACTTATCTCCACATCATTATCCATTCAGGATCATAATCTTCTAGAACGATCCAATATCGCTTCCTTATACATAGTCGGATCTGTTTCCTCCAGAGGAGAACATCATGCTCACATCAGTTGTTAAAAATAGTCTCTCAGGAGGCCTTGATATTCTATTCGACTTACGTAAAACCTGTGTTGTAGATCCTTCACCTAGTTGGATCTCTGGTTCCATATCAGGTTCCTTAATGTTGGGATCAAACTCATCAAGTTTAATCTCTCTACAATTCTCACTTTCTCTCAAAAATTGTTTTTCAAGAAAAAGAAAAGTTGCAAAGCGAACAATAAATACATTCCGTTGCTCAGAATCGTAGAATTGATATCCCATAGAATTATCAGGATATCCAACGAACCTACATTTATACCCTCTGGGTGCTAGTTTATCCCGATGCGTAATTCTAACGTATGCAGGACAACCCCAAATCTTTAAATGCTTAAGACTTGGATTTCTACCGAACCATATCTGATAGGGGGTCGTAGTAGAAACAGCTTTCGATGGAACTCTATTAAGTATGTAGGCAGCAGTTTGTAAAGCGTAACCCCAAAGGAAATAAAGGAAGATTTGTATAGCTCATCATGGATCGCACAATATCCAATAAAGTACGATTTCTACGCTCAGACACTCCATTGTGTTGAGGTGTTCCTGGTGGACTATATTGGGCAAGAATTCCATTCTCCCTTAAATAATTTCTGAATTCTTCACTCATGTATTCACCTCCTCGATCTGATCTAAGGCATTTGATGAATTTACTCGTTTGTTTTTCTACTTCGTTTCGGAATATTTTGAACTTGTCAAATGTTTCCGACTTATGTTTCATTAGATAGACATATCCATATCTAGACTTGTCATCTGTGAAAGTCACAAAGTAAGTTGAACCATCATGGGCGGCATGATTTAATGGACCACACACATCGCTGTGTATTAGCTCCAGTAAATCTCCAGCACGGTGTCCAACACCTTGAAATGGGGCCTTTGTCATCTTTCCTTGGATGCATGACTCACAAATTGGATAAGGATCTAAGGTAAGATTTTCAATCAAACCATCCTTTATTAATTTGGATAGACGTCTAACACCTATGTGGCCCAATCTCATATGCCATAATTCAGTATTATTTAGTTCAGACTTCCTACTTGTATTTTCTCTATATTAAAAGACATCTCTACATGTTTCCAAAACATAGTGACCGTTTGATAAAGAACATTCACATTTCAATAAATTTTCTTTATCATACAAACATAAAGTTTCATCCTTAATGTTTATTTTATAACCCTCTTTATCTAATATTGGCAGGATATTATTTGTCTGATAAGTGAGGGTACATAATAACAGTCTCGTAAATTTAACTTACAACCATTAGGGAGATTTAAATAATTGTTCCTATGGCTTTAACATCCAATGTATCGCCATTGCCAACTTTAAGCTGGATCTCCCCTTTATTCAGCCTTCTTCTAACCCTCATTTCCTGCAGGGAATTGCAGATATGAGTAGGACTGCCAGTGTCTAACACCCATCCATTATTTGCATCTAAGGCTAATGAGATGTTAATAATTGGAAAAATACAAAGCGTACCTGAGGGTCCTGTCTTTCCTTTTAGTTCTGGACAATCCTTCTTCCAATGTCCAAACTTCTTGCATTGTAAACATTGATCACGAGCTATTTTCGGTTTTCCACTTTTGCGTTTCTTGGAGTTTTTCTTTGATATCTTCTTCTTCCCCATCTTTATTTTCTTTGACTTCCCAGAAGTCTTTGAAGAGCCAGCTCCACCGTGGAGATACAATGTAGGGTTGCCTTTCTTCAGATCTTGCTCCGCCGTGCGTAACATGTTATGAAGTTCTTCGTATGTTGCTTGCATCGAATGCATATGGAAATTTAAGACAAAGCCAGCATAAGAACCAGGCAAAGAAGACAGAATCAAATTACGGCCCAGCCGTTCATCAAACAAAATACCTTGTCGTTCTAGATATCGAATTTGGTCTATCATGTTCAAGACATGAGTGCTGACATCTCTTCCCTCCTTGAGTTCAGCACGGAATAATTCCTTAGACCGCCGATAAAGTTCCATCTCTTGATTTGCTTCAAACAACTCCTTGAGTGTTCGCATGATACTCCAAGCATCTGGTACTTCAATGTACTGTCTCAGCAAATCCGGAACCATCGATCCTAAGATGTAGGATTTCACTTTCAGGTTATCATCCTTCCATCTATCAAAAGTTTCTCGTTCTTCTGGAGTGGAGTCAGGATCAATATCAACAGGTAGTGGATTGATCGTGACATAAGTCAATTTTTCATACTCCAAGACAAGGCGCATGTTCATTTGCCATTCAAAATAGTTTTCAGCTCCTTTTAGCTTATTGGAATCCAAAAGTTTCATCAATGGATTAGCAGCAGCCATCTACAAGACAACATTTTTAGTAGTAGCAGAACAATTTTCATTTCAAAATAATAACACTATATATTATGGAATTTTAAATCTATTAGTGCCCTCCCACTACTTTACGTAATTCCGTAATCTCAGAAAAATAGAAATTTAACTATCAAAATTTCATAGCGGGAAGTGGATCCTATGACATTTACTCCAGCCTCACACTAATGACGATATTGGCTTTTATAAACTCATTAGGTAGACCTCCAAGGTCAATCACATTATGTGACTCCTATTTTGGTCCTGAACCGTTTCTTATCCTCACACTAATGACGATATTGGATTAAGATGTGTTCTAGGTGTATACTTGTCAATATGCACTAATGAGCTTTGTATGTACACCCTCACACTAATGACGATATTGGGTGACTACGTTAACCCATCACGCTACATCTAATGTTTTACCGGAGCGACCTAAGTTCCGAGCACTTATATCCTCACACTAATGACGATATTGGATATAAGTAGTAAGAACCAATTCATTTCCGTATTGACAAGACGGGCCATCCAATAATGCTCCAACATTATTAATACTATTACTTAAAAGTAATCACCTAATCACGAGAGATTTATGACAATCAAGTCATTAATTTTATTAGGTCAAAATTTTAATTTAACACATGCCACATGTCCAATATGATTTATGCATCATTAAATTAAAATTACTATGGCATTGATTCAAAAATGTTGTGTGGTGTGGTTAAGCCTTTGCTCCTGATACCATTTTGTTAGGGCAGTTGTGGAACCTTTAGGGTCGGATCGGTGCCCCGAGCAGCGGAAATGGGTCTAACCCATGGATATCAAGTATGGATGTAATTTTAAAATTATTTAATGAAAAACTACATTCCATTATGAGTGTATAGGTAAAAACCGGGACTGAAACGGAGTCCGGAAGCTCCCAAACGAAGCAAACAAAATCAGTGTGCAAGAGGTACAGCGCTACAGTGCGTGCTACAGTGAGCGCGCACTGCGCGCGTTTACAGTGCGCGCTACAGTGCGCGCGGCACTGTAGCGCGCAGCTCTCTATCCTTTTTTTTTTTTTTTATTTTTTGAATGTTTTAAGTTGCAGCTCTCATTCCAGAGAGCTGCAACATTAGGGTCTATTACCCTAATAATATCCGGTCTATCCTAAACACTTCAAAAACACTCAAAATTAATTTTTAATTTCAAAACCAACATAAACACATGTTATAGAATAAAAATCTAGTTTTTCAAAATATTAAATATTTTTCCAAAACATAAATTTATTCTAAATACGCATTTGCGTAAATTTTGAATACAATACACAAACCATTTTAGAATCCAAATACGAAATGTCCCGTGAACAATTCTAGTCCACCTAAAGGTGGTCAAGTGAATCTAGAATGGTAGCCATAGCTCTAAGCATTAATCTAGAGTTCCAAACTCTAATTAATTATTCCATGTCCAACATGAATATTTTTGACCTAATTACAAGCATGTTGTGTTTATACTTCTAAAGTATCCTAACATAATTAATTAGCCTTATTCAACATTAAGCTATGTGATCATGCATCTAATACACAAATAAACATAGCTTTGGAGAAGATCAAACATTACCTTGTAAGCTAGATGCAAGATCCAATCTACTTCTCCTTGTTGAAATTGTTGGAGAATCTCCAAGGTGTGCAAGCTTGACTTCAAGATCCAATATTGTTTCCAATGCTTCCAAGCTTCACTTCAAGATCCAATCTTGATTTCTCCTAGATGAAATGTTTTAGAGACCTCACAAGCTTCTCTAAACACTTCTCTAATTTAGGCTAATCTCTCAATAATTTGCTTATACTTGTAATTGAACTTGCTAATTAAAACATTCCTAAAGCTTGCTATTTATAGCAAAACTTAGGCAATTTTTAATCAATAAATGTCTTATCAAATATTAGGTATGCTTAATTAAATTCATCCAAATATTCATAATTAGGTGTGACTAATCCCATTATTTACCACTTTGATTTAAATAAATTAAATCAAGACAATATTTACTTAATGGATTAGTTCAATGTCTACCACTTTGATTTAATCCAATTAAATCAAGACATATAGATTTACACCAATTAATACAAATTTGGAATTACCAAAATATCCTCAAATGGTAGAAATATTTATGAATTTACAATTAAGCCCTTTGTGTAATTTTGAATTAATCCAATTAATCCAAATAGGTCAAAGTAAATAATCAATGTTATCTAATAACACTTGATTATCTTGGTTGATAATTATAATATCGAATATTATATTTTATCAAAATTAATCGGCTACCCAAGTGCTCAACGAGTACACTTCATATTTGGACTCTCTAAGTTCAGACACGTTCGTCATATAAGCCTAGCTAATATGTACGCAATTCGGCCACCTCTGAATTCGCGAAGAACACAAACGACATTTCTGAACTATACAAATCGAGGTTATCACATATGTTTAACAATCCCTCCGTCGTAGGCTATCCGAGTTGTGCTTAGGAAACATAGAATATACCGTCAAGTTTCCGAGGCGCACATCTCATGTCGACATGTCCACGATTCTTCATAAATGATGCGATCCACCCTAGGTGATCGACTTTGGCCAAAGATTTAAGAATCGTGACTTTACTAACATGGATACCTAAACCCCTTAGGGTACTCATACGGGCCGACAGATCCTATCTTGCTTCGCACTTGATTACTGTGTGCATCGGTCCACACCCAACGAACATCTAGAGGCCAGACCATGAAAGGTTTCTGACATACATGGCATCTAAGTGTGGAGGATCTCACACAAAATCAATGCTATCCTATAGTCAAATGATTACATATGCTACTCGACTCGAGGAGATTCCTATTGACGGTGGTGTGTACTTCCAACTATTAGGAATCACATGTGAGTCATTCAGTATTCGCTCCGACGAATACCCACATGTCTATACGAGTTTCCAATACTCATGGTACATCGCGTTAAACCATCGGAACTCCAATTCCAGTATACGACATGTGCTAGTCTTATAGGTTATAGGAATTCGACCGTATTCCAAAACCAACGACTATGAATATTTATTTTAAGAATAGTTTACACCTAGTGTCAAAACTATTCTAAGGTCGATGTCATTCTTAGCATATCGATACATCAATTTAATATGCGTAATAACAATACCATTAATAGGGTATGAAATGAAAAATATAGTTATTTTATTAATAAATAATAAAATGTACAAATCGGATAGGCACTCCAAGCACCAACTCCATCAGATAGATACCCCTAGATCCTAGATTTAGAGCTTGGAGGGTAGCATAGATCTGCACCCTCAGTTCTAGTTCAGTGGCTTGGGGGATGACGATACGTAACGCCATAAGACCATTAGTTTCAGGGGACATGTAGTGGCATGCCTTGGGGGACGGTGATACGTAATGTCCCAATGTCATGGATTTGCACTTCTGCCTCTAGTTAGGCGTATGAGGGGACGACGATACGTAATACCCCCATACGTCAGGTTTTTCAGAAACAGTTTTCAGAGACATTTTTCGGAAACAGATATTTCAGAAATAGTTTTCAGAACAGACCTTTCAGATACATGTTTTTAGAACTAGATTTTCAAAAGCAGATTTCAGAAAAGTTTTCCAGGAAGAATGTTGTTTTAAATTAATAGAAGAGATTTCAGGAAAGATGATTTGAGATGAATTTGATTTTAAAACCATGTATTTTCAAAAACACTTTTAGTATTACTTTTTAAACTGTCCACTCATTTAGATCGTTCAAACGATTCTAACCCTCACTCCCAATTTCTTTGTTTTACAGGTATTCCCAGAGGACGAGGTCGATGTGGTGGATACTGATGGCAGTCACTAGTGGGTTTAGTCCACCGGGTTGAGTCAGAGTTAGAGTTCAGTCAAGTTTAGTAAAGTCCAGTTTTAGAAAATTGTATAACAAAAGTTATGTACAAGTACTCATGTATAAGTTGTTAAGATAAGTAATGTTGAGTTTTAGTTGTGTGTAGTATTTTATGTTCAATGTCATGGTTTGGGCAATGGTCCCGTATATAAGACTATGTTTAAGAAAAGAATAACAGTGTTGTTCATAGTTCGAAGATAGAGTCTTAAGGGAATAATACAGCTTATTCCCTACCGGTAGCATCACTCGGATTGAGGATGTTACAAAGATGGTATCAGAGCGTGGTCTAGAAAGTCAGTGACTGTAGTGGGCAGAGTGTTGGAGTCTTGTATACGTAGTATACCTGATGTACTAGTATGCGAGACATTACCTCTCTAGTATCTGATCCTCGAGTACGTCCTCAATCCCCATAGACAGGTCAGTAAGAATTCCTAAGTTATCTGAATTCTTTTCTTAGTAAAAGTAACCAAAATTCTTGTTCTAGTTAAGTATTCTCATGTAGTAATCCTGGCTTATTAAACCGAAGTCCAAGACAAGTTGGGAGAAGAGATAGTAAATTTCTAAGAATAGTTACGCATAGAAGTGGGAAAAGAAAGCTATAAGAAGTAAGGAAGGATGTGTAGATGTTTAAGTAACCAGATACAAAGAAAAGAAAAGTAAAGAGACAGAATAAGATAGTAAAGTTCTAAGGATACCTACACATGGAAGTAGAAAGGTAAATGATAAAATGTGGATGCTTAAGTTAAGAGTCAGATCTCTAAGTTAACTAATGTCCTGAGTGTGCATGAACAAGGAAAATTTCCATCTCAGGTTCAACCAAATCCACAAGGGCAACACATGGCACAGGCTGATCATGAGGCAGCCAATGTAAAAGGTGTCAATTCTATATTCATTAGGAGTAGTAAGGAGGTAGGCGTGCAAAACACTTCCAACACTATAAAGGACCCTAAGGATAATAATGCTAACACATCGAAGAACAAGTGCCACATGTTCCCAGTTAGAGTACCCTTTTCCTCAAGCACTTAACATTTTTCATATCGAGAAACAACCACATGGTGATGATGAGTGTCATTACTCATACATGCTAGATTAAATCCTGCCGGAAACAGCTGGAAACAGCTTTTTACACCATGAATCAAATCCTCCCAAGTGAAAGTGAACCCAAAGAACCAAAAAAATGAGAAAAATGAAAATTAGGGCTCAATTAAAGATGATACCTGGGAGATTAAAAACGAGATTGAACCAACTTTTCCTTATGTGCAGTACCAAATTTCAGCCACCAGACCCTGGGAGATCAATGGATAAACTGCCGCGGCTAGACAAAAATTCTCTCTCATGCCTTCATCAGTTCGCTAGATGGAAGCCACCATGACAATCTGAGTAGTTACGTCTAACTGAAGACGTTAAACTTAGCGCTAGCGGGGAGGCAACCTTTGCATCTGCATTTACTTTATTTATTTTATTTGATTTATTCTATTTTCGTTAGTTTTATTTTATTGTGTGCTAATTGCATGTTTGTTTTATTTATTTGCATGAGTATTTATACATGAATTAGAACAACCTACATAGCCACACAAATAAAATCTCACCAGTAGGAACCTGATCAACTCTGCGCCTGGTAGTGTTGTTCCTTAATCAATTTTCCTTATATTTATCTTACATTGAGGACAATGCAAGTTTTAAGTGTGGGGGTGCATGCATGCACATGATTACCTGTTATATAAAAAAAATTATTTTGTCTGTTTTTAGTCCTTGATAGTAAAACATAAGTCCAATGATGATATTATTTGTTTTAGGGTGAAATCTTAGAACAATAAGTTCTTTAAGGTGTTTAGCACTGAATGCCTATGTAGTTGGCAAAGTGACTACTTGAAGAAATTGCATGTCGATGAATGACTGTTTGCTTAGATGTCTATCCTGATTTGCTTGTGTTATGATGTGTGGTATGGTTAAAAATAAAAATAAAATGTCTCTAAAGAAAGAAATTAAACCACCTATAACCGATAAGCATGAAGCTACCCATGGGCGAGTATTAGGACCACCATGAAGAGAAATGCTACCTTAAAGGGTAGGTGTGTTGAAAAAAAAAAGAGTTCAAAAAGAAAGAAAAAAGAGACAAGAAAAGAAAATTCATACCATACTAAGCACAAAAAGTAATTACATAGCTTAATTGAGATATCTAGGTTGGTTTGACCCATCGGATCCCAATTTTTAAACGAAATCATTGAGTTGACTTACCTAGGAATCAAGCTGTGAATGAACCTTTACACACACACTCTGAGTCTGGCTTTGATGATTTATTCAAGGACTTGGATTTGAGTTGCATTGATTACTTTGAAGGTTCTCTGGTTTCATTACTAAGACAATTTTTGTGGACAATAATATGTATAACTATTGGGACTAGTTTCTTTTGTTATTTTTGCATGATTGTATGTTTTTTGAATGGTGTCTGTGGGTGTCGTCGTTGTAAGCCCTCACGAGACTATAACTCATCCACTATGGACACCTAGGGGTATAAAGGCGTGTTGCATCCCTACGAAAGTGGCGTAGATAGTTTTTATTCATTTATTTAGTTTAGTTCTTATTTTATTTTACGCTTGAATTGCTAGGGACTAGCAATAAGCTGGTTGGTGGGTTGTGATAAGTGCATGAAAGTGTACTTTGAACGCTGCTAACTCGGCTTAATTCTCTTGTATTTAATCTTAATTAGAGTTTGTTTTATGCTTTGTTATTATGAGCAATGGAATATGAAGTTTGGAGCAATTATACATATTTCGGGGACCTTACAGACGCATCAAAAGCATGCAAGAAGAGCTGGAGCGAATAAAGCACAAGACCAAGAATTCGCCACATGTCGCGAAGCGCCCTCAGATAGCACTCCATAGTGAATTCCTGCGAGTTGGGCGTCGCGGCGCCCCGGAACGTGAAGAAACCCTGAAATTGCCGTCTTTGATGCGTATTATGACTCCGAAGCTTTTCTATATAAATCCAACTTCGTCCAAACCCTAAAGGAGGAGAAAATCAGAGAGAAACAAGAGAACAAAGAGAGAGCAAAGAGCCACAAATATAAAATCAAGGGAGGAGAACGAATAACTTCAAGGAAATCATGTCGTCTCTACGATCGATTTGGGCTATCTCTCTACTCTGCATGGAGAACTAATCTCCTAGGTAAAGCTAAGGATGAACTCTTGTATTTAAACTTCTTATGTTTATGTTTTTTATTCTTGAATAAACTTTTAAACGTTTAATATAATTGATGGTTGTTATTCTTTATCATCTCACGATTCTTGAACCCAGAGACTGTGTTTTGTCAACTCCCATATAGATTCAGTCATGCTTCTTCTATGTGTGATTTACGAACTCAGTTGTGACTTGTAAAGTTGTTTTATATGTTGGTCTTATGCTGCAGTATTGCCTGGGAGTATATTGTCGACGTTGGATAGCTCGTAATGATGACTTTTGTGTGCTGTTAACATAGAGAAAATAATCATTGATTAACTTAGAATTGAATATGCGTAGAATTGAATACCTTCCGGTTATTGGTTTGGGATGTGAAACCTTCAACTGAGTAATAACATGAATCGATAACTGAACATAGGAGTTTGATACAAGAGGGATTCCCAATGTTTTGCCATATCTCTCTACTGATATTCTTATAGTATTTTCTATAGTTTTTATCTTAAATTATCAATCCATTCGTTTTCTTTTCATTAAGTTATTGCTAAAGTTTTTGTTTGAGTAAATTAGTTCATGCAACCATCTCTCTGAGGAATCGACACCCCAGCTATACTGTGATAACCGCAAGTAACCGCAAGTACTTTTTGGGTGTAATCAATAACCAACAATCAACACAACTCAACAAAAAACAAATACAAATGCTTCCAACAGCAACAACAACTCTGCCTTCATTAGTCTAGTTTCCTTTAAACTCGTTTCCAGCAATCATAATTATCTTAGAATTCCTTTATCTCCAATAGTCTTTTATCTTTTTATCATTTCCAGTACCCTTTTGTTGTTAAGGAATATGGAATCAATATCCAAAATAGAATTCCTACTACCTTTAGGATTAGTGATTTTATTATATTTCCCTATTAGATAAATATTTCCTATATTATTATTATTCTTCATTACTATATGATTCATTTTCTATTTTGGTTTTCTATATAGCCTATATATATAGGCCTTTACCATTGTAAATTCATATAGAGTGAATTCAAGACTTTCTTTCATTATCTAACATGGTATCAGACACCAGGTTTTGACTTTTCTAGTTTCACTCTCTCTGATTCTCATTGGCGCGTGGGGGATCACGGCTACCATAATTGCGTGACCCTCACGCGCCCCCCAATTGCCAACCACCACATTGCTTTTCCCATGCGCCACCCTTTCATGAGTGCTTCACCTATCATGAGCCACCCCTTTCTTTTGTCTTTTTTCTTGCCAATTTTCTTCCTGATTTTGGACAAATTTGTCACTCTTATTTCTGGTTTTTCTATTTTCTTTCGTGTTTTCGACTCTCTTTCGGGATTTCGCTCCCTTTTCCGGCTTCGGCATCCTCTTGGGCTTCGGCTCCCCCTTCGGGCTTCGTAGGTTAAAGCTCTCCTGCTTCGGCATCATTTTGGGCTTCGGCTCCCCCTTCGGGCTTCGTAGGTTAAAGCTCTCCGGCTTCGGCATCCTCTTGGGCTTCGGCTCCCCCTTCGGGCTTCGTAGGTTAAAGCTCTCCTGCTTCGGCATCATTTTGGGCTTCGGCTCCCCCTTCGGGCTTCGTAGGTTAAAGCTCTCCGGCTCCGGCTTCCTCTTGGGCTTCGGCTCCCCCTTCGGGCTTCGTAGGTTAAAGCTCTCCTGCTTCGGCATCATTTTGGGCTTCGGCTCCCCCCTTCGAGCTTCGTAGGTTAAAGCTAATCCATTATCTCAAGGTTTCCAGCCTCCAAGTTTCAAGATTTCCAAGTTTCAGAACTCCGCTCTCCGATTTCAAGATGCAACCTCAAGCTTACTCCTTCGTTACCAGCTTGAGTTTGAGGGGGGGTGTTAAGGAATATGGAATCAATATCCAAAATAGAATTCCTACTACCTTTAGGATTAGTGATTTTATTATATTTCCCTATTAGATAAATATTTCCTATATTCATTATTATTCTTCATTACTATATGATTCCTTTTCTATTTTGGTTTTCTATATAGCCTATATATATAGGCATTTACCATTGTAAATTCATATAGAGTGAATTCAATACTTTCTTTCATTATCTAACATAATCACGATTCCACTACTGTAAGAACTTTGATTATAATTCCAATTTGACATTCATTTATTTTACAACATCAATCTAAATTATTCATCTCTTTCGGACTTTAAAAGACTCGTTTCACAATGTTTTGATTAGAAGTCATATTTTAACTTTGATGATTCAATGTTCTGACATGCCTACCAATACAGATTTTTAGAGCCAATATTTTTTAGTTGAATGATATTTTTAATGTCATTTTAATGGAATTAGAGGGTTCATTAAGAACTACTGACGGTAAATCATTGCAGTTACAGTCACTAATAGAATAGAAATGTTCAAATAGAGTTACTGTAACCTTAATAGTTTAATAATGGGTGTGATTATTTTCATTTTAAAAAAAATACTTTACACGCAATTATTTGTGTCCATTTTTGGAGAAACAATGTATGACATATGAGCACTTCAGGATCGTATTCTTTTTTAGGAAAGGAAATGGGTTGCTTCTTCTTAGGGGATGGCGATGACATTTTGGATGGCTTTGAAGGGTAATCTTATAAAACAATGAAGGACCATTGGGATCGATGCAGACGCACTATGTCAAAAATGCATGAATTCACATAATCATATTCAACTTTAACTTATGTCTATATTACCAAATTTCATAATTAAAATTTGTGTATAATATATGATAATTTACAAGTTAATGAACTATATATTTTATTTAATCTGTGAATTTATCATGCAAATCAAAATTAATTTAAGTTTGACACATTTGCTTCTGTATTACATTCGACTGTGAGTTTGAACGAGTCCTTTCAAAGAAGTTATGTTCATGTCGTGTTTGATATCATGTTCGAATAAATCCTTCCAAAGGGTTCACGTTTGAGTAGCGTTCATCACCGTGTTTGAATGAAAATGCGGAAAAGTACACGTTTTTTATTCTATATTTTTCAGTACATAAATGAATGAATCATGCATAAATCAAATAAACAACATAAATATGTTAATAGGTTCTTGAGATTGTTTGTCAGGATATGTTGTTAATCACTTTTAACATGCATAATTCAAGCAAATTAATAAATAATAATCATGCAATCTGAGAATCAACACAAACTCAAAGACTTAGAAACCCGAGAATTATTATGTAAAAAATGAAGATCTCAAAACCAAGTCAAGTAAACCATGTCCTTAAGAACTTATTAACCTCATCTCGGTACTCTTACGAATCTCTTGGTTAACGTTCTCTCAGGATATTTGGCTACTTCTTGTAATGAACACTCATTTCTTCAGAATAATGAACTTGAAAATGGTGGAACTCTCTTAAACTCTTAGACTGTCTAATATGTCTCTATTTTTTTTTATTTAATTGAATTGATGAATGTGAAGCCAATGGATTCTATTTATAGACATGGAGGGATGCCTTTGTAGGCACTTTTTAGTTTAAGGATGTAATCCTTCTAAAGATTATACCCCTCCATAATATCATTTGAATTCAAAAGTTATATTCTTTTATTCTTATGGGACAAGTCACTTTCAATTGTCCCCAATGGACGTGGCTTGACGGTGTAGGGTTCAGAATCTCACCTTGAGGTCCTGGGTTCGAATTCAAGGAGTGTATTTCTTATAAGAATGTGGGACAGTCGGGGGTTTTACCTGCTCCGCTTAAGCCCAAAACGGGTAGTTTGACGGCGGGTTTCCATCGATTCCAAAAAAAAAAAAATCACTTTCAATTTGTGTCTTTCTCATAAGACACATATTAAGGGACATTACTACAATTAACTTATAATTAATTTTCATATTCTTAGACTACACAAGATTCTATGAGCAATGGCACGAGTTGCAACAGCCAGGTGAGTTAACATGAAATATCAAAGTTCAGTTTGTTGTTAGTGACATTTGTGTAATAGTAGTAAATGCCAAACGAGGTATTAAAAGGCTTAAAACAAAAAGTGAACGCGAATTTAGTATTAACTATTAAGCAGTCAACCCAATCATCATTTTATAAAAGTTGAAAGAGACGCATAAGTACGACACTTTTATTCATAAATCATAGCAATTATAGACTGAGAAAAAAGGAAAACATAATATCCTCTTTTTTTTATTCCTAGCTAGTTGTTCATCCTTTTACACAGATGAAGATGAACATTTGCTGAGACTTGCCAAGCAATTATCTTTGGGCCTTGTATGCGGCAAATACATCATTTGACATCCTGGATTCAACCTTTCCACCCTGTAAGTGCAACACCCACAATTTACAACAAATAACATACATATATTCATAAAGTAATACATAACATAATTGCCCAGTTTGCTCAATTATATATGTGCAACTGTATGTAATCATTTGGTTGCTTTGACATTCAAGGACAATCTATTATCTGTAGTTATATTTTTGCACATAAAGAACTTAGAAACTCACCGATAATTGAGGAGAAAATAGTGAAGAAATATAGTTATTTCAAGTTTGGCAAGATCATTTCCAGGGCATAACCTGCTGCCTCCTCCAAAGGGAAGGAAACTTCCTGCTTTGGCTGTATAATTCTGTGCTCCGTTTACAACAATCTCAACAATTAGATCATATAGATATGGGGCATGCAACAACTAACATATATATAAAATTATAAACTAAAATAACTCACATCCCATCTTGAAGGATTGAACTCTTTTGGATTTGGATATATTTCAGGATCATAATGAACACTTCTGAACCAAACCAGAACTTTCCAACCTTTTGGAATGGTGTAGCCTGAAATACAAGTCAACCAATGGTTGTGACATATCAAATCATGCTCATCAAAATTACTTGATGTTCAAATAAACATGAAGAGCAAATTCCAGATATTGAACTAACCACTTATATTGACATCTTTTTTTGCTTCTCGGAAGACTGTGAGTGAGAATGTTATTACACGAAGCGTTTCATCAACCACCTTAAAAGATTTGAAATTGGTTAGACATTTAATTGACTTAAAACAGTCAAATCAAATACCACTAATATATGTACCTTATCAAGATAATGCATTTCTCGAATTTCTTTAAGCGTCAAACCCTTCTGTGTGGGTGGCCTCTTTTTGATAATCATCTCTTGCTCCGCCTGTAAAATAAAGTAATCAAACTCAAATACAAAAGAAACAAAAATTACTAGATTTGATGGATTAGTAAATATGTAAATTATTTCTGATACCTTAGCTTTCTGAAAAAATTCGGGGTGTTCTTGCAAGAAAATAGCAGCCCACATCATGGTATGGCCGGAAGATTCATGGCCAGCATTCAAGTACATCAACAGAATATCAATGATCTCCTCATCTTCTAATCTTCTGCCATTTTCGTCCTCAACACTCAACAAGGCATCTAACATGTCTTTCTTTTTCGGAAAGTTACCGTCCTTCCTCTGATTTCTTCGCTCATCCACTGCAGACTGTAATATTGCCACAAGATTCTTCCGAGCCTGAAACAACAAAGTCATTAATTAAATTCATAAGCAAGTAACATGCTTTGTTTGATAATTGATACTTATACATAATATAAATAAAAAAACAAAAAACAAAAAGTCACCTTAAGAGCTTTATGATAAGCAAATCCGGGAAGATTAATAGCCATGGCTCTAACTCCGTAGTTAAGTATTGTATATTCCCTTTCCAAAGCCTCGAGTACATTCTCACTCTCAGAGCTTAGGAAAATATACATGATTATCCTGAAAGTAAGCCTTCGGAGTTCAGTTAAGAATTCGATTTGTTCCATTTTAGACCATTTGTCCAAGGCAGATATCACAATTTCTTCAATGTATTGCAAGTAAACAGACAATGCTTCATGACCATTGACTGGAGCAGCCGTTAAGCGACGGAGACGTTTGTGTTCTTCATAGGAAATGCCAATAAATGATTTCCTTCCAATGAGTTCCATTGTTGAAAGTGGCCATCCGGGTTGGAACGCATCATCATCTGTTAGTACTCTTTTGCAAGTTTCCGGCGATGTTACTATTACACTTGGGTTCCCGAACATGAATGCCTTGTAAATTCCAGTATGCCCGAATCTAATCAATCGTTTCAAAAAAAAAAAAAAAAAACAGTTTGTAATTAGTTCAAACTGAGTGTAGCTGATAGATAAATGGGTCTTTTTCTTGTCTAGCGGAGTGAAACACAGGGAGATTTCATATCTAACGCAATGTTCCTAAAAAGTGGAACATCAAACATCTTCAAAATCTAACTCATGAGAGACAAAAGCAATGAATATAAGAAGAACAAGAGTTTGCTTCGCATTTGCATTAACAATGGAATCATGAAAAGTAAAAACTAACTCATGTGAGACAGAAGAGACTGTATGAAACGTACCCTTGACGTCTCTGATTCCGTACTCGCTAAGCTACATGGTGAGATACAAGACACACAGACAGACACCCTCACACATGGCACTAGGTGGCATTTTAGAACTTTCAAAGATCTAATGCACACCCACAAATTTGGCGAAGCCTATGACTGAAAATGGTGATTGTCGTGTACTGGTGTTGTCCCAGAAAGAAAATAATAATACAACTACGTACAGAAGCACCCACCGAAATTACTACAATTCAGGCGTTGCAACGTTGGTGACTGGTGAAGCGATAGACAGAGAAAGAGAAAGAGATGAATTAATTAGATACCTGGAGACGAAGCTGTCCATGAAGGAATCAGGATCAGTGGTCTTGAAAGCTCTGAGAAAAGACCACATATTGCCAATGAAAGGCCATCCCAAATCACCTGGTGGAAGAGAGTGCTGCTTTTCACCCAGTTTGGTTTCATACAACCACCAATTGGCTCTCTCTAGAACCCATTTTAGAATTGTCAAAGCACCCATCACGCTTAGCAGGACCACCCATATGGAACTCACCATCATCAACTCCATTTTTCTATTGAAATGACACAAAAAAACTCACACACACATATACAGGAGTGACTGTGAGGCTCAGAGCAAAGACATATTCCTCTCAGTCTCTCTCCATATAATATGTTCAAACTCACACACCACACATATATATAAGCTATACAATACCTCTATTCAAGAGGATTTTAAGTAGAATAATTATGAGGGTGATCTTGAAAAAGCAAATGAAGGAAGCCTGAGCTTGCCGGCCCATTTCTGTTTCTCCGTCCTCCTCTCATTAGTTTTTTATTCTCCTTTTTTGCAACTTTTACCTTATTTCTTATTGCCTTGTATAAACTAACTATATATGTTGTATAATAATCTTATATATATGGACAATCCATCAAATGAATTTCTATATAGTGTTGTCAATATTCATTTTAGATATTTTATATAATGATTGAAACAAAAAATTTCATCATCATTTGGATTCTTAATCAGATCCTCAATAGTGCATTATTGTTCATTGGAAAAATTACATATTCACATAAAACCCAAAAAGGGCATAACTGCCAATTCATATAACAAGAAAAATACTAATAATTTTTTTTTAAAAAAAAGGATAATTGAAGTATATTTATTGAAGTTTAAGGAGAAAACTTTACATTTGAAATTTCACTTTACCATGATATGCACTTTACTATTAGAACACCACCAAAGTCACCTTCTAATAACCTTCTTTAGATTATAGGTTTTGAAAAGGATTCAATGTATACGTGATCGTTATTTTCACATGTTACACAAGCGTACGTATCGCTTAAGTAGTGTAAAAAGTAAACATGACCATCGATTCGGTTCAATTCCGAACCAGAACCAAACCGTCTAGTTCCCGATTCCCTGCTTGTGGAACTAGAACCGAACCGAATAATTCCGGTTCGGTTCTAGGTTTTTTTAATTAATTTAAAATTTTAATTTTAATTTTTTAAAAAAACAAAAATTGGGATTTCAAATTTATTTGAAATTATTAATTTGAATTTATATTTCATTAAATTAAAAACTTAAATTAAAAATAAAATAAAAGAACTTGAATTTAAATTTAAATTTTTAAAAACTTAAATTGTGTACGTATCATCTAGGGGTGAGAGGAATCAAAGCTCACATAGTTCCATTATATTTTTTAGATAGTTCCCTATTACAATTATTTACTCATCATCATTATTTGTGTCTGTTGTTGATCATTCAGCTTCATTTTCGCTTGCACTTGTAGATGCATTTCGAACAAATCTTCAAAGTCATCGAGGCATCTTCTTGTTGCCTCATATCAGCTCAAGTCCAATCATCAACACATGTTGTTGCTTCTAAAGTGATTGGATGTAATGAAGACTTCTCGCTTCCAAAATATTACCTCCTAAGCTAAAGGCTTGTTCAACCGCAACGGTGGAAACAGGTGCTGCCAACACCTTTTTAGCAATAATTGATAAAATATTATGGACATTTTGATGTCGGTTCTACCAGTCAAGTACTTGAAAAAATTTACTTACTAAACTTTCAGGAGGATTCTCGAAAATTGGTAGATAAATAATTATCTAACTCCAGATTGTTAATTGTGTTATCCCTCGGTTTTTTATTTCGTTGTAGTAACCAACTGATGAACACTAAAAAGTGTACATTTATTAAAAAAAAATTAATCATTTTACACTTAGAGTTTCATTATTCCCCTTAATTTAGAGCATTTATGAAATAATAATTAAATTTATGTTTTATATATTTTTATTGTGATTTTATTTATTATGTGGGTGAAATAATACTTTGGATGCATAACTAGAAAAATGGACATGACATTTGGATTTTGGAGGCCAGAAACTTAAAAGGGCGTTCTAACAGTGTACAATTTCGGAAATTCTAACTTTACGTAATTTTCATATTTTGGCCATAACTGTTTACTCCGATATTGGATAGAGGCGATTCCAGTTCCAGATAAAAGAAGACTCAAATATCTACAAAATTGTAACAGTGTACAATTTTCTTTTTAATAAAACATTCCTAAAGCTTGCTATTTATAGTAAAACTTAGGTAATTTTTAATTAATAAAAGTTCTAATCAACTTTTAAGTGGCTTAATTTAATTTGTCCAAATATGTATCATTAGGTGTGACTAATCACCTTTATCTACCACTTTGATTTAATCCAATTAAATCAAGACATCTTAATTAATAGATTAGTTACATGTCTTCCACTTTGATTTAATCCAATTAAATCAAGCCAAAAACACCTATAATTACATACTTACAATTATCATATTATCCTCAAATAGTAGAGATAATTATAAAATTACGATAAAACTCTTGTGTAAATATTGAATTAATCCAATTAGGTCAAAGTAAATAATCAATGTTATCCAATAACACTTGATTATCTTATTTGATAATTATAATATCGAATATTATCTTTTATCAAACTTAATTGGCTACCCAAGTGCTCAATGAGTACACTTTATATCTGGACTCTCTAAGTTCAGACACATTCGTCATATAAGCCTAGCTAATATGTACGCAATTCAACCACCTCCGAATTCGCAAAAAACACGAACGACCTCTCTGAACTATACAAGTCGAGGTCATCACATATGTTTAACAATCTCTCCGTCGTAGGCTATCCGAGTTGTGCTTAGGAAATATAGAATACACCGTCAATTTTCTGAGGCGCGCATCTCATGTCGACATGTTCATGATTCTTTACAACCGATGTGATCCACCCTAGGTGATCGGCTTTGGCCAAAGTCCTTATGAATCGTGACTTAGTCACATGGATACCTAAACCCCTTTATGGTACAATACGAGCCAATGGATCCTATTTTATTTCGCACATGATTAACGAATGTATCGGTCCACACCCAACGAACATCTAGAAGCCAAACCATGAAAGTTTTTTGACATACATGGAATCAAAGTGTGGAATCTTACACAAAATCAATGTTATCGTATAGTCAAAGGATCACATATGCTACTCGACTAGAGGAGATTCCTATTGACGGTGGTGTGTACTTCCAACTATTAGGAATCACATGTGATTCATTTAGTATTCGGTCCAACCAATACCCACATGTCTATACGAGCTTCCAAAGCTATGGTACATCGAGTTAAACCATTGAAACTCCAATTCTAATATACGACATGTGCTAATCTTCTAGGTTATAGGAATTCGACCGTATTCCAAAACCAACGACTAGGAATATATATATATATACTTTAAGAATAGTTTATAATAGTAATTCTTATCCCAATGTTCGACCACCTAATGTCATGTATTACTACATGATTATTCTAAGATTGATGTCATTCTTAGCATATTTATACATCATGACAATATCATTAATAAGGTTTGAAATGAAAATGTAGTTATTTTATTAATAAATAATAAAATATATTATACTATACATTATTTGAATTGGCGCTCCAAGCACCAACTCCAACACAATCACAATCACAATTTTATTTTACATACCTGTAAATATATTTTAACACGTCCAACCCTTAAAAAATTCTCGTTCACGTGAACAATGATTTGATATCCAAAAATATATTTGATATCCAACCTTAAAAAAATATTGTGAACAATGATTTCTTTGAAAATTATATAATATTAAAATGAATATGGGTAAAGTATGGATATAAATATGGTGAAAATTTACTTAGAACTATACTTTGGACTAAAGAGAAAAAATCTTAGAAAATTATGATTACATATGGAAGTCATTTAGAGCTTGTTCTTTTAGGAAGTAGTCATATGAAAATAACTTTTTAATAATTCTATATATAATTTTTTTTTTAAAAAAAAGTTGCATAATATTAATTAATAATTATTGCTGATATTGGATAATGATGTTGATGAAAGATCAAGAGTGTGTAGATAATTATTGTTTTGCTTTTAAAAAATAGATTGAAAGTGTAACACCCCGCCAGAGGCATGGTGCTACCCGCAGGAGACATGATTGACACATCTCCTTAAGCCTCTAAATTTACAAAAAAATCGGGCATGATTTATCCTAAAAATGGACAACTTGGAACAAAGTTCAGCATCAAAACAAAACCTGAAACAGACATCATATATCAAAATGACCTCAGGTCCACACTAAACACATCAAAATCAACACTTAAGGGCTTTGTGCCCACATCATCTATCAACACACAAGGGCTCTGTGCCCACAACATCATAAGCAATCAAAATATTTACTTAATATATACAAACAGCGTGCTCAACACGACAAAAAAAATATTAATAAAAAATCCTTAACCTCTAAAACTTTTCCTAGAACACTTGTGAGAGTGACTGTCATTTGGGTGATTCGCGTCTCGAGTTTGACTTCCAGAGCTGAAGTGGTTGACCCATCTAGTAGCTAACCTGTAAAACTAGCAACTGCTTTGGTGTGAGTTTCAAAACTCAGTAAATAATCATGCTAGTACTACAAAAAAACAAGTCAAGCATATCAGTATTTATCATAATTTTTAAATTGTTACAAGTTTAGATTTATCAACTTTTGTCATCCTTTATACTTTACCCATGTCAAATTTTCATATTGACGTATCTACATATGTGCCAATCTAATAGCTAACATCCAAATAATACAAAGCAAAACTCGAATACAATAGAGTATATCGTTTAACATCAAATCTACTTCAATCACGTGAAACATGAAATCATACATCTATATTTTTATCACAAATATCCATCATTGAAATATCATCAAATCGACAAGTCAAATAAACTTTCTTCATTTTGAAACAAACACTTTCAATTCAATGCAAATTTCCTTCAATTTTGATAGCCTCACAATGACTTAACATGCGTGATTCATATGCATTCATACATATCATAACTCGTTTATCTTATATTCATGCAAATATAATTTTAGAATTCTCACACTATACGTACATACGACAACAACTTAGCAAACACATTTTACAGTAACTTATACTCACACTGGTTTTCAAATCATTCATTCATTCTACAATAACATAGACAGTATCATGAATTCTATCACATACACAAAAACACTCAAACATACATACAGTCATCGTGCAACCGACAACAATGCATACATAACAGCCAATACATCAATAAAAAATAATCAAACAATACATACATATGGCTGGCTGGCTTACACATACAATGCTCATACGAGATTCATTACCTATTTTAGAATAGGTATGAGATTAATTTCATCCCAATGAATCCCTAACCAGCTCGACTACTATACCATGAGAACATCAACCAATTAAACATACACATATGCACATATATCACGGAACACAAACTCATCGCACGACTTCTCATACACAAGCACATCCATGACAAACACTCCAAGACATCATTTAAACACTCATACACATACATTTGTTTCAAACATACAAATATACATCTCACTAAGAATTCAAATGTCATATCTTTCACAGTCCTCATATCACTTCATTTATCGATCAAACATATTCATTTTTTAGAATTTCTATCTAGAAACATTTAATAAAATATATTTACCAAATAAACATATTCATTCGAAGAGAACTTAGCTTATACTCATTCTTTATCTCATTTAACCATCGCAATCTCTATACAAATAATCGCAACGAATCGATAACAAACTTATTCCATTTACCAATCATGTATACTCAAATTATTCTTAGCTTATCATCACATACATATACAAACCATTATGTGTTCATACACTTACATGCATCAATACAAACATGTAGTCATCAAACTTTTCACTTCATATCATCGCATTATCCTCAAACATTTCACTTCAAAACATATACATACATACATACAGACATTAAGATCGTCAAATATCTCACTTCATATCATATAAATAACAAAAGTCATACTTGTGATGGTCGACCAACTCAACTTTACACGATCTCGAAGTTCTTTCTCAAATTCATCTTTTAACGATCCTAAACTTTTTAATCATCTCTACATATATAACACTAAATGAACAATTCGAGAACTCATTGCATGGGTTATTTACCTGGCTTCGTGAGTGCTCCAGGTCCTAGTTAAGTCGAGATTTCGAGGGCATATACGGACTCCAAACAATCCCATGAACGTATTAGAATCGATGAAATTCTGATCGGAGCTACTGTTCACTCATTGGCCACTATTCACCGAACCTTCTTTAATTATTTCGCGTGCCAACTTGTAGTACTCTTCGAGAGCTTCGATTTGGAGGGTGGCTCGGGCCGTAAAATGAAGCGACGAGCCAGGATCGTGAATCTCTCCTCTTCTTACCGATGCCGGTAATCTGGGGGCTGCCGTCGGCCACCATAAGGTGGAAGGGTGGTTGGCACACCTCTCTGGCTAGTCGCGCCGTCCACAATCTGAAATTGAACTTATTCATTTCACATCACGTCATTCCATATCATATATGTGGACGTTATCAACATCAAAGTTTACATACGTCCATATTCAATCGCGCATACAACTTTGTATGGCTGAGAACTAAACATATATAACAATCGCAATACTCAAAAGATCTGTGACTAACAATAAACTTATATACGTACTCTTATAACGAACATAAACTTTTATATCAACAAATACATTTATTGTCACAGCCAGAATTGACATATAATCATACATGCTCTTATGATGTTGATAGTCTGAAATCTGTCAATCTCTGTCATCATTAAAATAGAAAACGTAAGACAATCACTTTCAAAACCATCTTGAAAACGCATTTGAAAAACTTTTGTAAACAAAAAATCAATTTCAAAATCCATCATCGTAAATATGTATCAAGCATCCAGTATAACTCAACTGGACAAAACATAACGAGCGCCTAATGCACAAATCGCACGCATAAATTGGACAATGAACGAAACGATCCCCTGTCGACAGAGGGTAGCGGGTCAGCCCACTACAGTTGTACAAACCCATATACAATCGTCCCAGTGGAAATATATCATATCAAATTATAAAATAATAAATACCATGTACAAGCACAATGAATGAAACATATCATATCATATCATAAACGGATCGAAATATATCAAAATAAAAATATAATTCTTTTGAAATCATTAATTCCCCTAAAACATAAATATGTTTAAATCAAAAATAAATCATTGATACAAACTTTTCAAAATACATATCGAACGTCCATTGTTCCGTCGCACGCACAAATCGAATAGTGTATGAAACATGTCGACAGGGTAATGGGCCAGCCAATTTCCGATGGTCTGGACCCCATAACAAGCACCGCGGTCAAACCGGAATGAAATATATACAACCGCATGAAGGGTCAACAAAATTGTAAAATCATCAATCACCGAGACGGGAACAGATTTTTGAGCGTCTCGATGGAAACAAAATTTTACAATTTAAAATATCAAAATCATTTTCAAGCGTCGAGGCGGAAACATATTATCAAGCACCTCGAGGAAACATATCGATAAATCTCAAAATATGAAAATATAAATCAAGCGTCGAGACGAAATCTTTTCTTTATCTTTTATAATCAAAATCAAAATATCTGAAATCATTCTTTCTTTTTTTATTCTCTTTCATTTTACTTTTCAAAACACTTTTATGTTGAAAATCAAATACAAGTTCTCAAAACATGTATGAAAATATCATAGCACGGAAAACAATATATCTGTTCAAAATTCAGACTATCAACATCATAAAATCACGCATACCTGAAACATAACACGCTTAAAAGTGGTTCTTTTACTCCCAAGTATAAGAGTGTCGAAGTAATAAAATAACCTGGTAAGACCGGGATTGATCCACAGGGAATGGATTTAGTAAAATAAAATAAAAATTTGAGTGAAATTAAAAGACTGGATTTTTTGAAGTGATTGGAAAATTTTAATTTAAACTGCAATAATAAAATAAGATATTGGAATTAGGGATCCACTTTTAATATTTCAAATTTAGAAATCTCACTTTTTATAATATATAAATTATCATTATTACCCAATTAATTTATTTCAGGAATTAATTATGTCAAAATAAATAAAATCTGTAACGACCGGTAGTAATTACTACTACCTATGACGACACTATTATTTATGGGACAAAGGAACGTAAAATAAATTATGTGATAATTCAAATACAATTATATACAGGCTTTGGGAACGATCGGGAAATTTTCGAGATCCCGAGAAGAAACTGTACCGTATGCCATTTTGTACTATATATAGTATTTTGGGCATAACATTTTCATACGAACTCGGAATTTTATGAATTTTATATCTTCAGAAAGCTTAGACTGAGACCTACAACTTTCGAGTTAAACTCCAAATTCGAATCAGAACCATGTCGAAAACGCAGGTCAAACCCTGGATGAATAGTAGTCACGGGTCTAAATGGTAATTTCTCAAGTTTTCTACAAATTTCTACACATTTCTTCCATTTGTAAAATATCCAATGGACCCACTATATAAAGGGTCACTATTTACCATTTTCACAAAAATTAAACAAATAAAATTAGAAAGAAAATGAGGAAAACCGTAGAAAGGAAAAGGAGGGAAGAAGAGAAGAAGAAGAAGAAGAAGAAGAGAAGAAGAAGAAGAAGAGAAGAAAGGAAGGAAAAAGAGAGAATAGACAAGTAGAGAAGCTTGACATCCATGGAGGATTTGGAAAGCAAAGAAAAACCAAGAAAATGGAGGTAAGAAATCCATGACCCAAATCTTGAAATTTTGATTCTTGATGAAATGAATGAGTTGATGATGATATTATGATGTTTTTAGTGTAAATTAATGAGAATATGATTCTAGGGATGAGGATTTGGCAATTTGATATATGGGTTTAAGATTGTTAGTTTTGGGTTTATGTATACCATGAAAATTATATGTATAATTTGGGGATTAATTATTGATTAATGAAAGAATAAAGTATGATAAAATCAAGTAGTAATAATGTATGAAGGGTTGATTTGTGACTTGGAAATGTTAAAATAAAAGTAAAGAAATGAGTGAATGATGATGTTAATATGGTATTTTAGAATGTGTGGAATTGAGATAATTTAATGGATTGTGTATTAGGAAAGTTATGGAGGCATTGAAAATGAATTTAGGCAGCGAGCTCAGTTTGCAGGACAACCTGAGCAGGTTCTGCGTTTATGCTTGTAACTTGAGGTTTAGACATCTGATTGCCAAAACGTAAAATTCTGAGTTAACTAGACATGAGTCCAAATAGCATATTCAAAATTCAGAATTTTTAGGCTTAAGATGGAGTCGTACCGAATTTTCAAACTTGGTCGCACTGCAGTGAATTACTAATTCTGTGGTAACAGAATAAGGTGTAAAGAAAATATTATAATTTGCGTTCTAGAAGTCGAAATCACGTTCTGTAAAATTCTGGATACTCTAGACACATAAGGGATTAGCATATCCAAAATTTAGAATTTTTAGACTTAAGACGAGATCGGAACGAATTTTTGAAGTGAGGTGAACTGCTGTACCAGTGCCCAGATTTTCAGTTGGACAACCCCTGAACTTCTGTCCATAACTTGAGTTCTAGGAATCGAAACCACAATCCGTAAAATCCAACATAAAATAGGTATATAAGCGAGTATTCTATTAAAATTTCATCCCCAATTTCAACCCCGATTAAGCGCACCGAATTTTCAAAGTCAGTGTTAGTACACTGAAATTTTCTGGAAAAGAGGGCATAATATGGAGTTTTGCTAAGTAGCTTGAGAAATCCTTGAATGAGTGTAGTAAAATTGTTAGAACATCCTAAAATAGTAGTAACGTGGAGAGGATGAGTTATCATGAATGACGAGTATATTTTGTTAAGTAGTGAGATAATTCACAACCTTGATACTAATGAATTTTGCTAATTCTAGATGATCTTCAGGATATACGATTCCACCACCATCGCAAGGCGTCACCAGCAAGTTCCGAGCCTGTGAGTGGACACTTCTTCCTTTAACTAAATTTTTTATTTCGATTTGATTAATTCAGACTTATATTTTATGCTTTACGGCGGTAGAAGAACGTTTTTACAGTTGTTTTGTATGCAGTTATGTTTTGAGAAAGTAAAAGGATTTTCATAAATATTGTTTACAGTTTTCTGATTTAAAGTAAGATTATAGCTCAGATTTCATGTTTTTCGGGGCATGAGACCCCAGTGTGTAACTTCAGATACAGATGGAATTGACGGATACAGATAGCATGTGCACATGTTGAGGACTGAGGGGACGCTCTCAGATCCTCTAGATGGGCTAGTGGGACGGCGAGATATCACGCCCCTAGACCCCCAGACTATGAGACAGTAGTGGCATGCTTTGGGGGACGGCGATACGTAACGCCCCCAAAGTTCATGGATTTGCATTCCTGCCTCCAGATAGGCGTATGAGGGGACGGCGAGACGTAACGCCCTCATACGTCCAGTTTTCAGATGGAGATACAGATTTTAGAAATATTTTCAGATTTTAGATTTTCAGAATAAGATTTCAAAACTCAGAACCCAGATTTATAACGAGTAGTCTTCAGAAACCAGATTTTCAGAAACAGTTTTCAAAGGAAATAAAGTTGTTTTAAATGACGTTACTAAATGTGTGATTCTAAAATTGAATATCTGTTATTTAGTTCTCGATTTTTAGTCCACTCACTTAGATTGCATAGCAATCTAACTCTCCTCCAGTCTTAGTTTGTTTTGCAGGATTTCCAGGAGGACAAGCTCGGGGGAGATGGATACTGATGCAGTCACAGGGTTAGAGTCCACCTGTTTAAAATCAAACAACATAGTCTAGTTAGAGTTGCATACATACATTGATGATGTAATAGACATTACAAGTAGTTCTGAATGTGGTGTCAGAAAAGTATTATAAGTGTACATTAATAGTAATGTTTTATATTGTTTGGATTGAAATCTGCATGCATAACACTTCTACAGTTCAGAGGCTTATGGGGTTAGCACAGCTATCCCCTGCCGGTAACATCTCCCAGATCGGGGATGTTACAAAATCAGCCATAAAGGCAGTGATAACTTTTGCCTATAACAAGTCTAGTTAGGTACTTAATTATGTCAAATAAATAAAACCAGCCATATAGGCGGTAACAAAGTTTGTCAATAATTAATCCAGAATTACATTAAGTATTAATCATTAGATTACAATTTATATATTATAATATAAGTGAAATTAATCTAAATTTTCATATTAAAAGTTTCACCCTTTACCCAAGCAAAAATAAGGAATTAGCTACTCATAATTTGAATGAAAACACACATAATTTTATTACTGAAAGAAAAAGAAATTACAAGAAAGCTTTTAAAAAAATAATACACACAAGAGCTATAAATCCATAAATTTTCATAGAAAACTATGGAAATCTGACTGAAAAATTGAGGTGCATAATACCTCTATTTATAGAAATTTTGTAAGTTTTCTCCACCATTTTCTCCAAGCATGTTTGGTGGAAGTTTGATAATTGTAAATTGTCACACTATAAAAATAAGGTCTTTAGCGTCGAAATATATTGACTCTAAAACTAAGAAATTGGACGCTAAGAGTAATTTACGTCGAATAATTTCGACGCTAAATTTCGACGCCAAAATGTGGACGAAAAAGACAATTAGCGTCGAAATATAATATTTCGACGCCAAAACCTCAGATTTTACGTTCAAATTTTTTCGACGAAAAAGTGTATTTTTCGACGCTACTGTACATATTTGGCGACGGAAATATTCGACGCTTAAAGTTCTATTTTAGCGTTGAATAATTTTGACGCTAAAAGTAATAAATTATTACTAAGTAAATATTATTTTATTACTTTTAGCGTCGAATAATTCGACGCTAAAAGTATAAAAAAAATTATTATTTTATATACTTTTGCTCTAAATATTCAATTTAATATTTTAAAAAATATTATTATTTCAAAAAAATTACCGAATAATAGTATAATTATTTTTATTATAATAATTAATTTGTTATTATAATGAAAATTTATTAAATAAATACATAGGCTATTAAAACTATCTGTTATGAATGTTTATACAAATGAAAATGAAATTTATTGTTGCAGTGATGGGGGCGCTCGAGCCCGATGCACTCCAGCCGAGTGAGGCCTCCATCATCTCCTGGAAAGCCCTTATCTGCTGGTCGAACTCCTACATCTTCCTTTCATGGTCCACCTTGACCTGCATTAGCGTCTCCTGAGTCTTCTTCAGCTCACCTTCGGTATCTTCCAACCTGTTCTTGAATACCAATTGTGACAACTCCTCATTCGGTATAAGGTCGAACCCTGTCTCCTGAGTTTGATACTGGAGGTCCACCATTTCGTTATGTTTTAAAAAAAATTAAGTTAATGTTCGAATTTGAAAAGAAAAAAATCAATTTAAAATAATATTTATTTTACTTTAAATACTTAAACTTACATAGCAGCGTTCGACTTCTTCATTGATCCATTTTTTCTTCACACCGATTCTCTTTTCATGATGTCACTTCATGTCAGTCGTTGTGTGTCGTGACATGAACAACCTATGTAGCTGACCGGCGTAAACACACACGTATAACGCAAACGCACGTATCGTTCAAGTAGTATAAAAATATCGATCCCACGATGACTTAATTCCTATTGTTGTTATTAATTATTGATACTATTTATTTACAAGTATCTAATTATATGGAGAAGGGAATTGATTGCTTTTGGTTGGTTGAATGTGGTGTTGCAAAATAAAATAAAAACAGACTCAAAAGAAAATACTAAGGAAAATAAAAGAAAAGACTCAAGGATCTAGGGTCGTGACTCCACACAATATTATTGTAAAGATGAATTGATTCTCTTATCTATGTGTAATAAATCAGTTTGCTAACCTGGAACACGAAAATATGCAAAAGCCTATGTCGATGGTCAGACGCAAATACCCAATTGAACCATATGTCTATGTCAACCAAATTACATGGATTCATTATAATTAAGTTCCAATTATGGCTACCCCCGCCCGACAGGTATATGTCTATCCTATAAGGAAATCTATTAAAGGGTTATCTATCCTCAAGGAATATCGTGGGCTATTAAGTCTAAGGCTGAAACCTAAAATCCCTATGTCTAGTTCATTTTAAGTTTACCAAATCAATCTTATTGGTGATCAGACAACAAGAAGCATTAAGCTTAAGACTCAATAAACAAACTAAAGAATTACCCAATAAATAATTAAATCAATTATTAAGCCTAGTAATATTGTGTTTCATCACTTCCCTAAAATAAAATAAAATGATGGGGTTAGAGGATCCACTTTTAGAAATCTCAAATTATTGTAATATGGAAATTGTCAGTATTATCTAATTAAGTTGAACCAGCCATAAAGGCGGTGTTATTATTTATCCATAAACTAGCCATATAGGCGGTAATTATCTGTTACCTAAAGACCAGCCATATAGGCGGTGTCACATTATGTTACATAATTAAAACCAACCATTAAGGCGGAATCAACTTTTAATTCATATTACAATATCCATTTTTTTAAAAGTGAGATTAATCTACCTTTACTATTTATAATTTAGAAATCTCCCTTATTATAATATATAAATCTGTGTGATATTTACCAACCAGTCATATAGGCGGTATCCTAATTAAGTCAAATTTATAATTAATTACCAACCGACCAACCAGGCGGTATCCTAATTAAGTCAGGTTAAAACCAGTTTAAAAATAATTACCAACCGACCAATATGGCGGTATCCTTATTAAGTCAGGTTTTAAATAATTTATATATTAAAATTAAGGGAGATTAATCTAAATTATAAAAGTAAAAAGCTTCACATTTACCCCAGCAGAAATTTAACTACAAAACATAAAGGAAAAGAGAAGAAGAATAAGAACTATTATTATACTGAAAATTAAAATACATAAATTAAATATTATTTTTATTTACAAAAACTAGATGCAATCCTCTAAAAACAAGGAAAAACTCCCAAGGAAAGCACACCAAATGAAGTGAAGAAGAGCTCAATTTATAGGCAAACTCGGCAACCGGCGTCGCGACGCCAAAGCTTCCAGCGTCGCGATGCTGGCACACGTTTTCGGTCAACGAGATTTGACCACGCGGATTTTGTCGGCACAATCAAATGATGACAGGTGGCATGCGGTGAGAGTGGTCCAATGAGAGCTTGACACGTGGCAGAATGTGATTTACCAATAATTCGGTCCAATGAGAAGGTGACACATGTCACGCGGAGTGTCGGCACCATAGATTTTTGACACGTGGCAGGCGGCGCATTTTAGCGGATCTTCTGAGATGATGACACGTGGCACGTCGCACGTTAGCAAAGATGATGATTGTCGGCATCTTAGGATGATGACACGTGGCAGGCGCATTTTAGCGGATCGGCTGTGATGGTGACACGTGGCACGGCGCACGTTAGCAAAGTCAACTTTTCAGATTCTGACTTGTGGACCCGGCGCACGTTAACAGCACTCAGCGCACGTTAGGCGTCGCGACACCAAGGGTTTGCGTGTCGCGACGCGGACAAATTACCATTTTGCCTTTTTTGCCAATTTTCACTATTTTGCTCCAAATCACCTCCAGAATGTCCTGAAACTTTATTTATCTACAAAATAACACAAAACACATCAAAATATTCACAATACTCAAGAAACTATTCAAAATATTAAGCTAAATGAGTGGGAAATAGTGATAGATTTACCACTCATCAGTAGCCTGGGCGTTAATGGGAAATATCTTAATATCTTCTGAGGTACTTTCTTCCCAATATCACAGACTTTGTACCGACTTTCACCACAGATCGGAAAATATTCAAGTGATTCATACTCGGCACGAAATAATACACAGTCAAACTTACAAGCATCAATAGATTCATACCTCATTCCCAGGTCACACAATATTTTCTTTGCCTCGTAATACGACTTAGGCAATTCGCTTCCAACTAGTAACATTTACCCCAGTAATTCTAGCATCATATCAATAATTTTCTTGGTCATTATGTTCATCACTTTAATGTGTAATAATTTCACAATGAAATTCAAGATCGACATCCCAACACCTTCAAATGGTAATTTTTTTGCCTCATCAAGTAGTTCACTAAATAAATTTTGATCATTTCCACCTAAAACTGGTATGTCACCGCCAACACTATGACCAACTTGTGGACCTTGTAAGTCATGTAAAGCATCGGTTATCTCATCGTTTGCAGGTTGATTGTAACTACTACTCCCTTCACCGGAATCAAAAAACCATGATTGAGAATTATACTGCTCACCATGATAAATCCACGTACGGTAAGTTGGTGATATTCCCAGCATGTATAAATGATTATGAATTTCATCTAACCGTTTCATTTTCTTATTCAAATAATTTGTACATGGACACCGAACATGACATTCTGCATCAATGTGTTGCTTTATCGATTCCATTACGGTATTCAACACTCAATCTATCCACCGAGCTCATCTAATTTCTATCTATTTCAGCCAAATATCTACATATAAAAATATAATTATTAGACATCATATTACACTCATCAATATCACCAATTCATTAATTATTTATTTAAGTATATACATATATATTTAGTTAATTAACTAATCTACATATATGTATTATAAACCACTAACACAACGTATATAATAAACATAATTATAGAAAATTAAAACCATAATTAAGTGAAAGTATTGATTCAAATATAAGGAAAAATAATAAAGATAGATGAAAGAAAATTTACCTTATGAAAAATTAGAGTTTTATTGAAAATTTGTAGGAGAGTTGTGAGTAAACTTGCAGATGAGAGACTAAAATTACAAAAGAGAGAAAGAGCAGAGGGGGGAAGAAGTGTTGGTGGTTCTGTATTTTAATATAGTTTTAGCGTCGAATTTATTTTATTCGATGCTAAAAATGTGCATTTAGCATCAAAATTAACTTTCGACGCTAAAGGTAAATGGATTATCGGTGGTATTGTCATAAACCTTTAACGTAGACATAATATTCGACGCTAAATGACATATTTTTAGCGTCAAATTCTTTTATTTGATGCTAAAAGTTGTAATTATAGCATCAAAAATTATTTCGATGCCAAAGCTAAGGGTGTGTCGGGGGTGTTGGGACAGTTGTGGAACCCCTAGGGTCGGATCGGTGCCCCGCGCAGCAGAAGTGTGTATAACCCATGGATATCAAGTATGGGTGTAATTTTAAATAATTTAATGAAATACTATATTCCATTACGAGTGTAATGGAAAAAACTGGGGCTGAATCAGAGTCCGAAAACTCAAAAAGGAAGCAAAACAAAATTATCGCGCGCAGCGCGTACGCAGGCGCTACAGTGCCCCCGCGCACTGTACGCGCAATGTGTGCCAGTCAGCAACTTTTTTTTTACAAATGCTTTGTTTTCAAAACAAACCTTCAGCTCTCTGGAAACTTTTCAGAGAGCTGAAGCAATTAGGGTCTATTACCCTAATAGCTTCCGGTCTTCCCTAAACACTTCAAAAACACCCAAAATTAATTTTTAATATCAAAACCAACATCAACACATGTTATAGAATAAAAATCAAGTTTATCAAAATATCAAATATTTTTACAAAAACATAAATTTATTCTAAATACATATTTGCGTAAATTCTGAATCCAATACACAAATCAAATTAGAATCCCAATAAGAAATGTCTCATGAACAATTCTAGGTCACCCAAAGGTGGTCAAGTGATTCTAGAATGGTATCCATAACTCTAAGCCTTAATCTAGAGTTTCAAACTCTTATTAATTGTTTCATGTCCAACATGAACATATTTGACCTAATTTATAAGCATGTTGTGTTTATACTTCTAAAGTGTGCTAACACAATTGATTAGTCTTATTTCAGCATTAAGCTCTGTGATCATGCATCTAATACACAAATGAACATAGCTTAAGAGAAGATCAAATATTACCTAGTAAGCTTGATGCAAGATCCAATCTATTTCTCCTTGTTGAAATTGTTGGAGAACCTCCAAAGTGTGCAAGCTTGACTTTAAGATCCAATCTTATTTCCAATGCAACCAAGCTTCACTTCAAGATCCAATCTTGATTCCTCCTAGATGAAATGTTGTAGAGACCTCACAAGTTTCTCTAAACACTTCTCTAACTTAGGCTAATGTCTCTTGCTTATGCTTATACTTGTTCTTGTACTTGTAATTAGAACCTTCCTAAAGCTTGCTATTTATAGCAAAACTTAGGCAATTTTTAATTAATAAAAGTTGTAATCAACTTTTAAGTGGGCTTAATCTAATTTGTCCAAATATGTATAATTAGGTGTGACTAATCTCCATTATCTCCCACTTTAATTTAATCCAATTAAATAAAGCCAATGATTAGGAAATGGATTAGTTAAATGTTTGCCACCTTGCTTTAATCCAACTAAATCAAGCCAGAACCACAGATTATTACATACTTACAATTACCATTATATCATTAAATGGTAGAGATAATTATGATTTTACAATTAAGCCATTGTGTAATTATTGAATTAATCCAATTAGGTCAAAGTAAATAATCAATGTTATCCAATAACACTTGATTATCTTAGTTGATAATTATAATATGGAATATTATATTTTAACAAAATTAATCGGCTACCCAAGTGCTCAACGAGTACACTTCATATTGTGACTCTCTAAGTTCAGACATGTTCGTCATATAAGCCTAGCTAATATGTACTCAATTCAGCCATCTTCGAATTCGCGAAGAACACAAACGACCTTTCTGAACTATACAAATCGAGGTCATCACATATGTTTAACAATCCATCCGTCGTAGGCTATCCGAGTTGTGCTTAAGAAACATAGAATACATCGTCAAGTTTCCAAGACGCACATCTCATGTCGACATGTCCACGATTCTTTACAACTGATGAGATTCACCCTAGGTGATCGGCTTTGGCCAAAGTCTTTAAGAATCCTGACTAACTCATATGGATACCAAAACCCCTTATGGTACACATATGGGCCGACGGATTCTATCTTGCTTCGCACTTGATTACTGAGTCCATCGGTCCACACCCAACGAACATCTAGAGGCCAGACCATGAAAGGTTTCTGACATACATGGCATCAAAGTGTGGATGATCTCACATAAAATCAATGGTATCCTATTGTCAAATGATTACATATGCTACTCGACTCGAGGAGATTCCTATTGACGATGGTGTATACTTCCAACTATTAGGAATCACATATGAGTCATTCAGTATTCGCTTCAACGAATACCCACATGTCTATACGAGTTTCCAAAACTCATGGTACATCGGGTTAAACCATTGGAACTCCAATTCCAATATACGACATGTGCTAGTCTTCTAGGTTATAGGAATTCGACCGTATTCCAAAACCAACGACTAGGAATATTAACTTTAAGAATAGTTTACACCTAGTATCAAAACTATTCTAAGGTCGATGTCATTCTTAGCATATCTATACATTAATCTAATACGCATAATGACAATACCATTAATAAGGTATGAAATGAAAAATATAGTTATTTTATTAATAAATAATAAAATGTACAATTCGGTTTGGCACTCCAAGCACCAACTCCATCAAACTCCCATTTGCTTAGTGCCAATCTGGATGGTACCGCAGTCACATCTCCTCCACATGTTTATCGAATAACTTAGGAGGTAAGGCCTTTGTAAGCGGGTCTGATATGTTGTCTTGTCCTTGAAATTTAAAGACCACTATGTCTTTTCGTTCAATAATCTCTCTAATTACGCGGTATTTCCCTTCCATGTGTTTAGACTTGGAATACGCCATTAGCTCCTTAGCATGTGCGATGGCTCCATTATTATCACAATATAATGGGATCGAATCCGTAATACTAGGCACAACGCCAAGTTCTGTGATAAAATTTCTAATCCAAAAAGCTTCTTTAGCAGCTTCTGAAGCCGCTACAAATTCTACCTCAGTGGTGGAATCAGCTTTTGAGCCTTGCTTTGAATAACGCCAATTAATCGCACGACCGTTATGTTTAAATATGTATCCTGATGTAGATTTTTTATCATCTAGATCTCTCTGGAAGTCGGAGTCTGTATAACCCTTAACTTGTAGCTCACTTTCTTCATATATCAGAAACTTATCTCTGGTGCCTTTAAGATATTTTAGGATATGTTTCACGGCTGTCCAATGATCATTACCTGGATCAGATTGATATCGACTGATCACACTGACGTCGAAACTGATGTCAGGTCTAGTACATAACATAGCATACATTATGCTTCCAATACAAGAAGCATATGGCAAGTTAGACATCCTAACTCTCTCTTCCTCAGTTTGAGGTGCCATTTTCTTCGAAAGATGTATGTCGTATCGGAAGGGTACATTTTCTACCTTACAGTTGGTAAAATCGTACATTTCTAACATCTTATCTATGTACGTCGACAACACTATAAGTTTCCTAACTCTATCTCGGTAGAGCCTTATACCTTGTATATAGGAAGCTTCACCTATATCTTTCATGGAGAAGTTCTTGCAAAGGTAGGCTTTCACACTTTGCATCACCCATATATCATTAACTATGATAAGGATGTCATCTACATATAAGACTAGGAAAACTATCATGCTCCCACTAACTTTCTTATAAACACATGGTTCTTCCTCGTTCTTGATGAATCCAGATAATTTAATTATCTCATCAAAACGACGATTCCAGATAACTTTCTTATCTCATATATCAGAAACTTATCCTTGGTGCCTTTAAGATATTTTAGGATATGTTTCATGGTTGTCCAATGATCATTACCTGTATCAGATTGATATCGGCTGATCACACTGACGCCAAAACCGATGTCAGGTCTAGTACATAACATATCATATATTATGCTTCCAATACAAGAATCATATGACAAGTTAGACATCCTAACTCTCTCTTCCTCAGTTTGAGGTGCCATTTTCTTCAAAAGATGTATGCCATATCGGAAAGGTACATTTGCTGCCTTACAGTTGGTAAAACATTACCTTTCTAACATCTTATCTATGTATGTCGATTGTGACAACACTATAAGCTTCCTAACTCTATCTCGGTAGAGCCTTATACCTAGTATACAGGAAGCTTCACTCATATCTTTCATGGAGAAGTTCTTGCAAAGGTAGGCTTTCACACTTTGCATCACCCCTATATCATTTCCTATGATAAGAATGTCATCTACATATAAGACTATGAAAACTATCATGCTCTCACTTACTTTCTTATAAATACATGGTTCTTCCTCGTTCTTGATGAATCCAGATAATTTAATTATCTCATCAAAACGACGATTCCAGATAACTTTCTAATCTCATATATCATAAACTTATCCCTGGTGCCTTTAAGATATTTTAGGATATGTTTCACGGCTGTCCAATGATCATTACCTGGATCAGATTGATATCGGCTGATCACACTTACGCCGAAACTGATGTCAGGTCTAGTACATAACATAGCAAATATTATGCTTCCAATACAAGAAGCATATGGCAAGTTAGACATCTGAACTCTCTCTTCCTCAGTTTGAGGTGTCATTTTCTTCGAAAGATGTATGTCGTATCAGAAAGGTACATTTGCTGCCTTACAGTTGGTAAAACCGTACATTTCTAACATCTTATCTATGTACGTCGATTGTGACAACATTATAAGCTTCCTAACTCTATCTCGGTAGAGCCTTATACCTAGTATATATGAAGCTTCACCCATATCTTTCATGGAGAAGTTCTTGCAAAGGTAGGCTTTCACACTTTGCATCACCCCTATATCATTTCCTATGATAAGGATGTCATCTACATATAATACTAGGAAAACAATCATGTTCCCACTAACTTTCTTATAAACACATGGTTCTTCATCGTTCTTGATGAATCCAGAGAATTTAATTATCTCATCAAAACGACGATTCCAGCTTCGGGATGCCTGTTTAAGTCCATAAATAGACTTTTGGAGCTTACAAACCAAGTTTGAAGTCTCACTGGATACGAAACCCTCTGGTTGTTCCATATAGATATCCTCTTCAAGGAATTCATTTAGGAAAGCGATTTTCACATCCATCTGCCATATCTCATAGTCGTGATATGTAGCAATGGCTAAAAGAATCCTAATGAATTTTAGCATGGCTACTGGTGAAAAAGTTTCCTCATAGTCAATCCCAAGACGTTGAGTGTAACCTTTCGCTACGAGTCGGGCCTTAAAGGTTTCCACATTTCCATCAGGCCTTCGCTTCCTTTTGTAAACCCATTTACAACCAATAGGTTTAACTCCTTCAGGAAGTTCAACTAAGTCCCAGACTTGATTGGCATGCATTGACTCCATTTCGAATTTCATGGCTGCCTTTCATTTTCCTGAATCGATATCCAATATCGCTTCTTTATACGTAGTCGGATCTGTTTCCTCCAAGAGAAGAACATCAAGGCTCATATCAGATGTTAAAAATAGTCTCTCATGAGGCCTTGATATTATATTCGACTTACGTAGAACCTGTGTTGTAGATCCTTTATTTAATTGGATCTCTAGTTTCATCTCAGGTTCCTTAATATTGGGATCAAACTCATCAAATTTTATCTCTCTACAATTCAAACTTTCTCTCAAAAATTACTTTTCAATAAAAGTTGCTAAGTGAACAACAAATATATTTCGTTGCTCGAAATCGTAGAATTGATATCCCATGTTATTATCAGGATATCCAACGAACCTATATTTATACCCTCTAGGTGCTAGTTTATCCCGCTACGCAATTCTAACGTATGCAGGACAACCCCAAATCTTTAAATGTCTAAGACTTAGATTTCTACTGAATCATATCTGATAGGGGGTCGTAGAAACAGCTTTCGATGGAACCCTATTAAGTATGTAGGCAGCAGTTTGTAAAGCATAACCCAAAGGTAATAAGGAAGATCTGTATAGCTCATCATCGTTCACACCATATCCAATAAAGTACGATTTCTACGCTCAGTCACTCCATTGTGTTGAGGTGTTCCTGGTGGGCTATATTGGGCGAGAATTCCATTCTCCCTTAAATAATTTTTGAATTTTTCACTCATGTATTCACCGCTTCGATTTGATCTAAGGCACTTGATGAATTTACTAGTTTGTTTTTCTACTTTGTTTCGGAATATTTTGAACTTTGTCAAATGTTTCCGACTTATGTTTCATCAGATAGACATATCCAAATCTAGACTTGTCATCTATGAAAGTCAAAAAGTATGTTGAACCATTATGAGCGACATGATTTAATGGACCACACACATCACTGTGTATTAGCTCCAGTAAATCTCCAGCACGATGTCCAACACCTTAAAATGGGGCATTTGTCATCTTTCCTTGGATACATGACTCACAAATCGGATAAGGATCTAAGGTAAGATTTTCAATCAAACCATCCTTTACTAATTTGGATAGACGTCTAATACATATGTGGCCTAATCTCATATGTCATAATTCAGTATTATTTAATTCAGACTTCATACTTGTATTTTTCTATATATTAAAGACATCTCTATATGTTTCCAAAACATAGTGACCGTTTGATAAAGAACATTCACATTTCAATAAATTTTCTTTATCATACAAACATAAAGTTTCATCCTTAATGTTTATTTTATATCTCTCTTTATCTAATATTGGCAGTGATATTATTTGTCTAATAATTAAGGGAACAAAATAACATTCATGCAAATATAATTTACATCCATTTGGGAGATCTAGAACAATTGTTCTTATGGCCTTGACATCCAATGTCTCGCCATTGCCAACTTTAAGCTGAACCTCCCTTTTATTCAGCCTTCTTTTAACCCATATTTCCTGCAGGGAATTGCAAATATGAGTAGAACTTTCAGTGTCTAACACCCATCCACTATTTACATCTAAGGCTAATGAGATGTCAATAATTGGAAAAATACAAAGCGTACATGAGGGTCCCGCTTATCCTTTTAGCTCTGGACAGTCCTTCTTCCAGTGTCCAGACTTCTTACATTGTAGAATTGATCATGAGCTACTTTCGGTTTTGCGCATTTGCGCTTCTTGAAGTTTTTCTTTGATATCTTCTTCTTCCTCATCTTGATTTTCTTTGACTTCCCAGAAGTCTTTGAAGATCCAGCTCCACCGTGGAGATACAGTGTGGGGTTGCCTTTCTTCAAATCTTGCTTCGTCGTGCGTAGCATGTTATGAAGTTCTTCGTATGTGGCTTCCATCGAATGCATATGGAAATTCAATACAAAGCCAGCATAAGAACCAGGTAGATGAGACATAATTAAATTACGGTCTATCCTTTCATCAAACACAATGCTCAGTCGTTCCAGATATCGAATCTGGTCTATCATGTTCAAAACATGTGTACTGATATATCCTCCATCCTTGAGTTCAACACGGAACAATTCATTAGACCTTCGATAAAGTTTAATTTCTTGGTTTGCCTCGAACAAATCATTGAGTGTTCGCATGATGCTCCAAGCATCTGGTACTTCAATGTATTGTCTCAACAAATCTGGAACCATCAATCCCAAGATGTAGGATTTGACCTCAAGTTATCATCCTTCCATCTATCAAAAGTTTCTCGCTCTTCTGGAGTGGAGTCAAGATTGATATCAACAGACAGTGGATTGATAGTGACATAAGTCAACTTTTCATACTCCAAGACAAGGCGTATGTTCATTCCTCATTGTAAATAGTTCTCGGCTCCTTTTAGTTTATTGGAATCCAAAAGTTTCATCAATGGATTAGCGGCAGCCATCTACAAGACAATATTTTTGAGTAGTAGCAGAACAATTTTCATTTCAAAAATGATAACACTAATTGATTATGGAATTTTAAATCTATTAGTGCCCTCCCACTACTTTACGTAATTCTGTAATCTCCCTTAACGGAAAAATAGAAATTTGACTATCAAAATTTCATAACGGGAAGTGGATCCCATGATATTTACTTCAGCCTCACGCTAATGATGATATTGGCCTTTATAAACTCATTAGGTAGACCTCCAGGGTCAATCACTTCATGTGACTCTTAGTTTGGTCCTGAACTATTTCTTATCCTCACACTAATGATGATATTGGATTAAGACGTGTTCTAGATGTATACTTATCAATGTGCACTAATGAGCTTTGTATGTACACCCTCACACTAATGACGATATTGGTCGACTACGTTAACTCATCACGCTACATCTAATGTTTTACAGGAGCGACCTAAGTTCCGAGCACTTATACCCTCACACTAATGACGATATTGGATATAAGTAGTAAGAACTCATTCATCTTCGTATTGACAAGACGGACCATCGAATAATGCTCCAACATTATTAATACTATTACTTAAAAGTAATCACCTAATCACGGGAGATTTATGACAATCAAGTCATTAACTTAATTTGGTCAAAGATTTAATTTAAAAACATGCAATACATATCCAATATGTCTTATGCATAATTAAATTAAAATTACTATGGTATAGATTCAAAAATATATATTGTGTGGTTAAGTCTTGCTCTGATACCATTCTGTTAGGACAGTTGTGGAACCCCTAGGGTCGAATCGGTGCCCCGCGTAGCGGAAAAGGGTCTAAACCATGAATATCAAGTATGGTGTAATTTGAAATAATTTAATGAAATACTATATTTCATTACGAGTGTATAGGAAAAAACCAGGGCTGAATTAGAGTCCGGAAACTCAAAAACGAAGCAAAACAAAATTACCGCGAGCAGCGCGTACGCGCGCGCACTGCACGCTACAGTGCGCACGTGCACAGTGCCAGTCAGCAACTTTTTTTTTTATTTTACAAATGCTTTGTTTTCAAAACAAAGCTTCAGCTCTATGGATAATTTCCAGAGAGCTAAAGCAATTAGGGTCTATTACCCTAATAACTTTCGGTCTTCCATAAACACTTCAAAAACACCGAAAATTAATTTTAATATCAAAACCAACATCAACACATGTTATAGAATAAAAATCAAGTTTTTTAAAATATCAAATATTTTAAAAAAAAACATAAATTTATTCTAAACACGCATTTGCGTAAATTTTGAATCCAATACACAAATCAAATTAGAATTCCAATAAGAAATGTATCATGAACAATTCTAGGTCACCCAGAGGTGATCAAGTGATTCTAGAATGGTAGCCATAACTCTAAGCTTTAATCTAGAGTTCCAAACTCTTATTAATTGTTCCATGTCCAACATGAATATATTTGACCTAATTTATAAGCATGTTGTGTTTATACTTCAAAAGTGTCCTAACACAATTGATTAGCCTTATTTCAACATTAAACTATGTGATCATGTATCTGATACACAAATAAACATAGCTTAGGAGAAGATCAAACATTACCTAGTAAGCTTGATGCAAGATCCAATCTATTTCTCCTTGTTGAAATTGTTGGAGAACCTCCAAGGTGTGCAAGCTTGACTTCAAGATCCAATCTTGTTTCCAATGCAACTAAGCTTCATTTCAAGATCCAATCTTGATTTCTCCTAGATGAAATGTTGTAGAGACCTCACAAGTTTCTCTAAACACTTCTCTAACTTAGGCTAATCTCTCTGTTAGTGTCTCTAAGACATGCCAAGGATCTTAAACATGATTCTAGTGTGAATTTAACGAGTAAGTTGCGGAATACTTACATTGATTGGATGAGAAGTGTCAAAACTTTCTTTGTAGTAATGGAAGCTCCAAGCCTTTGAATTGAATTCCAAACTCAAGGGTGAGTTTCCCTATCACCTTCTTTGACCCCATTAAGTGCTAGCTATGTAGAATTTTTGCAACAAAAATCCATGGAGGATAGAGGAAGAATCGGCCACCAAGGGAGAGAGAAGGATGAATAGTTTTTCAAGTTCTAAACTTGTTACCAAACATGAAAAAGTGTGTTAATATTTTGACTTCCAAAGTGCAATAAATATTGCCAACCACTTCCATCATTGTTTAACAATTGATGTAAGTTAGAGTGGGTCCCACCGCTTTAAATTCCAAATTTAAGTTGGCTTGTTCTACACACTTTGGGCTTGGTTCGTTTAATCCGACTAAACGAATTTTTCGTCGCCAAATAATTAAATCCAATTTAATTAAATAATAATGTCTCGCAAAATTATTACGAAAGTCGCTTACGAATTAATTCCAAATTAATTCGTTCGCTTGAATTAAAATCCAATTATAATTTCGTATTGAAATCCAATTTCAATTAATATATCTGATATATTATTTAGCCCAAATAAATAAATTAAATAGTCAAATCCAATTTAACTATTAAATTTATTTTGCCGATTAATTCCAAATTAATCTCGTTCTCTCTTCCGTATGAATTTAATCCCAGATAAAATTCTTCCCGTAATTAATCCCATATTAATTTTCTCTCTCATAATTAATCCCAGATTGATTCTGTTCGAGTCAAATGTCATCGGTGAATCTTTGGGAAGTGACCCAAGAGATTCCTGGATATGTTGGCAGTAAATACGGTTGTCGGATTATCCGACACGTGCGTACCCCGTACCATGTTCTCACTGATTTACAAGACATGGTTGGCTTCTGGCAAAGAACCGTGCCTACCCAATTCTCCAAAAATATATTCAACATGGAATATATATAATTTGTATCAGGCGTAGTATACAATGTATTGAGTATTGTGATCCAGTATCTGATGTCACATGTTAGGCCTAGGGTTGGAATTGTGTCTGCCCCGTACGAAGCATATATCGGATCACTAGCAACTAGTCTCATTAATCGGATAATCATGACCTAGTCATACTATCCCGATAGCTGCAGCAATTGAAAGTACTAGTTATGTATCCATGCGTGATCATCATCTCCATATGACTGAAGTGATACTTCCATCTTGACATCACACCCAATACACTACGATTCTCAGTAAAACTAGAAAAGGCGTACACGGAACTTGTTAAAGCCCCAGACGACCAAAACCAAAGCGTACTGATTGTCGCAAGTATTAGCGATGCAAGTCTCAGGTTAAGACCAAATACACCTACCCTGATTCGGATTCCCATAGACACATAGTCATACTACCAATGGGATTCTGAGGGGTCTATTAAGAGCAAAGCTGTTCCCGATCCAACGGCTAACAGAACCTCCTATCACACTTGCATAAGTATCCTATACTTAAATATATGAGAACTATGTCGTTAAGCTTCCATAACGCGCACAAGTGCAATACTAGCATATTCTGCATTATCGATGTCTAGTCTCGATAATACTACGACTAGGGATATTTAATGATTAAACCTTTCGTGGATTAATAATGTCTCATATCTTATTAATCTGGTATTAATCATATGGACTTTTATCATTTATATATCCAAATAATCCAATTACAAATAATAAAAGAGCAATTTCTTTGTCACATAGTTAATTTGTACAAAGAACACCATGTCTTTTACAAATAGTGATGCTATGGGTCATAATTGTCCAACACTCTCTTGCTTATGCTTATACTTGTTCTTGTACTTGTAATTAAAACTTTCTTAAAGCTTGTTATTTATAGCAAAACTTAGGTAATTTTTAATTAATAAAAGTTGTAATCAACTTTTAAGTGTGCTTAATCTAATTTGTCCAAATAGTATAATTATGTGTTACTAATCTCCATTGTCTCCCACTTTAATTTAATCCAATTAAATCAAACCAATGATTAGGAAATGGATTAGTTAAATGTTTGCCACATTGCTTTAATCCAATTAAATCAAGTCAAAACCACATATTATTACATACTTATAATTACCATAATATCCTCAAATGGTAGAGATAATTATGATTTTACAATTAAGCCATTGTGTAATTATTGAATTAATCAAATTAATCCAATTAGGTCAAATTAAATAATCAATGTTATCCAATAACACTTGATTATCTTAGTTGATAATTATGATATCGAATATTATATTTTATCAAAATTAATCGGCTACCCAAGTGCTCAATGAGTACACTTCATATTGGGACTCTCTAAGTTCAAACATGTTCGTCATATAAGCCTAGCTAATATGTACGCATTTCAGCCACCTCCGAATTCACGAAGAACACGAACGACCTTTCTGAACTATACAAATCGAAGTCATCTCATATGTTTATCAATCCCTCTGTCGTAGGCTATTCGAGTTGTGCTTAGGAAACATAGAATATACCGTCAAGTTTCCAAGGCGCACATCTCATGTCGACATGTCCACGATTCTATACAACTGATGCAATCCACCTTAGGTGATCGGCTTTGGCCAAATTCTTTAATAATCGTGACTAACTCACATGGATACCTAAACACTTATGGTACACATATGGGCCGACGGATCCTATCTTGCTTCGCACTTGATTACTGAGTGCATCGGTCCACACCCAATGAACATCTAGAGGCCAGACCATGAAAGGTTTTGACCGGTGCGTAAACACACGCGTATAATGCAAGCGCACATATCGTTCAAGTAGTATAAAAAGTATCGATCCCACGAGGACGTAATACCTAAGCTATTAATTTTATGAGGTCAAATGATTACTAGAATCTAACAGGTTGTTTGATTGATTTGAAATGGTGCCTATTCTAAATTTAAAAACAAGTAAATAAAATTGTTCGAAAGTAGGTTTTAAGAAAATTCAATATTGAAAACTATATAGGGTTGTGATTTCTTCCAATATCATTTTAAAGATGAAGTGGTTATTTTATAGTTGGGTAATATATTGATTTATTAACCTGGAACACTACATTATGTGAAAGCCTCTATCGATGGTCAGACACAAATACCAAGTTTAATCCAATTGAACCATATGTCTATGTCAACCAAATTATCTGGATTCATTAAGATTATGTTCCAATTATGGTTACCCCCGCCCGACAGGTATATGTCTATCATGTAAGGAAATCTATTAAAGGGTTATCTATACTCAAGGAAGATCGTGGGATATTGAGTCTAAGGTCTTAAACTTAAAATCTCTATGTCTAGTTCATTTTAAGTTTACCTAGTCAATTTTATTAGTGGCCAGTTAATAAAAAGCATTAAGATTAACACTCAATAAATAAATCTTTATATTACCCAAACTATAATCTAACCCCTTATAAACCGGTGATATTGGAATTCATCACAACCCCAGATAACTAATTTAGTTACAACACATAACTAGGGCTAGTAAAAACTTGAAAGTAAAAGACATAAAATAAAAATACTGAAAAGTAATTACGGTAAAGTAAAAGCTGAAAAGTAAATTGCAATAAAATAAAATGCTAAGGTAAAAGGATAAACTTTTACTACTACTAATTTAGATATCTCCCATAATATAATATATAAACTTGTGATAACATTACCAGCCAGCCATATAGGCGGTAACCTGATTAAGTCAAATTAAGTCCAACCAGCCATTAAGGCGGTAAAAAGATTTGTCCATGAACCTGCCATATAGGCGGTAAGAAAGTTTAATTACCAACCGACCAATCTGGCGGTATCCTTGATTAGTCAGGTTTAAACCAGATTAAAATGAATTACCAACCGACCAATATAGTGGTATCCTTTTTAAGTCAAATTTTAAATAGTGAATATATTATATTTAACGGAGATTAATCTAAATATCAATAGTAAAAGAATTACCTTTCACCCTAGCAGGGGGAAGTTACCTCCTCATGGTAAATAGTAAAAACTGTAAAAAGTAAAGAAAGTAAAACACTATTATTACAAAAAGTAATTAAAATTAATTTACAAAACTAAAATTTAAAAGAAACTAGATAGAAAACTCCTTATTTATTTGAGAGAATTCAGAGAGAATGGTACATCTGAAACTGGAATTTCACGCTCTATTTATAGGCATCAGTAAGGGTCGCGCGTCGCGACGCCCAGCTCGTGTCGCGACGCCTATTTTGTCGACGTGGCATGCTATGGTTCGTCGGATGCAGATTATGGATAAGGTGATAAGGTGACACGTGGCAAGGTAGTTGGGGCTCAATTATTGTGACACATGGCGGCTTATGATTGGTGATGAGTGGTATTTATATCACTATTTCCCACTCATTTAACCTAAAATTTTGTATAGTTTCTTGAGTTTTGTGAACGTTTTGATATGTTTTGTGTTATTTTGTAGATAAATAAAGTTTGGAAAGCATTGGAGGCAATTTGGGGCAAAAACTGACAAAAATGCGTCAACAGGGATATTTTGGTCTTAAGCGCGTCGCGACGCCAAATCTTCTGCGTCGCGACGTCTAAAATGCGCTGAACAGTGCTAACGTGCGCCGGGTCCACAAATCAGAATCTGAGAAAAGTTTGACTTTGCTAAAATGCGCCGTGCCACGTGTCACCATCACAGCCGATCTGCTAACATGCACCGTGCCACGTGTCAGCATCCTACGGTGCCGACAGTCATCATCGCCACGTGTCGCCACGTCGTCGCCACGTCACCGCCATGTCATCAGCCACGTCAGCAAGTCAACAAGTCAAATTGCCACGTGTCGTGCCACATCATCATCAGCCAATCAAGAAGTGACACGTGTCGCAATTCTATGGTGCCGACAGTCTCTTTCCCACGTGTCGCCACGTCGTCGCCAAGTCAGCGCCACGTCAGAATCAATTATTGGATATCCTATCCTTATCTGACACGTGGCGGATAAGAATCTCAGCGACCAATCAGAAGCCGCCACGTGTCACAATAATTGAACCCCAACCACTCTGCCACGTGTCACCTTATCAGCTTATCCAGAATCTTCAAACCAGCGAACCAGAGCGTGCCACGTCGACAAATCTGGCGTAGCGACGCTGAGGACCTGGCGTCGCGATGCTGGATCCTACCGAGGCCTATAAATTGAGCTCGAGATTTCAGAATTCATTGCACCTTCCTCTCTCTTAAATTCTTTCTAAAGAGAGAGTTTCTCTCTCTAGATTCTTTAGTTTTTAGTTTTTTTTTTATTTTTAGTTGTTAGTTTTGTAAATAATTTTAATTAGGTTTTGTAATAATAGTAATTTAATTTTTACTTTTTACTTTTTACAGTTTTTACTATTTACCATGAGGAGGTAACTTCCCCAGCTAAGGTGAAAGGTAATTCTTTTACTGTTACTATTTAGATTAATCTCCCTTAAAAATAATATATTCACTATTTAAAATATTGACTTAAAAAGGATACCGCCAGATTGGTCGGTTGGTAATTCATTTTAATCTGATTTAAACCTGACTAATAAAGGATACCGCCAGATTGGTCGGTTGGTAATTTAATTTTGGTTCCGCCTTTATGGCTGGTTGGACTTAATTTGACTCAATCAGGTTACCGCCTATATGGCTGGTTGGAGAAAGAATCACAAGTTTATATATTATTTTATGGGAGATATCTAAATTAGTAGTAGTAAAAGTAATTCCTTTTACCTTAGCATTTTATTTTATTTTACTTTTCAGTTTTACTTTATGTCTTTTACTTTTCAGTATTTTTATTTTATGTCTTTTACTTTTAAGTTGTTACTAGCCCTAGTTATGTGTTAGTTATCTGGGGTTGTGATGAATTCTAATATCACCGGTTTCTAAGGGGTTATTTTATAGTTTGGGTAATTTAAAGGTTTACTTATTAAGTCTTAAGCTTAATGCTTCTTGTTGTCTGATCACTAATAAGATTGATGTGGTAAATCTAAAATGAACTAGACATAGGGATTTTAGATTTCAGCCTTAGACTTAATAGCCCACGATCTTCCTTGAGGATAGATAACCCTTTAATAGATTTCCTTACAGGATAGGAATATACCTGTCGGGCGGGGGTAGCCATAATTGGAACTTAAACTTAATGAATCCAGATAATTTGGTTGACATAGACATATGGTTCAATTGGGTTAAACTGGGTATTTGCGTCTGACCATCGACAGAGGCTTTTGCATAATTTAGTGTTCCAGGTTAGTAATCTGATTTATTACACAAACATAAAATAACCACTTCATCTTTTAAATGATATTAGAATGATTCACGACCATAGATCTTTGTGTCTTTTGTTATTTTCCTTAGTATTTTCTTTTGTCTTTTTATTTATTTATTTTGTAAAACCACATTCAACCAATCAAACAATCATTATCTTCTCCATTTAATTAGATATTTGTAAATAAATAGATTCAACAATTAATAACAACAATAGGAATTAAGTCCTCGTGGGATCGATATTTTTATACTACTTGAACGATACGTGCGCTTGCGTTATACGTGTGTGTTTACGCCGGTCAATTGGTCGGTTCAGATTCTTATCCACCACGTGTCAGATAAGGACAAGTCAGTCAATAATTGATGCTGACGTGGCGCTGCGTGGCAATTTTACTGTCGGCACCATAGAATTGCGACACGTGGCACGCTGTGATTGGTTGATGATGACGTGGAGATGACGTGGCTGTTTGACTTGGTCAACCGATGATGTGGACGATGACGTGGCTGACAGGTGGAGTGACACATGGCGATGGTGAATGTTGGCACCGTATGATGATGACATGTGGCACGACACACATTAGCAGATCGGCTGTGATGGTGACACGTGGCACGACGCACGTTAGCAAAGTCAAACTTTCTCAGATTCTGATTTGTGGACCCGGCGCACGTTAGCACTGTTCTGCGCATGTTAGGCGTCGCGACGCCAAGAGCTTGCGCGTCGCGACGCGCTCAAATTACCAAAATACCATTTTTTCCAATTTTCACTGTTTTGCTCCAAATCACCTCCAGAATGTCCTGAAACTTTATTTATCTACAAAATAACACAAAACACATCAAAATATTCACAAAATTCAAGAAACTATACTAAATATTAGGTTAAATGAGTGGGAAATAGTGATAGATTTACCAATCATCACACCCCCAAACCTAACATTTTGCTAGTCCTCGAGCAAAATACAGAGTAAAATAACATAATAAAATTTAACTAAGCCACTTTCGTAGGGATCACGATTGCATTTAGCGTATGCAACAAGCCTTTAAACCCCTAGGTGTCCCTAGTGGACGAGTTGTAGTCTCGTGAGGGTTTACAGCAATAATACCCACAAACATTTTACAAAAGTAAAAAGGTAGTGAAACTAATGCACACAAAAGCAAAAAGACAAGCGAAAAGAGAATAAAGATGTTAGTGACTAATCAAGTGAAATTTCTACTCCAAGTTACTAGTTGTTTTATTTCTTTCTAAATTACTGAATAAGTAAATTCTCCAATTATAATTACCATTCTCCATATACACAGCTAACAAAATATTAAACAACTCATTTTTGCCCACAACAGTCATAAGTGCAGTTGATAAGAGATTAATATTTTTGTCCTAAAGTTGTATCAGATTTCACGCCTTTTTTGTAGCAATGGAATAATTTTTCTCATTTTTCTGATTTTTTTTTTATTTTTTTTATTTATATACAATACATTCCGTCTATATAGCGAGCTTTGGGTTGGTGGCTCCCAAACCAGTTGGCTTTAGGGCACCAGGTGTTAAGACACCCATACGGACTTAATTACTCAGACTTCAGATATATATTTTTTACAGCATCTTCGATCCATGTAGCGAGCTTTGGGCCAGTGACTCCCAAACCAGTTGTTTTAGGGCACTAGGTGTTAAAACACCCTTACAGACTTAATAACTCAGATCTCAGATATATATTTTTTTTTACTCCATTGCTTTTTTAGACGCTTCCTCCAATTAAACTATAGCACTGAATATTACAAACTTTTCAATTTTAGCTCATGTCCGTATGTTACTATGTCTGTTGATAATACCTGCCAACTGAGCATAAGAAGATCCATTTTATTCAGTATTATGGAGAATTCACAAATTAAATAATTCAAAAGGAAATAAACAAAAATTAACTTGTTTCGAAATAGGTTTGAGATACGTATCAGGAGTGGAAACTCCTTACTCAGCTATCGCTTACCAATTTCACCTTTTTAGTCAAAATAAAAACACAAAAACGCAAAATATTTTTGTAATTTTTGAAAAAATTTAAATTTTTTTGTAATTTTCGAAAAATTTTGGACTAAAAATAAAAACAACACACAAACTAAAAACAAGGTACTGATCAACTAATTCCCTCCCCCAAACCTACATGAGACATTGTCCCCAATGTCTTAAACAGTAGAAGAATAGTTTAGAAGATAGTACATGGTTAGCTGAAATTCTACAGGAAATTAAAGGTTAAGATCCAGATTAATCCGACGCCTCTTACCACGATCGTCCTCGGACCAATTTATCTTTGAAAGGATAGGGTCAACTTGTGGTTCATAGGCTAAGAGTTGGTCTATTAGATCCGGAGCAATTCTGGCAGTAAAGAGTAGTTCTTTCAAAGGTTTTGACACGAACTCATATCTCCGGGCATCATCAAGAAACACACAAAGAAAATCATAAAATCCATCTTTGTTAAACAGCCCAATTGGTTTCTGGTGTATGTTCAGGTTCGCCCAAGATAGTACTATAAAAATTTCCTCCAATGTACCCAATCCACCTGACAAAGCAATAAAAGCATCAGCACGGTTAATCATTTCTACCAGTCGTTCAGACATACCTGGCGCGATCAGTTCCTCTCTGTTTGATGATCCAATAAGATTTGCCTCTGCCAAGGGTTTTGGGATGATTCCCAAAACGTGACTGCATCCTTCCTGTACGGCCTTTGAAACGATCCTAATTAGTCCAAGATTGCCTCCGCCATATACTAAGTGCATATTTCTTGCAGCTAAGACTCGACCCAATTCTTGTGCTGCTTCTACGTATTGTGGTTTAGTACCAACACTACTACCGCAAAATACACAGATGTTTTCAACTCGTCTTCTTGAAGTGGCTTCCATGTTTTACTCTTGATGTCTTCAAAAGTGCAATGATGAGTTGAATTTATAATACCTGAAAAGGGTGAGTAAAATAATAGCACTAGTACCTGCCAAATGACAATTATTAGTTAAACAAATCGTGATAGTAAAAATGTATGGATCCTATCGGAGAAAATAAAAGAAAACAACAAAACAAATAACAATTATTAGGAAAAGACAAAGAGATATAATATGTACAAGAATTTACAGCTTTATTGACGTCTATGCGTCAGGGACAAGCTTCCCATCCAATTTTCTTATAAATTGGCAAACAGGGTCTTTTTGAGTCAGATTCCCGAGACTTAACTGTTGTCTTTCCTTTTGGAATTGTGCGTATAACACACGAATCTCGTGATACACACATCCACTGGGATGCGTCTCAAGAGTTTTAGATATGTCATCCAAAGACTCCTTACTCAAGCCATCCCTAATGAAATTAATCTTATCTTAGCGGTTATCAACACCATTCCTAAAGAACTACAACGAGTATTACAAAACATGCGAGCACATTTATAACAAACACACATTCTTTTGGCTCTTCTCTTTTTAACATAGGTGCTCCTTCCTAAGCAAGGCAGATGTGAAATAAAAGAGTCAGAAGACTCACCTGCCAATCGGACCCGTGCTTCAATAATCCAACGAATGTCAGTAGGAATACCTTTGATCATCAGTAACCTCATCCGTTCCAAACGAGCTTTGTAAACTTTCATGAGAGATTTTTGAGGGAGAGAAGGAAATTGCTTGTGAAGATTTGCGAGAACTTCTTCCATCGTGAAAGGACTTAATCTGCAAAAACTAAACACACAAAATTAAATCACACCAAATCACAATATATACACAAATTGCATGGGTTGCCTCCATGCGAGCGCTAAGTTTAAAGTCGTCAGCTAGACGTGACTTCTCGAACGTTAAGCTGGATCTGAAAGTGTGACACTTTCTTTTTGTCGCTCACATGATTCTCCCCAGTAGTGCTTGACACGCTTGTTTTTAACCTTGAAAGTTTTGTTGGAATCAGGATCATGTATCTCAACGGCTCTGTCTGGTAAAACCTTGTGATCACAAATGGACCTGACCACCGTGATTTTTAGGCCTGGGCACTATCGGATTCGGATCGGATCGGACCGAATTCGAATCCGATCCGATCCGATAAACATGAATGAAATAAATCTGTTAAGGTTCGAATATGTTATCAAACTCGAACCGATCCGATTCGATAACTATCGAACCGATCCGATTTGATAACTATTGAATCATATCGGATTTGTCCGATCCGATTCGATAGTTATCGGATCGGACAAATCCAAATTTGATAAGGGATCCGAATTTGATAGTGGGATCCGAATTTGAATCAACAATAAACATTAAACACAATTACACATATCAAACTAACTACTACTACCACATCAGTTCGGGTAATCAAGAAAAATACTCTTACTCCTACCCATTAAATCTCCCAACTTAGTTTTCTAACAACAATCTCAAATGTCACATTCCATCTTCTTTGGGCTACTAATGGTGCTAGGGTCATTGAACCTCTAAAGTATCAAGCTCAAGGCTGAGATACCTCCACAATCAAAAGAGCACACAATATGTCACATAACCATCTCACTTGACCACTTGTTCAACCATGGCTATTTTCTTATAATTTAAAACCATTCAGTTTGCAAATACCAACGTTCATTCATTCATCACAGATCAAAAATTTATGTTTCATATGCTTATCATATATTATCGGTATACATTCAGAGTAAAGCATTCCCCATACTTGGAAACTACTAAATAATTTTAAAACAAAATAACGAACCAAGCAGAAAAATCAAACTCAATGGGATATTGAAATTAACTTACCCTTCTCAAAACCCAAATCATAGAACACCCGAATTCATAAACATTTTCGGTTTTCCTCATTAAAACAAGTACTTTTGAAAGGGATCCGAATTTGAAGCTTCTCCATTCTCAGCCATCGCCCATCAGCTCTTTCGTCATCAGTTATCAAAGCAACTTCAATGTTCTTGATGGCGATGAATCAGGTTTTTTTGACAATGGCGGTCTATCAGAGTTTGATGGGAATTTTCCTTTTCCCTTCCGTTTTCTTAATTCTGTTAATTGTACATCAAAAGAATCTGATTCTGACCCTGACCCTGACCCACTACTGTTGGGTGAGCTTCCAAACCCACTCATCTACAATGAAAAGCAACAACAAAACAAAGAAAAGAAACAAATAAGAGTGGTGTTTGATTAATTTTGTTCGTCTGGGAAGAACTTGGAATCTATAGTCACAAAAGAATATGCCAAATAGAACATATTGTGTATTGTTAGACATATAGGAGTGATGTTCAAATACCAACTCTTCAACATAATCTCAAACTAGGGTTCCACAGGTAGCAGAAGGAATCTCTTTTGACAAGCACTAAAAAAGAATAAGGTGGGTTGTTGAAATGAAAATTAACTGTCACATGCTAATACCATACTAAAACTTGTATCAGTTTTTGTGTATCTTGCCACTTAATGAATGGACTAAAACAGTTAAACAACATAACTATATCTTCATTCCTAATAATAGTTTGTGCTAACATAAATGACCTGCAAACTACCACGCACAGTTTGTGCTAACTATACTTTGAAGGATTTCAGAAAAGTGTGATGTGGTGTATCATAAGCATCCTAGAACAGAATGACCTGCAAACTACCACGCACAGTTACGCAAATTCAGGCATTATAATAGATTAATATCTTTCTGATTCTCAGTTCTGCAGAGGAGCAAAGTCTTTGCAAACCATCCACCTTCAAAGCTTCAAGATTCACATAGCACATATACAAGTCATCAGAACTACATTATTAGGGGGTTGTCATCTGATTCATCTCCAAGTTGCAAAAGCCAAAATCTAATTCTGAACTACATTATTAGGTCATCAGAATCACCAAATGCTATCTATGTTTGGTAGATTTAGCCAAGAAAATGAGAAATTGATCGATTTTTTTACTTCATTAAAATCAACTAATCAAGTTTGGTGCCTAATTACAAAAATCAAATCTCATTTTCTTAGAACTATCATAAGCTGCAAACCCATTCAAGTCGGCAAGTCCAACAACCACTCAAATTGGAAATCCATAAAACAGAAATCCAGGGAAAGTAATAATTCAGAACACAATCAAATCAAAATCAAAATGGATATATAGACATAATACATGCAATATTACAAACTAATGAACCATCAAAATTAAACCTTGAATGGCTGCCTGAGTCGAAGACGAAGAGTGCTGGTGGCGGTGTTGAAGACTGATTCACGGTAGCCGATGAATCAGTACTGGTTTGGTTTATCTGATCGGCAAACGGCGATGGACGAAACTTGAGTGCTGGTGGAGGTGGTGTTTGACGAAAATGAAGACAAAGATGAAGAGTGGTTACCAAAGATGAATAGTGCTGGTGGTGGTGTTGACGAAGACAAAGATGAGATGAACTGATGAAGAGTGGTGTGGTGTTTGAAGTTTGACGAAGACGAATCGAAGATGAAGAGAGTGGTGTTTGAACTTTGAAGTTTGATTGAATTGATGAATGAAAAGTTGAAAATGAAAACCTAAAACAAGTTAGGTTTTTCACGCCCAAAACAACGTCGTTTTGGAACTCCCAAAATGACGTCGTTTTGGGGCTTTTAACAAAAAAAAAAAACGGATCAAATCAGATCGGATCAGATTTTATCCGATTCGAAATCCGACGAATCCAATCGTCGCGATTCGATCGGATCCGGAAGCCTGATCCGATCCGATTTGATCTGGTTTATTCGGATCGGATCAGGTCCGATCCGATCTGATGCCCACTCCTAGTGATTTTGGCTTTCATGGGAAAAATTTCACCCTTGATTTGTTTAACAGTACCTTCTGCCCTGGTTCCAGTTGTATGCGCACTAACTTCTCATCATGTCTTTTCCTTGCCTTTTCCTTGTACAATTTGGCATCCTCAAAAGGCTGTATGTGAAATTCCTCTGATTCGTTGAGCTGGTGGAACTTTTTCTCTTCTGTTGCTTATAGTGCAAGAATAGGCTTCTTCAGTCCGCAGTGCGCTTTATCTTCAGGTTCCACAGGTAATTGACATGTTTTAAGTTTGTCAGTAGAACTTTGTCTTTCAACAGAGTTTTGATCGATACTATGTATCACATCAAGTCTGAAACATTCCTCCTTCTTTTCATCATCTGGGAAATTCATGGCCTTGAAAACATTGAATGTTACTTCTTGGTCTTGTACCCTCATGGTTAGTTCTCCTTTTTGTACATCAATAATGGTTCGACATGTAGCCAATAATGGTCTCCCAATGATGATTGGCACGTCTGCGTCTTCCTCCATATCAATGACAATGAAATCTGCTGGGAAAATGAATTTGTCAACCATGACTAGCACATCTTCAACTACACCTCTCGGAAATACGAGCGTTCTATCAGCAAGTTGTAGTGAGACTGAAGTGGGCATTGTTTCTCCAATCTGTAGTTTCCTGAAAATAGAAAAAGGCATCAAGTTAACACTAGCACCTAAATCACACAGAGCCTTACCGAAGTCATGTTCTCCTATGGTGCAATGAACAGTGAAACTGCCAGGATCTTTCAACTTTGAAGGAAGTTTTCTCTGAATGATGGCGCTGTATTCTTCAGATAATGCTATTGTCTCATAATCTCCCAATCTCTGCTTTCGTGAAAGAATGTCTTTCATGAATTTGGCATAGCTGGGCATTTGTTCCAACGCTTCTGCAAATGGAATGTTGATATGCAGCTTTTTGAACACCTCCAAGAATCGAGCAAATTGCTTGTCCAGTTTATTCTTCTGAAGACGTTGAGGAAAAGGTGGAGGTGGAGTGATCTGTTCTTTTTCCTTTGCTTCTTTTTCCTCCATTTGTTGCTTTGTTTCTTTTGGAACTTCCTCAGCAGTTGTTTTGGCTCCAACATATTTGTTGATTTCAGTACCACTTTTTAACATGATGGCATGACACTGCTCATTCCCCATGTTCCTCGGATTTGGTTCAGTGTTGCTAGGAAGGTTACCTGGCGGTCTGTAACTCTGAGCATTGGCCAGTTGTCCAATTTGATTCTCCAGTGCTTTAATAGAAGTTGATTGACTTTGAATTAATGTTGTTTGGGATTGAAACATAGCATCATATCTTGCTGCTTGAGAGTCGTGTTTTGCTTCTATCTTTTTCAAGTGATTCAACACTTCTGTTATTCCTGATTCATTTGCCTGCTCTTGGCCTTTTTCCTGTTGTTGGAATCCGGGTGGTGGATTGTTCATTTCACCTGAATTGTTGCTCCATGCGAAATTGGGATGATTCCTCCACCCTGGGTTGTAGGTGTTGGAATATGGATTGTTCCCCTGTCTGTTGAAATTATTGACATAATTCACCGTGTCTTTATGTTGGTTGAAAGATTCTGACTCAGGTGCTCCTCCAAATGGTGAACTTGTGGATCCACCATTAACTTTCATGTTAAGAGTTTCCAGATTTTTGCAAATCACATCCAGCTTGGAATTCAGTGCTGTGTTGGCTCCAACTTCATAAATTCCTGCAATTCTTTGAATCATGCTCCTTTCTGTTGGCCACAAGGAGTTGTTGTTGGCCATTTCTTCAATTAAGTCTCAGGCTTGATCTTCTCCTTTTGCCATTAAAGCTCATACATCAGCAGCATCAATTGTGGTTCTCATTATTCCAGAAAGTCCATTGTAGAAGGTTTGGACTTGTAGCCATTTTGCGATCTCATGATGAGGACATTTCCGGAGTAAATCTTTGAATCTTTCCCAAGCTTCGCAAAGGGATTCTGAATCTTGCTGCACGAAGGATGTGATGTCATTCCTCAATTTTGTAGTTCTGGCTGGTGGAAAGTACTGTGCAAGGAATTTGGTGGCTAGAGTGTTCCAAGTTGTGATGGAACCTGCTGGTAATGAATGTAGCCAAGCTTTAGCTCTGTCTTTCAGGGAATATGGAAAAACCTGCAGTCTCATTGCTTCTTCAGCTGCTCGGTTGTAATTGAAAGTACCGCAAACTTCCAGGAAGTTGCTGATGTGGGCATTAGGATCTTCAGTTGCATTTCCCCCAAACTGTACTGACTACTGAATCATCTGGATGCATGTTTTGATGTCACACGCATTTGCTGGTAAATGAGGAAGTACAATACAGGAAATAAAGTCGTCGACCACCGGAATGGTTCTGTCTCGAATGGGAATCGGTGGTACAACGTTCAAAGGTTCAGGTTCCATGTTGACTAAAGCTTCTTGGCCTTCTCGCCTTCCTTCTCAACTGTCTAATGGTTCTTTCAATTTCTGGATCAAACGGTCGGAGTTCAAAGCTTCTGGTTCGTCTCATGTAGTTTCTGAGAACCTGAAACACAAGAAAACAAAAGCAATAAGTAAAAAGTAAATTAGATATAAGTAACGAATCTAACCTCAAAACTAATAGTGAAAGATAAATAAGTCCCCGGCAACGGCGCCAAAAACTTGACCGGTGCGTAAACACACGCGTATAACGCAAGCGCACGTATCGTTCAAGTAGTATAAAAAGTATTGATCCCACGAGGACTTAATACCTAAGCTATTAATTTTATGAGGTCAAATGATTACTAGAATCTAACAGGTTGTTTGATTGATTTGAAATGGTGACGATTCTAAATTTAAAAACAAGTAAATAAAATTGTTCGAAAGTAGGTTTTAAGAAAATTCAATATTAAAAACTATCTAGGGTTGTGATTTCTTCCAATATCATTTTAAAGATGAAGTGGTTATTTTATAGTTGGGTAATATATTGATTTATTAACCTGGAACACTAAATTATGTGAAAGCCTTTGTCGATGGTCAGACACAAATACCCAGTTTAACTCAATTGAACCATATGTCTATGTCAACCAAATTATCTGGATTCATTAAGATTAAGTTCCAATTATGGTTACCCCCGCCCGACAGGTATATGTCTATCATGTAAGGAAATCTATTAAAGGGTTATCTATCCTCAAGGAAGATCGTGGGCTATTGAGTCTAAGGTCTTAAGCTTAAAATCCCTATGTCTAGTTCATTTTAAGTTTACCTAGTCAATTTTATTAGTGGCCAGTTAATAAAAAGCATTAAGATTAAGACTCAATAAATAAATCTTTATATTACCCAAACTATAATCTAACCCCTTATAAACCGGTGATATTGGAATTCATCACAACCCCAGATAACTAATTTAGTTAAAACACATAACTAGGGCTAGTAAAAACTTGAAAGTAAAAGACATAAAATAAAAATGCTGAAAAGTAATTACGGTAAAGTAAAAGCTGAAAAGTAAATTGTAATAAAATAAAATGTTAAGGTAAAAAGATCAACTTTTACTACTACTAATTTAAATATCTCCCATAATATAATATATAAACTTGTGATAACATTACCAACCAGCCATATAGGCGGTAACCTGATTAAGTCAAATTAAGTCCAACCAGCAATTAAGGCGGTAAAAAGATTTATCCATGAACCTGCCATATAGGCGGTAAGAAAGTTTAATTACCAACCGACCAATTTGGCGGTATCCTTGATTAGTCAGGTTTAAACCATATTAAAATGAATTACCAATCGACCAATATAGCGGTATCCTTTTTAAGTAAAATTTTAAATAGTGAATATATTATATTTAAGGGAGATTAACCTAAATAGCAATAGTAAAAGAATTACCTTTCACCTTAGCAGTGGGAAGTTACCTCCTCATAGTAAATAGTAAAAAATGTAAAAAGTAAAGAAAGTAAAACACTATTATTACAAAAAGTAATTAAAATTAATTTACAAAACTAAAATTTAAAAGAAACTAGATAGAAAACTTCCTATTTATATGAGAGAATTCAGAGAGAATGGTACATCTGAAACTGGAATTTCGCGCTCTATTTATAGGCATCAGTAAGGGTCACGCGTCGCGATGCCCAGCTCGCGTCGCGACGCCCGTTTTGTCGATGTGGCACGCTCTGGTTCGTTGGATGCAGATTCTGGATAAGGTGATAAGGTGACACGTGGCAAGGTGGTTGGGGCTCAATTATTGTGACACGTGGCAGCTTCTGATTATTCTGCTCAGATTCTTATCCGCCACGTGTCAGATAAGGATAAGTCAGTCAATAATTGATGCTGACGTGGCGCTGACGTGGCGACACGTGGCAATTTGACTGTCTGCACCATAGAATTGTGACACGTGGCACGCTGTGATTGGTTGATGATGACATGGCTGTTTGACTTGGTCAACCGGTGATGTGGACAATGACGTGGCTGACAGGTGGAGTGACACGTGGCGATGGTGACTGTTGGCACCGTAGGATAATGACATGTGGCACGATGCACGTTAGCAGATCGGTTGTGATGGTGACACGTGGCACGGCACACGTTAGCAAAGTCAAACTTTCTCAGATTCTGATTTGTGGACCCGGCGCACGTTAGCACTGTTCGACGCATGTTAGGCGTCGCGACGCCAAGAGCTTGCGCTTCGCGACTCCCTCAAATTACCAAAATGCCCTTTTTGCCAATTTTCACTGTTTTGCTCCAAATCACCTCCAGAATGTCCTGAAACTTTATTTATCTACAAAATAACACAAAACACATCAAAATATTCACAAAACTCAAGAAACTATACCAAATATTAGGTTAAATGAGTGGGAAATAGTGATAGATTTACCACTCATCAGGTTTCTGACATACATGACATCAAAGTGTGGAAGATCTCACACAAAATCAATACTATCCTATAGTCAAAGGATTACATATGCTACTCGACTCGAGGAGATTCCTATTGACGGTAGTGTATACTTCCAACTATTAGGAATCACATATGAGTCATTCAGTATTCACTTCAACGAATACTCACATGTCTATACGAGTTTCCAAAACTCATGGTACATCGGGTTAAGCCATTGGAACTCCAATTTCAATATACGACATGTGCTAGTCTTCTAGGTTATAGGAATTCGACCGTATTCCAAAACCATCGACTATGAATATTAACTTTAAGAATAGTTTACACCTAGTGTCAAAATTATTCTAAGGTCGATGTCATTCTTAGCATATCTATACATCAATCTAATACGCATAATGACAATACCATTAATAAGGTATGAAATGAAAAATATAGTTATTTTATTAATAAATAATAAAATGTACAATTCGGATTGGCACTCCAAGCACCAACTCAATCAGGTGGAATTGTCAAAAATCTTTAGCGTCGACATATATTCAATGCTATAATTACAACTTTTAGCGTCGTATTGCATATTCGACGTTAAAAGTTTACTCTTTTACATCATAAAGTTTTTTTGACGCTAAAAGTTTACTTTTTGGCGTCGAATATCTAAATCGACGCTAAAAGTGATTATTAGCGTCAAATATAATTTCGACGCTAAATAGTACAACTTTTAGCGTCGTATTGCATATTCGACGTTAAAAGTTTACTCTTTTACATCATAAAATTTTTTTGACGCTAAAAGTTTACTATTTGGCGTCGAATATCTAAATCGACGCTAAAAGTGATTATTAGCGTCAAATATAATTTCGACGCTAAATGTTTAGACGCTAAAGGTTCATTTTCATATAGTGGCATTTTCCATATTTTTTCTTTTTTTTATAATGACTTTAATAATTACACATAACACACTTTGGAGTTTTCATCAATTTCGGCATTGAAAACCTCAGAATTAAAGAATCTTGTGAACTTCAAAGTTGTAGTCTTTGAGTCTTCTATCATATGGAACTGAAATCACCTTACTCCGATATTAGAGTAAAAGGTTATGGCCAAAATACGAAAAATTGCGCAAAGTTAGAATTTTCGAAATTGTACATTGTTAGCACACCCTTTCAAGTTTTTGGCCCCCAAAACTAAATGTCATGTCCAATTTTCTAATTATGCATCCAAAATATTATTTCACCTACATAAGAAATAAAAATCACAATAAAAATATATAAAACATAAATTTAATTATTATGCTAAATTAAGGGGATTAATAAAACTACAAGTGTAAAGTGATTGATTTTTCTTTTAATAAATGTGCATTTTTTTGTGTTCATCAAAACACAATGATTTCCCATCACATATGTATTCATATTTCTATATAAATGACATACTTGTAACTTAGTATACATATATACATACATATATTCATAACATACAAACATGTACCGATAATCTAAATCACTCATATCAATTTAATATCATTGCATATCGACCATGTACCATAAATCAAATCAAATAACAAACATAAAACCTATATGGTCAATACGCAACAGAAACCTTACTCAGACGATCGGATACCCTGTAATTATAGTCACCAACACCTAAACCTCTGCCCTGATACCATAACTGTAACACCCTGTCATAAGCAATGTGCTACCGGCTAGAGACAGGATTGACCCATCTCCTTAAGCCTCTAAATTTTAAAAAATCGGGCATGATGTATCCTAAAAATAGACAACCTGGAACAAAGTCCAGCATCAAAACGAAACCTGAAACAAACATCATATATCAAAATGACATCAGGTCCACATTAAACACATCAAAATCAACACCTAAGGGCTCTGTGCTCATATCATCTATCAACACCCAAAGGCTCTATGCCCACAACATCATAAAAATCAAAATATTTACTTAATAAATAAAAATAACGTGCTCAGCGAGACAAATAAAATATAATCAAAAATCATAAGCCTCTAAAAAAATTCCCAGGACACTTGCGAGGGTGACTGCATCTTGGGTGATCCGCGTCTCAAGTATGACTTCCAAAGCTGAAGTGGTTGACCCATCTGGTAGCCAACCTGCAAAACTAGCAACTGGTTTGATGTGAGTTTCAAAACTCAGTAATTAACCATGCTAGTACTACAAAAAAAGTCAAGCATATCAGCAGTTTATCAGAATTTCTAAATTGTTACAAGTTCATATTTATCAACTTTTATCATCCTTTATACTTTATCCATGTCAAATTTTCATAATTATGTATCTACATATGTGCCAATCTAATAGCTAACATCTAAAACATACAAAGCAAAACTCGAATACCGTAGAGTATATCGTTTAATATCAAATCCACTTCAATCACATGAAACATGAAGTCATACATCTATACTTTTATCACAAATATCCATCCTTAAAATATCATCAAAACGAAAAGTCAAACAAATTTTCTTCATTTTGAAACAAACTCTTTCAATTCAATGCAAACTTCCTTCAATTCTGATGGCCTCAGAATAACTTAACATGCGTGATTCATATGCATTCACACATATCATAACTCATTTCTCGTATATTCATGCAAGTACAATTTTAAAATTCTTACACATATACGTACATATGATAACAACTTAGCAAACACATTTTACAGTATCTTATACTCACACTGATTTTCAAATCATTCACTCATTCTACAACAATATACATGGTTCACGAATATCACAAATTCTATCCACGCACAAAAACACTCAAACATACATACAGTCATCGTGCAACTGACAACGATGCATACATAATAGCTAATATAAAAAAAAAACATAACCAAACAATATATACATATGGTTGGTTTACACATACAATGCTCGTATGAGACTTATTACCTATTTTAGAATAGGTATGAGATGAATTCTGTCCGAACATATCTCTAACCAACTCGACTACTATACCATGAGAACATCAACCAATTAAACATACACATATGCACACATATCACGAAACATAAACTCATCGCATGACTTCTCATACATAAGCACATCCATGACAAACACTCCAAGAAATCATTCAAACATTCATACATATATACATTTGTTTCAAACATACAAATATATATCTTACTACGAATTCAAATGTCATATCTTTCACAGTCCTCATATCTCTTCATTTATCGATCAAACATATTCATTTTTCAGAATTTCTATCTAGAAATATTTACTACAATATATTTACCAAATAAACATATTTATTCGAAGAGAACTTAGCTTATACTCATTCCTTATCTCACTTAACCATCTCAATCTCTATACAAATAATCGCATGTACGAATCGATAACGAACTTATTCCATTTACCGATCCTGTATACTCAAATTATTCATAGCTTATCATCACATACATATAAAAATCATTACGTGTTCATACACTTACATGCATCAATACAAACATGTAGTCATCAAACTTTTCACTTCATAACATAGCATTATCCTCAAATATTTCACTTCAAAATATATCTATACAGATATTAAGATCATCAAACATCTCACTTCATATCATAGAAATAACAAAAGTCATACCTGTGATGGTCGACTAACTCAACTATACACGATCTCGAAGTCTTTTCTCAAATTCATCTTTTAACTATCCTAAACCTTTCATGGCATGGGTTACTTACATGACTTCGTGAGCGCTCCAGGTCCTAGTCAAGTCAATATTTTGAGGGCATATACGGACTCCAAATGATCCCACGAATGCGCTGGAATTGACGGAATTCTGATCGTAACTATTGTTCACTCGTGTGTCACTATTCTATTAACCTTCATTCCTCGTTTCGCATGCAACCGTGCACGGAACGGAAAATCTATCACCGCCAACTTGTAGTACTCTACGAGAGCTTCGATTTGGCGGGTGACTCGGGCCATGAAATGAAGCGATGAGCCGGAATCGCGAAACTCCTTCACGCTCGAATATCTCCTCTTTCTCGCTGATGCCGGCGATCTAGGGGCTGCTGCCGGTCACCACAGGTGGAGGGGTGGCTGGCACACCCCCTGGCTAGTCGCGCCGGCCGACGGTGTCCGGCAAGCCGCTAGCGCGACTAGTAGTTTGCAAATCACATTTTGGGAGATGGGGGTCGTGTGGGGGAATATGTGATGTTTTGCCATTTTTGGCAATTATGGAAAACTTCAGGGTATTTATAGGAAAGTTTTCGAAAATTACAAACTAACCCTGCGAAATTGCAGTCAGGTCCCTACTATGGGGCTTTCACAGAAATTCACATTTTGAAGACCTTTTGATGCAAAATTTGAAAAGTGTACAACACAAAAGTTGTTCGTCTCGGAAAATCGAGTCTGATGGTTTAAAAATCAGCTCAATCGGAGTTCGTTTGCTATTGTTATATCCAAAATAATAAACTTTTACACGTATAACGATATAATCAAGAATCGCGTAACCAATTCTCGAAACCACACGTTTCTCAATGCGACAGAGTTTCATTTTAAATCGCTCCGATCTTTTATCCAACACCTAAACTCTTATTTCCGAATATCATTCAGTTCTAAATTCTAAATTTCAATTCGAAAATCTTCCAGAACCATTCCGAAAAAATATTCGGGATATTACAGAGAGTTTATGATATAATAGAGAATTATGGTTTTAAACTTTTGGATATGTTTCGAGATAGTGGGAGAGACATTTTTATAAACTGAAATTGCCATTTCTTAAACCAAATAAAAAAAATTAAATACACAAAATTGATAATTTCCCCATGTAAAAGAGTGAACACATAACACTAACACATATATTGATGATTATTAAAGATTATTAAAAGATAATTGCAGACAGAGACACTTATATTTATGGGTGTTCATAGGGTCGGGTCGCGGGCATCGACCTGACCCGACCCGGTGGGTTTATGTTTTTTAAAAATTAATTCCGGGTCAATTTGAACCCGACCCGAAATTTCGGATCGGGTCACGGGTTTGGATCAGAAAAATCGGGTGTGACCCGACCCGATATAAATTATATATATAGTTTTATTGATACAATTTTGACAAGAAAAAAGTGTAGCTGAACTGGCAAAGTATTACTTAAATTGTACCTGGTCATGAGTTCGACTCTCGGTATTTGCATTTTTTCCTTTCTTTTTCCAAAAACAAAAAACAAAATATATATGTTATTGCTGAGATTCGAACTTAAGACCACTTCCAAATTAATCCAAGACTTAACTATTTCAACCACACACTAATCCTGTCAAAATTATATCAAAACAAAATATATATATATATAATATATATATATATATATATATATATATTCACGGCATATTATGTCTACCCGACCCGTAATTTTTGACCCGATCCGCGCGGGTTACCTTCTCAAATTTTGGTTTCGGGTCGGATGACCCGAATGACCCGACCCGATCGGATCATAAAAAAATTATGAAAAACCCGACCCGTGAACACCCCTACTTATATTGATGTAATGATACTAAAAGTACCTTCTTCTCTTAAAAAGGTTTTGCATTGTGGGCCAGTGATCTATGTAGAAGTTAGGTTTTCTAATATCAAAGACGGCCTATTAATAAGATATTTTCGAAGAAGTTAGTTCTTCTAATATCAAAAACAGCCTATTTATAAGATATTTTCGAAGAGTTGTTATATTTGATCCCCTCATTTTATCTCATCAACCCCCATTAATCATTTTTATATTAATTCTTATTTCATCATTTTATGAAATTATTAGTAATAGATTCTAAATAAGCCCATGTATAAACCATAATTTCTATTATACTTAAATATTTGTCTTTGTTCCAAAATAAGATTTCACTTTCATAAAATGGACGAAAATAATTCACAAAACTTAGTTGATGCAGAACATGTAAATTTATAGAGTTTTTAATTATTATTTTTTGAATGTTCTCCTAATATTATTCTATGGTGGGAGTAAATTTTGAACTATTAAGTTAGTCAACAGTCATGGATTAAAGGACAATATTTTGATTCAAAACTAATTAAGCAAACAGCTCAACTAATCCTTGCATAAGAAGTGCTCGATAAATTGCAATATATGTACTGTTTGAGTGTATGTCATAAAACCTATTATGAATGTCATGGTTTAAGACTTAAAATTTTATAATATAGTATATTATTTATTAATAAAAGACATTTGTTTTCTACACATTGTTACATCTATATTTTATGTGTATATCCCGAGACATTATGTCAGATGAATATCGTTAGTTCAAAAGATGTTTGTGATTATAAGAGTCAACGATAATTATACGAATAAAACTCAAATTAAGTTCTTGATAAAATATGATTATTATATAAGACAATAATATATCACTTGACCAATATTATTGTGTGTCGCTTAAATTGACATTTGATGTTAATAGAATAGATAATGAGTCTCATACAGAAGGACACAAATAATAAATATTTTCATTAGTAGAATGGAATATCGAACACGACCACAGAAGTATAAGATCACATGGTAATATTTTCTATTGTCATTGATCTTCGTAATAATACATTAGTACCATTATAGCATATGACATGAGATCACGTGTTGATTTGTACGATAGTACTCATGGTTCATTAGTATATCATCATTCGACTAGCCACGTCTTTTGAATAAATACTAGATGATCTTGAGCTGGTAGCATAAGGAGTCATGTGTGCTTCAAGAAGGGATCTGGTAGCTTTGATAATAGAAGCTAGAGATGTTACAAGAAAACTCAAAGGTGTGGATACAAGTTTTTGGCCAAAGCAGTTGATATCTTAAAGATATCAAATCCACAAGATCGAGTTTTGAAATATATCGAGTAGGGAGGATTTAACCTAACCATGTTCTCAGACTCGATAAAGAACATAAATATTGGATGGAATGAGATGACATGCTCGAAGTGTATTCTAACAGGTTCATATATTTTCCCACTTCATTCATCGACTAGGGGTCATAGCATGCTGCTAGGCGTTTACCCATAATCTGTGAGATATCATAGAGATGAAATATTAAAGAGTTAATATCATCTCTAATGCACCTAGGACGGTCGCATAAATATAATTCTTGTTTATGTTACAAATCCAATAATATTTATTAAAAGTTAATAAATGATTATTTTGGCAATTACTATGAAAATTAGATTTTCAATTAAATATGATTCCTAATAAAATTAGGACATTTTGAATATTTTGGAAATATTAATTTGATTAATGAACTCGAAATATAAAATTAGATTTAATTGTTTAAATAAATATTTGATATTTATATTAAATAAATTAAATTAAATTAAATATAATTTTAATTAATAGTTAATTAAAATTAAGTAAGTTAATTAATCTTAGTTAATTAATTATTAGGTCAAAATAATATTTAGTCTATTGGGCCTTGACTTAATGTCTGTTTAGTATGACTTCTAGTAGTAGTAAAATAGCTTTTTTAATCCCAAAAGCTCTTTTCAAAACTTTTGGTGATGTTTGGTTATATTTTAAGTAGAGCTTTTGAGAATTAAAAAAGTTATTTTGCCTCTACTAGCAAAAGCTCAAAATTTGAGCTTTTGGGAGTTGAGCTTGAAAAGCTTTTTAAAAAATTTAAATTGTCTATAATATCCTTATTTAATTTAACAACATTATTTCATTTATTTCATGACACAAATTAAAAAAACTTGTCCAATAAAATAATTTTATAATGTTTAATAAAAGTTCTCATTCACAACCAAACACCTAAATTTTTTTTTATCAAAAGCTCTACTTCTAAAAGTTTTATTAATAAAAGCTCTATTTGAAGAATGTCTATTTAAAAAACTATACCGAACAGACCTTTAATGGGCTAGCACTCTATTTAGTTAAGTCATAATTTAGATTAAATAGGGAAGTGTTATTTAATACAGAATTCTTATTTAGTTATGTTTCCTAATTATTATTTGGGAATGAATCTTAAAGAGATCAAATCTGATTTGGAAAGATCTTGAATTGTCCTTATTGCATTGTGATACAATTGAAGCAATCCCCACCTATAAATAAGAGGCAGAATTCGACCAAGGGATAATCATTCTCTCCTTGGCCGAAATTTTCACATGCTTTCTCTCTCTCTTTAAGTTGTTCCCTAGTTGTTCTAAGATTAATTCAAAGAAAGCTTGTTTCTTGGATATTAAACCTAAGATTTCAACATTCAAGAAAGAAAAAGGGTCTTCTTAGTTCTCAAAAGTGGCAGCGAATTGTTCGTGGATGAGTTCTAGTGTGCCAACTAGATGTGCAACATTTGGTGCACCACTAAAAGAGAAAACTCAAGAAAGAAATTTAAGAAGGTCCGGGAAAACGTAATCGCATTCAGGTATGGTTACTTTATCTTTGATTTTTATTTATGTTGATAAATAAATTATTTGCATGCATGTTTAAAATTAGTAGAGATTAATTTTATTAGTATATTTATTTACATCAACAATGATATAATCATCATCCTTAAAGTAGTTTTGGAATAAAATTTTAAATTTCAATCACAGGAATGCTTCCGCGCTAATCCCAAAACTTTACATATACAAATGGTTTTAATTAGGTCCAGAAATTAACAATATATATACAATGTAAGGAAGCATAGCAAGAAAGATAGAAGAAGAAGAAGTTAAAATAACTTCCAGTCTCCCTTGATGAAGAACGAAGAAGAACAAAAAGAAACGTGTAGAAGTAGATGAGAAGAAAATAAAGAGACAAAAATAAAATATATATATTTTATGTATGGGGTGTATCAAAATGATAAAATTAAAATAAGGGTAAGATTTTTTGTTTAATGAGATCAAAATTCAAGAAAAGAAAAGTGGAGTTAGATAAATGTCATATTCAAAGACAGAGACAAAGATAACTCAGCCAGAAAAATGGAGTAATTTGTATCTCAATTGTAACATATCTATCTACCACTTGTAATTAAGGAGACTAAATTAATCGCTTTCTCAATCGCTTGTCAATATTTCATAATCATTAAGGTCTTGAAGATTAATGACTACTTGCCAAATGTTTGATTTTTCAATCTCATATCTACTCACAGCTTAAGCCTCAAAGTAATATTTTAAATTTTAATTTCAGATCAGGCTGTCAATGAGTGCTTATCCAAGAAAGTGAAAGGCGTCAGACATGTTTTAAAAGTTGCAACTAGCTGACAATAGGCGGCAGAAAAAATTTTAAATGTGATAAGCAAGCTTTTTCCAATATAAGATACTGTCTTCTACTTATTATTTTATTTTTTATTTGAGAGTAATTTTTCATTAATATTATATATATATATATATATATATCTATTGATAAGCAAATAGCAAATAAGACGTGCAGGATTTGAATACGAGCTTTAGCTTTTCATTCCTACCAAGTCGACGTGAAAGTTGAAATTTTTAACTCAAAAGTCTAACCTACAACCTACCAACTTGATGCCCCCGAGGGGTGTGGCTTGGTGGTGAAGGGTCCAGAATCTCACATTGAGGTTCTGGGTTCGAATCCAGGGGTGCAATTTCTTGTAAGAGCCTGGGGCAGCCGGGGGTTTTACCTGCGCTGCGGTCCAAAATGGGTGGTTTGGTGGCTGGGTTTCCAACGATTTCAAAAAAAAAAAAAAAAAAAAAAAAAAACCTACCAACTTGAGAGTCTTCTTGGCCCACGAAAGGGACTTTATTACACAACACATGCCTAGTTTTGCACTATAGTTACTGTGCAAAATGTATCCAATTGAACTGTATTTTGATAGCAATTTTATTACCGCGCACAAGCGCACTTATTATTCAAGTAATATAGTGAATAAAAGTCGGATATCATACCCACATGCACTTATTATTTTTCCTATTAACAATAAAACTAAACTTATTTAACAATAACTATACAAATTATTGAGAAAGAAATTTAACTAATTTAATTAACTGAAAAGTAAGTAAACGACAGATAATAAGTAATAACTTTTGGGAAAATTTTATATGATAGAAAAACCTATGGTTATAACTTCACCTTAACACGAAAAATAATGAGTTCATACATTTTTCATTCAATTGAATTGTTGTTATGAATTATTAACATTGAATGTTGAATTATCTACGAGCCTCCTTCAATGGTTAAGTAGAAATATTTTGATTAAATCAATTAACTAAATATTTATGTTAACTAATTTAAATCAAATCCATTAAGATCAAGTTTTAATGTTGGTTACGGATGCCCTACAGGTATATGTTTATTTTGCACGAAAATCTATTCAAAAGAATTAGATCACGCACTATTATTTTCACGACAAACCCAAATTTCCTCTGTCGAGTTTCCAAGAATTTACCACGACTATTTTATTGGTGATCAAGTAATAAAACATGCATTTAAACACAGAGAATAATAAACAATCACATAACAAACCCAAAAGAATAAAAAGATGCCAATTAATTAAACAAATATTTAAGATCCATTACAACTCTAGAGTAATAATTTAATTAGACATAATATTCAATAAACGTAAACTAATCATTAGTGCAAGACAATAACTCATAAAGATAAAACTAGAGAAAAAGTGACAGAAAGAACTCTCGTCACAGACGTTAGCTTTAATCTCCAATATCGGTTGAATCACTTATTTTTGCATTTCTCTGAGTGTTCTTCTATGTCTTTGAGGCTATAAAAGTATGTTATATGTCTCCCTTTTAGGTTTTGATATGGACTTATGTTTATATATGAGGTCATTAGAGCTTTCTTTCTTAAGAAATTGGAGTTCTTCACGCACCGGGAAGAGCATCTGTGTTGTGACGCGCAAATGTCAGAGTCGCAACACTGGCTTCCTTAAATCGGACGTCACGACGCGTAATAAGTTTTAGGTTTTGTCTCAAAATTACACTAAAGAGCATTGCAACACCCAAGTCTGAGTCGAGATGCCCATGCTGAACTCTGGAATATGACCCGATTTCGCTCTGAATTTGTCGATTCACCGCTTGTTAAGTCCGATTGGATCATAATATGATTTTGACCTACAAAACATGCCTAAAGCACATCAAACCATTCATACAACTCGAGATAACACACAAAATATAAGATAAACGGGTTATAAATATAGACATATCGACCGCTCATTACACCTCCAAACTTAACATTTTTCTAGTCCTCGAGCAAAATAACAAGAAATAAAATAAAATAAACAAACAAAAATAAATTAACATAATCTATTATAGTAGGGATCACGATTGCATTTAGCGTATGTAATAAGCCTTTAAACCCATAAACGGCCCTAGTGGACGAGTTATAGTTACATGAGGACTTATAGTGACAATACCCACAAACGTCAATCAACACACAATGCAATCAAATACAAATGTAAAAATAAAAATAATTAAAATAGTCATGTGAGTTACACATAATATTGTCCTCATAGAATGCCAACTAACGAAACAAAAAAAAATCTTCAAAGTGTTCAATGCAACTCAAGTTCACGTTCTTAAATAAATCATCTAAGTCAGAGTCACAGTATGTGTGTAAAGGTCTGGTCACAGTTCGATTCTTGAGTAAGTCAACTCGGTGATTTCTCCTCAAAATTGAGATCTGATGGGTCAAACCAACATAAATATCTCAAAAGTGTATGTGTCTGCTTATCTGCGCTCAATATGGTGCCATTTTTCTCCATTTTTTGACTCACCTAATCTTTAAGGTAGCATGTCTCCTTATGGTAGTCCTAATACTCGATCATGGGCAGCTTCACGTTTATCGATTATATGTGGACTATTTTTTTCTTTTTTCTTTTCTTTTTTTTCTTCAACATTTTTTTATTCATTTTCCTTCATTCTCTTTTTTTAGTCATACCATACATCATAACACTACCTGATCGAGATAGACATATAGAAAACGGTCATTCATCGTCTAAAAACTTCCTCAACTAGTCATTTTATCGACTACCTAAGATCTTACTACTAAAAACCTACTTTTAAGTACTTACGAGTCTAACCTAGTTCACATACTCAATGCATCAGATAAGAGTAAATTGGGCACTTATTATTTTCCAAGATCTCATCCTAAAACAAACAAACTCATCATTCGGACTTATACTTCACTACATAGAACTCAAATTATTATTTTTTTTTAAGAAAAAATGACAATATCATGCACTAAAACTAACATGCACACATCCCCAAACTAAAAGTTTGCATTGTTCCCAATGTAAAATATGCGTAAAGAATAAAAGTGATGAACAACACTACAGTTCATATGGCTTATCATGCTCATGCACCTTTGAATCTCGTGTCGTGACGCGTAGTGGTGTGCATCGTGACGTACAACATTACCACTCTCTGCCTCAGTTGTATATTGTGTCTCATCATGATGCGCGCCTGTTCAGCTGAGGGTCAGACTTTGGTTGTGCATGTTGTGTGGATTGTGTCAGTACTTTTATAATTATACATGTAAAATTTCAAATATGCAAATGGCACACAATAAACAAAATTAAAAAAAAATTAAGGTAAAGAAAACTAAAAATAAATGAGTAGGTTACCTCCCCGCTAGAGCTAAGTTTAACGTCTTCAGCCAGAAGTTACCACCCAAATCCTCAGTGTTGCTTTAATTCAGATGTTGGGCTTGTGAATGCCTCATTCATACACCATTTCCTTATATGATGTAGTATATACTTGGACTGATTTGTACTAGTCTGTTTCCCTCGATCTTCCACTATCACCCATACTTGTTTGCACTTACTAGTGGCCGCAGAAGTTGCCTTCACTGACTGTTTTGGCACACCGCCTAATTTTTGTGGCTATTTTAATGGTGGTATAGTTAGAGGTGGGTTCAGTGGTTTTGGCGGTGTTAGACCGTAGTCAACCGTGGTGCCAAATTAATGACACACTGTAAATATGATGTATGTTATCTTCATGTATATACGAATTGAAGGCCTCATACACCACAGCTTTGTCATCCACCTTGTCGGTCTACCTCTCGGTTCTCACTTCCACCAGCTCCATTAAAGCTTTATTTTCTGGACTTTCTTGATCTCCCGCAAGGTCGAATATTCTGACAACCAACATCTCTCCATTCACTTGGAAGATGATGAGGCCTTGTTTTCCGTCTATTATCGCTCCCGCTGTTGCTAAAAATGGTATTCATAATATGCAGGGTATATCTACATCTTCCTCAATTTCCAAAATGATGATGTCTGTCGGAAGTTCAAAATCTTCTACCTTCACCATCACATCTTCAATCTTTCCCTTGGGCATCTTGATGGTTCTGTCAGCAAACTACAAGATATATGAATTGTTTTTAGCTCATGATATCCAAATCTCTTCACCATCAGTAGAGGCAGTAAATGTATTCTCGACCCTAAATCATATATTACCTTTGACTCGCAGTCTACAATGGTGTAGGCTATTGTGAAGATGCATGGATCCTTGCAGTTGGCGCAGTTTTTCTCTGTAGTATGATATTACACACATATGTAAGTTGTTCTTCCTTGATAGTTATGCGCACTTATGAAGTTGCGCTTCTCTTTGTATGATTCTCAGTGTATTCCTCCAATTCTTTTTTTGACATAAGCCTTGTCGGAAATGGAGGCTTTGGTTCATAATACAATGAACTTATTTCGGGTGTCTGCTTTGTTGGTGTTGTGATTTTGGGTGGCTCTTCTACTTGTTCTTCCCCATGCCATGAACCGAGAAAACATTGTAGAAATTTTTCCCTTCTCTTCTAGGGTTGGTTGGCTTCTGAGTTGCTTAGGAAAACTACATATGACCTTTGGTTTTGATTAATGGCAAGTTGTCCAATTTGGGTTTCCAATGCTCGAAGTGAGCCTGTTTGGCTTTGTAGGGTGTTTGCTTGACTCTATAATAAGGCTTCCAATCTTGTAGTGTTCTTGGAATTTTCTATGCTCTGCTCTGTGAGCATCTTGTTTTGATTCACCATCTGCATTAGTAGCTCTTCCATGGATGGTTTACCTTCTTAAGTGTCCAATCTATTCTGCTTTTAGAACTGTGATCCATCTGATGTTCATGTCCCTTGGTTATTTTTCCACCCAAAGTTGGGATGATCCCTCCACCCAGAGTTGTATCTATTGGAGTAGGGGTTATGGTCTTGTCTGTTATAGTTGTTAACATAGTTGACAAACTCACCATATAGAGCATATGGATTTCCATTTTGTGCTCTCTCACATCCTACACTTGTGGTTCCTATATTATTCACAACCTGCATGTTTAATACTTCAAAGCATTTGTAGATTTGCTTTATATGGGCATTCATGGCTGTGTCGGGCCCTAACACATACGCATGGACTTTTGCTACTCATTGATGCATAATTCTTTCTGTTGGCCACAATGAGTTGTTATTGGCCATCTCTTCCAACAGCGCTAACGATCCATTCTCATCTTTGCACATTAACGCATCTCCAACCGCCGAGTCTACTGCACAATAAGTCTTTATACTTCTCTCATGCCTCATATAAGGACTCTGAATCATATTACGTAAATGACGTTGATGCATAATTATTTCTCTCATGTCATCATGCAGTTTTGTTGTTCTGGCGGAAAGAAAATACTTGGCAATGAACTTGGTGGCCAAGCCTGCCCATGTAGTGATAAACCCTACTATTAGTGACTGGAGTCATCCTTTAGCTCTATCTTTCAACAAGTAGAGAAAATGCCGCTTTGTTATAATTGAAGGTACTACATACTTCCAAGAAGCTGCGTATGTGGACATTTGGATCATCATTCGGGCCACCCCAAACTGTAATGATTGTTGTACCATCTGGATATTGGTCTTGATATCATATGTGTTGGCCTGAAGATGAGGTGGGACGATGCAGGATAAAAGTCCATCTATGATCGGTATCGTCTTGTCCTGAATTGAAATTGGTGTTCATAGGCCCAGTGGTTCAGGCTGTTGATCGTTCATGATGCATGAAATCAAAGAAAATTAAAAAGAGGGGGGTGTTTAGCTAAGCAAGTAGAATATTGTCCTAATATTAAATAAGAAAAATAAAATAAATCACTGACAATTACACTGAAAACTTGATCATGATTTTACTACCGCACGTATCGCTCAAGTAATATATTGACTAAAAGTCAGATATCGTACACATAGGGACTTATTATTTTTCCTATTAACACCAAAACTAAACTTACTTAACTAGAATTAAACAAATGATTGAGAAATAGATTTGACTAATTTAATTAACTGAAAAGTAAGTAAACAACAAATAATAACTTTTGGGAAAACCGTATATGATAGAAGAACCTAGGGTTGTAACTTCACCTAAGCACGCAAATAATAAGTTCATGCAATTTTCATTCAATTGAGTTGTTGTTATGAATCATTAACCTAGAACGCAAGATTATCTACAAGCCTCTTTCGATAGTCAGGTAGAAATATTCTGATAAAGCCAATTAACTATATGTCTATGTTAACTAACTTAAACCAAATCCATTAAGATCAAGTTCTAATATTGGCTATGCATGCCCTGTAGGTATATGTCTATCATTCACATAAATCTATTTAAAAGAATTAGATCTTTCGCTATTATTCTCACGGCTAACCTAAATTTCCTATGTCGAGTTCCTAATGATTTACCACGACTATTCTATTAGTGATCAAGCATGTATTTAAACGCAGAGAATAATAAATAACCACATAACAAACCTAAAAGAATAAAAAAATGTCAATTAATTAAACAAGTGCTTAAGATCAAGTAAAATCCTAGATTAATAATTTAGTTACACATAATATTCAATAAACGCAAACTAATCATTAGTTTAAGAAAGAACAACACCGGTTGAATTACTCGTTCTTGTCTTGCTCTAGGTGTTCCTCTATGTCTTTGAGACTCCAAAAATATGTTGTATGTCTCCCCTTTAGGTTTTGGGACGAATTTATGTTTCGATAATAGTTCTGTGACTTTTGTTTCATATATATTTCATAAATATCAAGTAATTTGAAACACTGTTTCAAAATATCAACTCAAGTTGACTTTAATTTTATTTCTTGAATTTTTCTCAATTCTTCAGTTTTAATTTTTTTTTTTTACATATAATTAGTTTTTATTTATCTATTAATATGAGATTAATATATGCAGATATAATTATTTTCATACAAATGCAGGTAACTATTTTGTTGGTTCAAAAAGTAGTGGACAAATGAGAAGTCAGTTCATTCGATGAATGATTTCGTTTCACCATATGTTCAAAGTCTTTTTTTTAGTTTGAATATAGAATGTAAATTTAGATGTGAGACGAAACCAATAACTTTTGATTTTTAAATTATAACAAGTTGGTCATTTGACTGTTTTAATGTTGGAACATAATATATTTTTTTACTTGGAAATATAAATATTCTATTTATATATACTAATGTATTGAAATTTATATTTTGTATCATTTTACAATACAAAATATTGTATGGTGTAAAGAGATTTTGAAATATAATTACTCAATGTACCTTTTTAGTATTTACCTAATTTCGTCACTAAAAATAATTACTTTTAGAGGCAAAATGAATTTCGCAACTGAAAGTGACTTTCAGTGGCGAAAATTTCGCCACTAAAAGTCTAAACTTTTTGCCACTAAAAGTCTACAATTTTCGCCACTAATACCTTTTGTGTTGCACTTTTAGTGGCGAATCAGTGGCGAAATTATATTATAATTTCGCCACTAATAGTTTTAGTGGCGAAATAATGATCTTTAGTGGCGAAAATTTTTGCCACTAAAAGTCAATTTTGTTGTAGTGATAGGAGGTCCAGTGAGCTTTCCTTCTCAAGAGATTGGATTTCTTCATGCACCAGGAAACACATCCGTATTGCGACGCACAAGTTTCGGAGTTGTGATGCTGGCTTGCTTTAATTGGGCATCACAACACGTAATAAGTTTTAGGTTCTGTCTTAAAATCACACTACAGAGCATCGACGCAACACCCAAGTCTGAGTCGAGACATGCATGCTAAACTCTGAAATATGGCTCGTTAAGTCCGCTTGAGTCATAATATGATTTTGACTTACAAAACATACCCTAAGCGCATCAAAATATTCATATCACTCGAGATAACACAAAAAATACAAGATAAAGGGGCAGTAAATATAGACATATTTACTGCTGATTATCTTTGTATTACAAGTCTACTTATTATATATATAATAAACATATAAATATGGATGCAGTAAGTAGCTTTCCAGTTTGCATGATGATCCTTCTTGTAAAGTAAAAACAAGTGAAACAAACAAAGGAATTGAAGCTAGCATCAATATATATCAACCGCTTGAGACTTTATTTGAAAATCTTTGATCTTGCTTATAATATGTCCTATTTCAGTTGCATAGTGATGGAATCCGGTCTGGGCCTATCAAATGAAATGTCTTGAATGTAGCTGATATTGGAGCAAAGATATTTTACGCCATACATAAATAATCAAATATTACCCGCGCTCTCTCATTGTGGAATCCCATAAGCAACAACTAACAAAGCGTGCGTTAATTAAATTAATTATTAGTTATTAGCTGGACAGAGAAAACATTAAGGTCCTACTTTAAGTAGGAATGTGCATTAATCTGTTTTAACTGATTAACCGAATCATTCCGATCAATTTTTTTATAATGGTTCGGTTATTGTGATTAAATCGGTTTTTTCGGTTAAGATTTTTAACTTTTTTGGTTTTTTATAACCGAACCGACCAATTAACCGATTACAAACCATAATTTGACTTTATATATATATATATATGTTTAATTAAAATGAAATTAAAATTTTTACCTTCTTTCTTTACTGAGTGTAGTTGTAGACTGGTTTTTGATGAATTTAAATTTATCTTCTATTGTTAAATACATATATGATTGTCTTTTTGATGAATTTAAATTTGTATTAATGTGTGTGGATGCTGGATTTCGGCCGAGGTCCACAATCAGAATTTGTAGGTTGTGGGCATTAGCGATCCTGTAAGACAAAGGTAGAGTGAGCGGGAGTAGACTGCCCACCGGTGTGGTGGGTGCCAGGGACAATCCGACGCTCAAGTCAGTCGTATGGGATGAGCTGTAAATATGTAAAGTGTAAAAGTAAGGCTTATTATTACCTTGACTTTCTTTTGGTGGCCGTGAGGGCGGTGACAAATGTTTTTGGAAATAGAAAGCTCTCAGAATTAGTGTCAGAGAGTAGAAGCTTGTAAGAAGGATCTCAAACCTGCTATGAACCCTGAGTTATCTTCCCTTTTATAGATCTGAAAAGAGATTACTTTGCAGCTGTGATAAAAGCTGGCAACGGGCCTACAACGTGCTGACATTTCTGGCTAAGGAACCCACAACGTGCCTTGGATCCAACTTTCAGCGCTGCATGTGTTTGTGCTTAGAAAAAGAGGAAATAGTTAGTAACAATTGTGTTTTATGCTGTCTATTTGTTTGGCTTTATATTTGTAGCGTTATGTACCGATGAAATAAGGTCTTTTGGGCTGGGTTTTCCAATATGGTGTTTAAGGGCCAATATTTGTGGGTTTTTGGTATTGAGTTTGACGTAAAATGACGGTTTTACCATCGGGTCCAAATTTGGCCCGTACAATGTGTTAATGTGGTTTGTTATTTGTGGAGATCTTGACTGATTAATAACCGAATTAACCAAAACCGATCGAAAAATAATGGTTAAGTTGGTTAATGGTTATGTGTCATCATATGGTTAAATCGGTTAAACATTTACTTAACCAAATAATTTCGATCTGGTTAAAAAAATTAATGATTAACCGACCGAATCGACCGATACACACCCCTAATTTTAAGGATCCAATAAATTAATTATTTAAAAATAAATGAACGGAGAAGTGATGGCAAAGCAAATGCTTGCTTCAATTCAAACATGTCAATATCAAGACAGCTTAATCACAGCCAAGCCAATTTCTCTCTCTCTCTTTTTTCTTTTTTGGCATTTTTTTTGGGGTTGAAAACAACACGTTTTAGTCATCGGATAAAGACAATGTTGATGACACATACATGAATTAGCCTGACTGTATCCAACAATGTTTCGTGGCTTTTGCCCCCACCTCTCTGAACCCCAGTTACCACCTTTTATTGTTTCTTTTTCACCTGTACACGTGGATCTTGTCTTCACATTGATCACGTTACCATAGTCCATAGCCGTCCATTAATTTCTACCATCCTCTCTCTATATAAAGACACACTGTCACACACCCCTTCCCCCCATAGAGCCGTATACTTCTCCTCTAATTTCCTTCCGTGATCTTTCTCTCGTCTCCAAAATCTTTTGCTAGGCATAAGACATTTTTGATAGAGTGCTACACGAATGCAATGGCTTTTTTAAGCGTTTGCAAAAAGGTTTGTGAAATGAACATTCATTTGATTCTTTATCGTACGTGAAAATGCATATGCATGCAGTAACTTTTATTTCATTTTTGGTTGGCTAGTTTGGTTTACTCGTCTTTCTTCATCTGGTGTGGTGTGTGTCTTTATAGTATTTGACATTTTGATAATCAACGTGGAGAGTACCGGCGTGTTTAGCCATGCATAAGGGTGGTAGCTTCTAAAATTTATTTTTTTATGTTATATTTCAAGAGTATTGAGTATATTTTTTTCCCAAAAAAGCGTGGATTGGTGGTGTAGTGTTCAGAATTTTATATTGAGCTTTAGGGTTTGAATTCAAAGAGTGTTTTTTTTTATAAGGGTGGTCGCTTCTAAAATTTTATATTGAGGTTTAAGGTTTGAATTGAGAGATTGTTTTTTTATAAGGGTGGTGGCTTCTAAAATTTATTTTTTTATGTTATATTTCAAGAGTATCTGAGTATATTTTTTTCCCCAAAAAGCGTGGATTGGTGGTGTAGTGTTCAGAATTTTATATTGAGGTTTAGTGTTTGAATTCAGAAGGTGTTTTTTTATAAGAGTCTGAGATAACCGAAAATTTTATATGCTTCACTTAAATCCTAAAATGATAACTTTATGGGAGAATTTTTAACGATTTAAAAATAAAGGTTAAAAATTTTATTATTATTTTTTAAATAATTTATTGGATGCATCTTGATTGAAGCGTTGGCTTTGGACGCGTCTTCATGAAGTGATGGCAAAGCAAACGCACTATAGTCTATACATGTCAGAGAAAACATTAAGGTCCTAACTATTGTGAGTTGTAAGCCACAATAGTGGAGACCACTTGTCTAGCTTTAATTACGAGTCAAAGTAAAGACAAAATTTGATAGCGTTTTGCTTTCCTTTTTATTCAAAGTTGCAAAGATTTTTGTCTCACGTCATATGTTTTTTCCTCAGTTATTAGATACGTTTATTTTTTGAAGTGTTGGCAACGGATCCGGATTTAAACGGGTCAAAAATTTCATATTGTTTCATATTCTTATAAAAAATATATTTTATATACTCGAACTCAGGATCTGACAATCAAATCATAAGTTTTTTGTCACAAAATTACACCCCTTAAGGGCTAGATAGACTTCTATAATGATTTCATTAATGATTTGTTTTGAGGGCTGAATTAGATGTAAGAGTGGAAATGGGCCAGGTCGGGCCCGGACTTTGAGAAGTCGGCCCAAGCCCGACAATCAATGGAAAATCCCGAATCCAGGAAAAGCCCGGTTTGAAATGTTGCCGAGTCGATCCAGCCCGTCTCGAGCTCGAGTTTTTTCTGTTCCGATATTTTTATAACTAAAATCAGTAATAAACCAATTTTTATATAATAAAACATATCAACAATAAGTTACGAATAGATTATCAATTCCTAAAAGACATGCAAAATATATGGATTAACAATTATTATTTTTTTAAGCCTGGGCTCGGACATTTTATTATGAGCCCAACTCATGCCCGAGCTGAGCCTATTATTATAAAGCCCAGCCTAAATTTTTTTAATCTCTCACCAAACCGGACTTGGGCTTTTTTACCATGTATAATTAGATATGATAATTTGTGTTTTCTTGATGTGTCGTTTTCGTAAACTTATCAAGTTAAGTTCAATCAAAAACAGATAAAATTTATTTAATAATCATGTAAAATATTTTGAAGATGAACACAACATATTGCACGATTAATTAATTAATCAATTTTATATTTGACACGATTACATACATATTATTTGTATTATAAATGAATAAATGTGTTAGAAGTGTAAAATTAAATACAAATTATTGCACCATTTAATCGCCAAAATGATAAATTTATTAAATATTAAATATTAATAAATTAACAATGGTGCTGCGGCAAGTGCAAGTGATAGGTGGAAAGTTGGAAGGTCATTTTCATCCATTGGAGCATAATTAGTTGGGACATGGGATTCGCGTTGTCTTCATAAAGAAACGGAGTATATGTATACACCTTATACAACGGGTGATGATCTACATCTACTGAAGCAAAACAAAAAAAAAAAAATTGATTTGGTCATACATATTAAGATTTTCTGAGTAATGAAGAAAAACAGCAACTAGTAAATGGATGTCCAACTTTTTTAAAATTCATCATTTTTTTTCCCGTTTTGCTTGAGTTGATTATCACCCATATTATAAAGTACTGTATTGCGTTATTTGGAGATATTCATGTGTCCAAAAAAATTTTAAAAAAAATGGCAAAAAATAAAAAAGAAGAATAAACAGTAAGTGAAGTAGAGAATCAAGATCCCTTGCTGCTAATATATATCCCGAGAGGAGTATTTTAATGTATACTCTCGATTAAGGCTACATGTAATTAGTCAAATGTTTTATAAAACCTCAGGGTGTTGCAGAGGAGGAAGAGGCATACACCCTTGATGGAGCTGTTGATCGACATGGTCGCCCCGCAATCCGAAGTAGAACTGGAACTTGGTTTGCAGGAATTCTTATTTTAGGTGATTAATTAACCTTCATTGTTAATTACTTTTGCTCTTATAATATTAGTATTTCGAAGATATGCATGCATGCGAATGCGATCTCATTAATTTATTAATTAATTACGATTTGATTCCTTAATTTTCTAAATATCAGTGAATCAAGGGCTGGCTACTTTGGCATTCTTTGGGGTAGGAGTCAACTTGGTATTGTTTTTGACGAGGGTGCTGGGCCAGAACAATGCGGATGCGGCAAATAATGTCAGCAAATGGACAGGCACCGTCTATATTTTCTCTTTGCTTGGCGCCTTCCTCAGCGACTCCTACTGGGGAAGATACAAAACTTGTGCTATCTTCCAGGCCATCTTTGTCATTGTAAGTTCATTGCAACATATATCAAAACAAATAGTATTTCTTCTCTCCATCACAGCCACATAATTATTCAATGTTACAGGGACTGGTATCATTATCAGTGTCGACCTACGCCTTCTTACTGAAACCTAGTGGCTGTGGTGATGAAGGAACTCCATGCGGATCCCATTCATCCTTCCATTTGGCTTTGTTCTATCTCTCTATTTACCTAATTGCCCTAGGAAATGGGGGATACCAACCAAATATAGCTACATTTGGGGCTGATCAATTTGATGAAGAGGACTCTAAGGAAGGGTACTCCAAAATAGCCTTCTTCAGCTACTTCTACTTGGCTTTGAACCTTGGCTCCCTCTTTTCTAATACTATATTGGGATATTTTGAGGATGAAGGGATGTGGGCACTGGGATTTTGGGCATCAGCTGGCTCTGCTACTATGGCACTCATCCTGTTTCTTATTGGGACTCCCAAATACAGGCATTTTAAACCTAGTGGCAATCCTCTTTCTAGAGTTTGCCAAGTGGTAGTTGCTGCGACTAGAAAATATTGGAAGGTTCAGAGTGACGGTGATCTCTTTGAAGGGGATGGAAAACAAAGCTCCCAGAATGGGGCTAGAAATATGCTCCACACTCAAGGCTTCAAGTAAGTTCTTTTCTACATATATATATTAATAGTTTATACTTTATATATACTGTTAAGCTGTCCTTGACTAATGAATAAGCTTATTGTCTTACCAGATTCTTGGATAGAGCGGCAGTTATCACATCGAATGATTACATTGGAGAAGAGAATAATGCTGATATGCGCAATCCGTGGCGTCTTTGCACAGTGACTCAAGTGGAAGAAGTGAAATGCATACTGAGACTCCTCCCAATTTGGCTATGCACGATACTATACTCTGTAATTTTCACTCAAATGGCATCCCTTTTTGTGGAACAAGGAGCTGCTATGAGAACAAACATTTCAACCTTCCACATCCCACCTGCAAGCATGTCAAGTTTTGACATTCTGAGTGTTGCTGCTTTTATATTCATTTACAGGCGAGTTCTTGACCCAATTTTTGCAAGACTAAGAAAGACAGATCAGGCAAAAGGTTTCACTGAACTTCAGAGAATGGGAGTTGGTATTGTTATAGCAATAATGGCAATGGTTTCAGCAGGAGTCGTAGAGATTTTCAGGTTAAAATACGCAAACAAAGATTGCAACAATTGCGAAAGTGCAAGCTCATTGAGCATATTTTGGCAAATTCCTCAGTATGTACTAATAGGAGCATCAGAGGTGTTCATGTATGTGGGTCAATTAGAATTCTTTAATGGACAGGCACCAGATGGATTAAAGAGCTTTGGTAGTGCACTGTGCATGACATCCATATCATTGGGAAATTATGTAAGCAGTCTGCTTGTGACAATTGTTATGAAAATCTCTACAAGAGATTATATGCCTGGTTGGATCCCTGGAAACCTAAACAAAGGACATCTAGACAGGTTTTATTTTCTATTAGCAGCTTTAACAACAGCTGATCTCTTAATCTACATCATATGCGCAAGATGGTACAAATACATTAAGTTTGAGGAAAGGACTAGCTCCGGGGAAAAAGGCTTGATGACGAAGCTGCAGGCTGATCTAAGAGTGTGATCACTCATTCATTATATATAAACTGAGGGAATTTCTGTTATATTGTATTAATATGTATCATGGCCTGCTATGAAACTGGGGAAATAATGAAAGCTTCTTTCATTTCTCTAGTTGAGCAATGTATTATTGTAATAACTAATAAGCTGCTGCTGGATGCAACTGTAAGCTTGTTGAGTTTCATGCTTTGATGTATTGTATTTTTTCTATCTATTAATAAAGTGTTAATTGCATCTTTCGTGAAGAAAAGCCAAAAGAAGAATGATAAATAAATATATATATATATATTATATATATATATATATATATATATATATTATTGCAATTTTATGTATCTGTTTCGTTTTCCAAGCCTTCGGTTATTGGGCTTCTTCAGACTTCAAAGTCGACACAAACTAAGCCCAAAATCCTTTACTTTTTAAAACGCGAAAAAAAAAAAAAAAAAAAAAAATTACTGTAACAAACTGATCATTTTATTACACAATGGTTTTATATCTTTCCGATTGTCGTCAATCTTAACGGTACCGCTGCCGCCGAAAAATCATCACTGGCGCTTCTGCAAGTCCCTCTTCCGTTCAGCCGTTTGCCAGGTGATGAGATTATTTGTTATAATCGTATTCTATCTGTTGATGTGTGATTTTTTTTTTTTTGATTCATTGTTTTGGTGCAATCACATTTGAAGTCAAACATGAACTGTATGGTTGTATTTAATTAGGGTTTTTCTTTTTTTTAATCTTCTCGTCATTATTTTTAGTATACCAATTTTATTAAATGTTAATTGTAGTGGTGACGATAAAGGTTTCTTCTTTCTAGGGTTCTATTGTTATAAAAGTCTAATAATTAGCGTCAGAGAGGAGATAGTCTTGTAATCAATTGGTTGCTGATATGAAATTGGAAAATAATTGTACAGAGGAATTGAAAGAACTGAAGAGATGGCAGTGAGACAAAAAGCTGTGACGATGTTGCCCAATCTGATAAGAAGCTTAAGGAAGGACTCCTCAAAGGCTACTCCAAATCAACCATTGCCTTCCCTCAGACGTGCTTTCTCTCTTTATGATCAAATCAATCTTATTGACAATGTTCCCGATGATCAGCTTCGATTTCAAGGGTTTATGTCTTTCTTTATTTGTTTATTATATATAAACACTAGTTTTCTGATTCAAAAGTCAAAACTTCCATACTTTTTTAGCTTAGTTTCTTTTTCTAATTTAATCTTCTAGGTATACCGACACAAATTTCACTGTGAATGGGATTCAGTATGAAGGTAGTCTGCTTTGTGTTGGAAATTTGCTCATGTCTTGGACTCCCAAGAGGTTCTCTGAGATTACTCCTGGCAGGTACCTATCACCTTTACTGCTTTTTTCATCTATCATTGTTTCTGGAAGCTGATTTTCATATTAGTGATTCTAAAGTTGGCACATTGTTTTCATTTGGATCACAACCAACACAATCAACATATCTGCTGGCATTCATTTCAACACCTTTTTTGTGCCATAGACTACAGATGTAACTTTTATATTCATGATATGAAGGATTGTTTATCTCTGATATTGATTCATGCTGTAAGATCTCCTACAATACATAATTAAAACGTGAATGATACCCAATTTGTTTCTTAGACTCTTGCTGCATGTTTTCCCTGTTAAATTTGTAGCTGGCGAGGCTTATGTATAATGATATCTTATTTCATTGTTTTTATATGATGCAGCTTATCAATCTTCCAACTTGTGCGGCCTATTCCAGGTGAGAGATTAAACTCTATCTTATGGAGAATAAACGTGATGAAACAACGGGGACAGAATGCTTTATAACACAATCATTTCGTACCCCTTTTGGAAGCCTGCAAATTATTTGATCAGGGCATTTGACGTGAATATGAAAAATCTACTTTTCACACGACTGACCCTAATCAAAATGCTACTTTTTTGTGGGCCTTTTCCTTTAAATTTATTTTCCTTTTCTTCTTCTATTGAAATCTTTTTGTACTGGATCTTCTTGTTCTTAAAACATTTTTTTATCAAATTTTCAGCCTTAATATTGTCTTTAGAAGGCATTATCATTGACATGTTTTTTCGCTTCCCATTTATTATTCTCTTGACATCTTCAAGGACTCAGTAAATTTTCCTTTCAGACTGGTCAGAAGAAGCTTATGATCGTCTTACTAAGAAAATGACATATAATAAATCTAATCTCATTCTTTTGATGGTGTGATGAGATTGATGATTGAAATCAGGTTGCTCTCTGTCCACTTTTTTCTTCCTTTTGTTGCCCTTAGTTTGTGTTAATTTGTTTCAGAAATTTTGATCCTTGGCTGTGGAAGGTACATTGAACCTGTAGATCCTGAACTTCGACGGTTCGTTCTTTCTACTGGCATGAAGTTAGAAGCTGTTGACTCGGTATTCCCTTTGAAACTTTGTTGTTGATTTTTTGTTTTAGTTATTCGCAGCCTGGTGCATTTATGCTTTATGTTGGTGTGGTGCCATAGGAGTAAGCTTACTAAATAATTAAAAGGGGTTGATAAAGTGTGAATGTTATCAAAGAAATTAATCAGAAATTTTCTGTAAAACTGGGAAGAAGATTTATATTAATACAGCTTAATATACCCAAGTATCCAAGGAGTAGAAATTGATCTAAAGCTTTGCAAGTCCTGTTGTGATTCAATTGTCGGCTGATAAATACACACAGTATTATAGGATATTTACGAGACAGAAATATTGTATATGAATTAGGTGTGGTGAAATCAATGAATTCTTTGTGTGGCTGCAAGTTTTATAACTGAACATCCACTGGCACTGTGACCATCATCTTTACATCAATCACTACTGCTTCAAGCATGCACGATCAAATCATTTTCAAAAGAAAACAAAATATGCACGATCAAATGTACTTTTTGTTGTCCAGTTAAGTAGAGGAAGTGATATGGATACAGGATCATTTGAATCTTCTTTTTCCAATGGGAAACCCAAAAGTACAACTGAATTTTTGACCCGAAACAAGGCTGACTGCTCCAATGGCTTTCATACACTAATGGATACTCTTTTCTGCAGAGGAATGCTGCATCCACCTACAACATACTTAATGAGGAAGGTAGAATTGTAGCTGCTGCACTTCTCCCCTATGGAGTTTCTTCCTAATGCAAATGCCTAGATACTGCATGTAAGAAGGTTCAGTCACAGCCTGCTGTTGATATCAGATCTCTTTGATTTCACACCCTGGGGTGATTGATCTGTAATTAAGTTTGATAGCTTTTGTTTTGGGCAATTGAGGTGGCGTTGGATGACACCTTAAGAGACACAAGTTGGTGCATTTTTTTCATTATTCACAAATGTGTGCTCGCTAAATAAATAACTGGATCAAGCAGAGTCCTTTAGCGACAGATAATCTATTATTGACTTGATTACAATTTGCCAAATCTATACCTTTTATTGTTCTTGTATCATATTATTTTTCTGATAATTATAATTTTAGTGGTGGTGACAATGTTTTTTTTTCCCCTTTTAGAAAGTGAGCATCTTTTAACAAAATTAAAAATCACATATAAAGTGCCAAATCTCTACCGCTTCTTTCGCCTTACTTTACGCGCATCCAAAATATAATACAGTAGTAATACATTTCCTTCAAAAGTGATAAGTATGGATCTGATACCAGCACACACACATCTGCATCTTCATTAATTACATCCAATGACTGGTCATTCGACACGGAATTATGTAAAAACATCACCATATTTGTTCCCATGTATCCCTCATCCACAATTCTCCATTCTCCAATACCCGGAAAGCTCTACTGCTGAAAGAACTGTACAATTCATCATCACTAGCCTGAACCTTGTCAACAAGATCATTCCACGTATACCATCCTGCTTTACTTTTCTCCATCCCCTCAAAATCTTCAAATTCTAATGCCTCCACTGAGCTGTAAGGATTTTCTGTGAGAAGCAATTTAAGCTTGTCAAGTCTTGGAGCAACCTAAACAAGCTCCATGTTACCTGGTGCTACTTTTATGTCAGATGCAATAGCTTGCTGGTTATGATCTTCACTAGAAAATCATCTGCACTTTCACACAATGCCGAATGATCTGATGAAAGAATAACGAATACAGAATTAGAGGTTTCAACAAACTTGATGGCATAAGTTTTGACTGAGTGCATAGAACAGCATCTTCATCAGGTTTTCCTCTTAAGCTCGCCCTTATAAAGAAGAAAGAACAAATAGTTGAAAAAATGTTGATTGAACTTCCACTAATTACTTACCGTTGGTGGAGGACATAAAGGAGTTTCTCGTCAAGCTCATGGAGTATTAGATCATCATGAGGGCCAAATAGAGGGTGATATGCAATAGGGTCTGAAAATTTTGATTGGAGATTCACCATGGCTTCTCCGTCTCTGCAGCCTGGATGTTGTTACATGACTAGCAGGAACCAAATGAGACAAAAGATTATAGTATGTTGTTCCAACTCCTGCCAGGAAAAATCAACGTCCAGAGCCACAATGACCAATGACCAATCATCTTCTTAGTGGTTCCATCATTTTCAGCATATAGAGCAGAGTCGTTGGCTGGAAATATCAAGCAACAGTGGGAACAATATACAATTGGATAAACCTGCAGCCCTGCTCCGTTCCATCAGCCGTCGGCCTACTCCCGTCTCCTCAACCTCTGGGAAAACTCAAACTTCCGTTTAGAACGTACATCATGCGCAAGAGAACATAAGGTTTCAGCTCCACTCTAACTCCTCGAGTCGTTACCTCAAAACAGGTGACGCCCTTCCTTGCATCTGCTAACAGGTCGGGTCGACAAAGATGCCTTAACTTCCCCCACTTTCCTGAACATTCTTGATAAGTGTTTGAAAGCTTATGAGCTTGATCAGTGGCATCTAACTTGTATCTTCTAGTGACAGCTTCCTCGAGTGTATGTGACTGTGTCTCGACAGGTACTTCCCGAGTCCCCTCCTCGATATTAAAAAACCAAAACTGGTTCTCTCATGTTCCTCGGGTCGGTCTTCAAATATAGCTGAATCTTATCCACTCTGGGGCATCATCCACTTCGTCTCCCTAACACGCCGCGCGTCGTGCATTCGCGGCTTGCGCGCCAAAATCAGATACAATTGGATCCCAACTGAGCAGTCGCTTAAGTCTCGCCCTCTCGATCGAATCCAACCGGGTGAATTACTTGTCACACGTGTCACTGGTTCTGGCCTTCATCTTCAATCGAACGGTCAAAATCAAACCGAGCTGCTTATTTAAAGGCCACTACACTTCATTTCATACTTTTTGTTGGGGTTTTGGGCGATGGGCGCAGCGGAAGCGCGGGTCGTGCGAAATCGTATTTTAAAACTTTTTCAAAATACCAAATAAATTATTCAATATCTTATATGAATAATTTATTCATATTTCACCTAAACCTATTTATTCAATATCAAATATTGACATAAATAAGGTTGAAATTGATTATTCAATATCTTATATGAATAATTTATTCATAGTTCTTCGGTTTTACGACCCCAATGTATAACCAAACCTACTGATACCACTTGTTGTGATTCTCTGATCACTATAAAGTGTTTATGAGGAAGAATTGATTCTATTACTAGAAGAATAGACTTTACAAAGTGTTTAAATTTTTTACAAAAAACTCACTTCTAACACTCTCTAAGCTTTCTTCATTTAAAGATTTTTTTTTTTTTTTTTGGGATGAAATGAGCTTCAATCAAGCTCTGTATTTATAGCAAAATTCTTACTCAAATTTTCCAGACATGAATAGTGTCTACCGAATGTTATCTTGGAAGCTTGCTCCATTATCAAAAGTTGGTGCTCCATTTTTCAATCCCACCAAAAAAAAAAATTTAGATGATTTACAGCTGGATTCATTACATCAATTAAATGCAAAATTGGGTTTGTTGTTATTTTCTGTTGGGACTGGACCATCCCAATTAAATACAAAATTGATATGTTAGCTAATTTGTTCGATGAAAGTTTGCAACTCTCATTTTCAACCAATTCCGTATTCAAGTTTTTTTTTCCCCTTTAATTGCTACTAAGGATTCAATTTCATAAGAATTGAGATTTTACTTCCTATTATTTATTTTTAATTCGTTTTAAAGCCTAGAGAATGAATTCACTTCGTGTTCTCCTAACTATTAATTTCTATCAAATGCAAGATATATCTATCACTCTACTCTAATTTGTCATTCTTGCGAATTTTTTTATTTTTTACTTTCGGTGCCTGTGATAATGGAGGTGGTATATCATGTGCCGGGTGCATATGCCATCTCTCTCACAGCAGGTGGGCCCCACAACTGCAGATAATATAATTTTCGGTGAGAATGGGGGTTGTGTTTGTTAGGGTCGTTATTTTAGCAATTTGAATAAAATCGGAACAGATGACACGTAAGTAGGATTGGTAACGGGTTGGGCCAGACCAATTCCGGGTCTGATCGGATTCGAACTGGTTAGGTATTTTTTTTAAAAAAAATTATTATTTTTTTAATATTTAAAAATGAAAAAAAAATAAAGAATAATAATATTTTTAATTTATTTTTTGGATTGAATTATAAATATATGTATTTAAAATTAAAATTAATTTTATAATTAAAAATATTTTTACTAATAAAAATCAAATTTTAAAAATATTTTTAAGAAAAGTCTCCAATGGGCGTGGCTTGGTTGTGTATGGCTCAAGATGTGACTTTGGGATTATGAGTTCGAATTCAGAGAGTGCGTTTCTTGTAAGAATTTGAGATAGTCGGAGATTTTACTTATTCTACTTAAGCCCAAAATAGATGATTTGACGGTAGAATTTTTACAGATTCCAAAAAAAAAAAAAACAGAATATTGAGAGAACAATTTGACTTGAAGTGTTGAGATCAGCACCATGAAGTTTGGACATAAATGAGAGCGCTGGTTCTAGCCAACATAATACAAATTCAATGTGTTTGAGGATGACAAAAAATGGGTATCAACAACCGTCTACCTATTTGATATATTTATCACCGCCGCCACTGCATAGTACCATAGGAAACAGGTACCTACAATTTGATTTAATTTATTATTTTGATTATTGACTTATTATATAAGATATGGGGCATCCTTAATACTAGTAAGGGATTGCGGCGGGTAGGATTTGATGTGAGTTTGTTATTATCTCACTTGCACCCATATATATAAATAAATTACTAAATTCGTACTATATTTGTTGCAGATTTTAATTTTAATTATCAAATATACACCTGATGAGCGAAAAATATATCAATATTTATCGTCCATTTTACTTAATATTTTGTTTAGTTTCTCGGGTTTGATGAACGTTTTGATGTGTTTTAGTTTATTTTGCAGATAAAATAATGTTGAGACTCAATGTAATCATTTAAGACGAAATGTGGGTCAAATAAGGGCAAATATTAGACTTGACATATTAATTTTGGAGATTGGAAACTTAAAAGGGCGTTTTAACGAAGTGCAGTTTTGGAAATTCCAGTTTTGCGCATCTGTCGTATTTTGGGCATAACTTTTTACTCCGATATCAGATTGAGCTGATTCAAGTTCCAGATTAAAGAAGACCCAAAGATATACAACTTTGAAAGAAAAAATAATTTCGAATTCTGAAGATTTCATGACCGAAATTGATGAAACATCCGGAAGTGTGTTATGTGTAATTATTAAATTCATTTTCAAAGTAAAAAAATAAAAAAATAAATTAATAAAAAAATAATAAAATTTATCAAATCACCACCAAACATGATAGCAATTAGTGGAGCAATTAATAATGGATTTGGTGGAGTAATTAGTGGAGCAATTAATAATGGATTTGGTGGAGCATTTGATGGATGATTTGATGGAGGCAAAATTTTGCCTATAAATACCAAGCCAATTCATTTGTAAATTCATACTTTCTTCTTTGAAATTCCTTAAGAATAACTTAGAAGATTGTATCTTGTTTGTTTATTTACAGCTTTCAGTAATTAATTTCATCTTTCGCACTTTCTTTTCTTTACTTTTCAGTTTTTACTTTTTGCAATTTACTTTTACGCACAGTACTTTTCTTTCTTTAATTTTCAGTTTTTACTTTTCAATCAATGAGGAGGTAACTCCCCCTTGCTGGGGTAAAAGGTAAAATTTTTATTACTAATATTTAGATTAATCTCTCTTAATTATAATATATAAACTAGTTAAAATCTGACTTAACGAGGATACCGCCATATTGGTCGGTTGGTAATTATTTAAATTAGTTTTAACCTGACTAAACTGGATACCGCCTGATTGGTCGGTTGGTAATTAATTATTAATTTGACTTAATCTGGATACCGCCTATATGGCTGGTTGGTAATTATCATGCAAAGTTAAACTTTTGCCCTCGAGGCGAAAGCTTATCTTGCTGAGTCACCCTGACATAGGCAGGACAACCCCAAACCTTAATGTAACTAAGATTTGGTCTCCTACCGAACCATATCTCATACGGTGTCGTAGGAACAGCTTTTGAATGAATCTTATTCAAAAGATGTGCAGCTGTTAAAAGAGAGTAGCCCCATAAATAATAGGGCAAATCTGTGAAACTCAACATCGATCAGACCATATCCAATAAAGTCTGATTTCTCCTCTCAGATACTCCATTATGCTGTGGAGTACCTGGAGGAGTATATTGAGCGAGAATCACATTTTCCTTCATATAATCCATGAACTCACCACTCATATATTCACCGCCTCGATCAGATCGAAGGCATTTAATATATTGTCCAGTTTGTTTTTCTACTTCATTTCGGAATTCTTTGAACTTTTCAAAGGTTTCTGATTTATGTCGCATCAAATACACATAACCGTACCGTGATAAATCATCGGTAAAGGTAACGAAGTACGAATAACCACTGTGAGCAGTCTGACTTAGTGGACCACATACATAAGAATGTACGAGTTCTAGTAAGTTAGTGGCGCGGTGTCCAACACCAGAAAATGAGGCTTTGGTCATCTTACCCTGAATACAGGATTCACAAGTTGGATATGATTCAATGGTAAGATCTGGTATCAAACCATTCCTAACCAATTGGGTAAGGCGTTTAACTCCTATGTGACCCAGCCGCATATGCCAAAGTTCAGTATTATTAATTACAGGCAAACTACGTTTATTAACTCCAGTATTTAAAATATCTTTTGAAGTTTGCAATGTATAATGACCATGCTGGTTTGGACAACAAAGGATCCGAATATTACTTTTATCATATAAATATAAAGAACAGTTCTTAATATTAATACAAAAGCCTTCTGTATCTAATACAAAAGTGATATAATATTAGCTACACATCCAGGCACAAAATTACAGTCATTTAACAAAAATGTCCCATTCAGCAATGAGATCTCGCATACTCCCACTGCAACTGCATCTAGAGAGTCTCCACTCCCGAATCGCAACTGCATCTCTCCAGGCTTCAGTTTTCTACTTTCCTTCAGCACTTGTAACGAATTGCAAATGTGAATGGGACAAGCAGAATCTAAAATCCAGTTGGATGTAACGGCTTCACAAGCCAAAGATATATCAATAACTGGAAAAATAAATGTACCTGATGTAGATGCTCTCTCATTCCTCAGTTGGGCTATGTAGTCAGAACAGTTCATTTTCCAGTGCCCGACTTTGATGCATTAATGGCACTTGTCTTCAGAAGCCCTTTTGGGCTTAGCTATCTTTGCCTGTGGTTGAGGACCGAAACCCTTCTTCTTCTTCCATTTCTTCTTCTTTTCCTTTGGCCAGGCCTGGGAAGAAGCAGAAAGAGAAGTGGGTCTTGGAGGGCGAGTCGGTACTCCCTTCTTAAGTTCCTCCTCCGCCGTGAGCAACATCCTATGCAACTCATGGTAGGTACAGTCGTACAGATAGTCCCGTTCATGTTGAAGTACATCACGAACTGGCGATAAGAAGCTGGGAGAGAACCAAGAATGACACTCCTACCGAGAATGTCATTCATAATGAGATTATGTTGCCTCAATCGATCGATCAAATTGATCATTTGAAGAACATGCGGGCTAACAGCTTGCCCCTCATCCAATCGCGCATGGAACAGTTCCATTGCGACCTTGTGAACAACTACTTGTTCTTGGTTCTCAAACGATTGTCTTAATCGTGTCATCATAGTATAGGCATCTGACATGCCATAATACTGTTTCTTGAGTCCCGGTGAAAGCGAACTTAAGATGTATGATTTAACCCTTAAATCATCATCCTTCCAAGCTTGGAAGACTTCGCGTTCCTCTGGTGAAGCGTCCTTTGCCACAGCAAGGGGCAGTAGATCCTCAAGAACATATCCCAACCTCTCGGAATCGAGGACAATCCTCAAATCCAGATCTCAATCAGCGAAGTTCTCTGCGCCTTTAAGTTTGTTCGCATCAAGCATACGCGCAAACTGATTAGTGGATGGTGCTGCCATCGCAAATCTATCATATAGATCACGAAAAACGGTTAGCAGAAAATAAGCAGTTTCATATAATATCAAAAGCATAAACTAGATCATGGATTTTTAATCTAAAAATGCCTCTCCCACTAAATCATGTCATATTGTAATCCCCAAACAGAATACAAAGATTTAATAATTAAATTAAATACAAATAGTGAAAAGTGGATCCCGTGAATATATTTTAGCTCACAGCAGAGGCACGGTCTCGCCTACGTATATTCATCAGGTAGACAACTCATTTGTCAATCACTCTAGTGACTCCTGGGTTTCCGGTCCTGGTCGTTTCTCGTTGTCGCTACTAAGGCAGGCCCACAATGAGACGTACCAAGGTTAAACTCGTCAATGATAAACTCAAGTTACTTGCGTAACCCTGACAGCTAGGGCACGTTCAGGATTCCGCTTTCGCTTGAATTTATCTAGTATCTGATATACATCTGGTAAAAATAAATCTCTATCGGCTACACCCTCACAGCAGAGGTGATGAGTGGTATTTATATCACTATTTCCCACTCATTAACTTAACATTTTGTATAGTTTCTTGAGTTTTGTGAACGTTTTGATGTGTTTTATTGTTATTTTGCAGATAAAAAAGTTTGGACAGCACTGGAGGCAATTGGGGCAAAACCGGAGAAAAATGCGTCAACAGGGATATTTTAGTCTTTTTCGCGTCGCGCCGCCAGACCTTCCGCGTCGCGACGCCCAGCGTGAGCCGAATCTGCTAACATGCGCCTGGTCAACGGTCAACAATTTGAGAAGTTTTGACTTTGCTAAAATGCGCCGTGCCACGTGTCACCATCACAACGAATCTGCTAACGTGCACCGTGCCACGTGTCAACATCATATGCTGCCGACACTTTGACTTGACACGTGTCGCCTTGTCATCAGCCATGTCAGCAGTCAACGAGTCAACTCGCCATGTGTCACGCCACGTCATCAGCCACGTCACAAGGTCAACTAAGTCAACTTGACACCTCAGCATCAGCCAATCACCGCCTGACACGTGTCGCCACGTGTCGCAATCCTATTGTGCCGACAATTGCAACACACGCCACCACACGCCAACACACGCCAGCGCCACGTCATCGCCACATCAGCGCCACGTCATCGCCACATCAGCATGACATCATCAATGACGTCATCACAATAATTGAGTCTTAGCCGCCTTGACACGTGCGCGTGAACAGTCAGCCGCCATGCCACGTGTCGCCTTCTCAGCGTGCCACGTCGACAAACAGTGACAAATCCAACGTCGCGACGCTGATGTCCTTGGCGTCGCGACGCCCGCCGAACAGTGAAAATTCTGCCTATAAATTCAGCGCGAAATTTCAGATTTCAAAACACCTCTCTCTCTCTTGATTTCTCTCTCTAGAGAGAGTTTCTCTCTCTAGAATTTTATTTTTTAGTTTTTTTTATTTTTTAGTTTTGTAATTTATTTTAATTACCATTTGTAATAATAGTAATTTAATTTTTACTTTTTACTTTTTACAGTGTTACTATTCATGAGAAAGTAGTTTCCCAGCTAGGGTGAAAGGTAATTCTTTTACTGTTACTATTTAGATTAATCTCCCTTAAAAATAAATATTTACTATTTAAAATACTGATTAATAAAGGATACCGCTATATTGGTCGGTTGGTATATTTATTTTCTGTTGGTTTGAACCTGATTAATCAAGGATACCGCCAGATTGGTCGGTTGATAAATTTATTTTGGTACCGCCTTTATGGCTGGATTATGGACAAATATTACCGCCTATATGGCTGGTTGGACTTAATTGGACTTAATCAGGATACCGCCAGATTGGTCGGTTGGTTAAATAATATCACAAGTTTATATATTTTTATGGGAGATATCTAAATTAGTAGTAGTAAAAGTAATTCCTTTTACCTTAGCATTTTATTTTATTGTAATTTATTTTTCAGCATTTTTTACTTTATGTCTTTTACTTTTCAGTTATTAGCCCTAGTTATGTCTTGTAACTAAATAGTTATCTGGGGTTGTGATGAATTTCAATATCACCAGTTTATAAGGGTTAGATTATAGTTTGGGTAATATAATGATTTATTTATTGAGTCTTAATCTTAATGCTTTTTATTAACCGATCACTAATAAAATTGATTAGGTAAACTTAAAATGAACTAGACATAGAGATTTTAAGTTTAAAACCTTAGACTCAATAGCCCACGATCTTCCTTGAGGATAGATAACCCTTTAATAGATTTCCTTACAGGATAGGAATATACCTGTCGGGCGAGGGTAGCCATAATTGGAACTTAATCTAATGAATCCAGATAATGTGGTTGACATAGGAATATGGTTCAATTGGGTTATACTGGGTATTTGTGTCTGACCATTGACAGATGCTTTCGCATAATTTCGTGTCCCAGGTTAATAAATCATTGTATTCCTAACTATATAATAATCACTTCATCTTTATAATGATATTGGAATAAATCACAACCCTAGATCTTTGTGTCTTTTGTTATTTTCCTTAGTATTTTCTTTTGTCTTTTTATTTATTTATTTATTTTGTAAAACCACTTTCAACCAATCAAACAATCATTCTCTTCTCCCTTTAATTAGATATTTGTAAATAAATAGATTCAATAATTAAAAACAACAGTAGGAATTAAGTCCTCGTGGGATCGATATTTTTATACTACTTGAACGATACGTGCGCTTGCGTTATACGTGTGTGTTTACGCCGGTCAAGTTTTTGGCGCCGTTGCCGGGGACTTATATTTCTTGAGTTGTTAATTTTGAAGCTATCTAATTTACTTGTATCTAATTTTCTTTCTTTTATTTTGTAATTTTTATTTCTTTTGTTTTCAGGTGATTAAAAAAATGGAACACTACTGGGAGATTGAAAAATTACAAGCGTTACAAGAAGATACACCCCAAATCTGGGAGCAACAGTCCGGTTTTCTGTGGCCTGTTGTCGAGCCCAATAATTATCACTGGATGCCAGAACCAAGCAATGCTACATTTGTTCATCAGAACGAAATGGGGAGATGTGTGATTTGTGATAGTAACCACCCGAGCGATCAATGTATATATCGATCAGAGTGGGAGAATTTCTGGAGACAATCATGGTACGAAGAGCCATCACATTTCACAGAATCATTTTCCATCTTATCCACCATCTTCCTTCGATCCTTATCAAGAACCAGAACCATCCGAGGAAGATCAATTAATTCACATGTTCAAAGAACAAGAAGCTCGATTTGATGCACAAATTCAGAATAACGCAGGATCCATACAGAGAATGACAGATCAAATCAGACAATTAATAGAAAACCAGAACATCATACCTCAAGAACCAGTTTCAGATGACACTGATGAAACCTCAAAGTACCAAACATTTCACGATGACACCTTAAAGAGGAGGAGGCTGAGCAGTATCAACACACCAGAGGTATCAGTTCAAGAACTTGAACCGGCAAAGTCTCGATTTGATTTCTATTATTCAGATTCTGACGAGGATGAAGCTGAAATATTTCTACCAAAACATCAAAAATTGAGGATGGAATTCTGTATCCTCAAAGTGAAGATCTTGGAGATTCCATTGCACAAATTTTGAAGAAGATCTACCTGAGCCAATCATTTCAACCAGATCAGAGGATGAAGACCTAAAATCTAACATTTCTTTTCAGGTTGACAATTTTGAAACATGTATTTCACAGATGACAGATGAGAGCTGAGAGCTTAATGCAGAAATTTTCAAATACATCTGTGAAGAAAAGGTGGAGCAAGAAGCAGAGCAAATAGAAGAGCAAATATCTGACTTTATTAAAGATCCAGAGCATTCAGGAAAAACATCGCTGTTTTGGGGAGTACTGGTCAAAGAAACCACTCAGAAGCTTGACAAAATGGAATTTCCATTCCAAGTCAAGCACCATACGAGACCTCCTGATTTTCTTTCTTTCTTTGCAGGAACCACTGGAGCAACAAAGAGAAAAAAAGGTGGCACGAGCACTGATTGAGACAAAATTCTTTTTGCCACTTTACCGTTGGAAGAGACCCTTCAAAAGCAACGCTCACGGGATTGTCTTTGATAGGACATCCAAAACGACACTGAAACCTCCTTAACAGATGAATTTCAGTCACGTCTGGCTGAAGACGAAAAATATTAGCGCTAGCAGGGAGGCAACCCATGCAATTGTTGTAATTTATTTATTTATTTATTTGTGTGTGTGAACTTTTTGATTTGTGTTATTTTTGCAGGAAAAAATTAAAATGGAATTTATCAGGACAAAGCAAGCCAGTACAAGCGGGATTTTCAAAATAAAAAATTGACAAAATCACGAAGATACAAAGTTGATCCAGAAAAGACGGCCGAGTAAGAAGTCTACTTTTGGGACGCGTCCCTATGGATTCATCTGTCGCAAGACATGGTTTTGCCAAAAAAAAAAAAAAAAAAAAAATCCCTAAAAATTACCGAGCGTCGCGACGCACGACCAATTTCAGCGTCGCGACACGGTTTGTTTACAAGCCTAAAAGCACCAGCCGCCACCACGCACAGATCACTCCTCCTCTTCACAGATCTCACCATTTTCTCTCAACCCCAGAAACCCGAAACCCACCATGGCCGAGCCACCAAGCCGAGACACCGCACCACCACCGCCGAGATCTACCAAGCCGACCCACTGCCGAGAAGCCCCACCCAAGCCCACCAAAACCGAGACCCAAAACTGAGCCTCAACACCGAGAACCGCCTCACCACCACGAGTGTTAGCCACCATCACCGAGAGATCCACCAGCCGCATCAACAACCACCGAAGCCAACCCACCGAGAGCCATCCTTGCCGTGAGCAAATCTTCACCCCGAGATCCACCAGCCGCAACCATCGCCAAACCAACCGTCCAGCCACCGTGAGATCGCCAAAATCCACGACGAAGCTGAACTGTTGAAGCCATTACCACCCTTGCCGTGACCGAGCCTTCTTCGCCGAGTCAAAACCGAATCCACCAAGCCACTGCCGTGTCTCTCCATCACTGCCGAGCCGACCCACTGCCAAGCAACAAACCCACGAACAAAACCTCCATCATCAGATCCGGTTTGTCAGGCATCAGATCTGATTTTTGTGGATAATTTGTGTGGTTAATTTTGATTAAAAATTGGATGTTACAGGTTTTGATAAATTTTGGCAGTAAAGGGGATAATCGAAAATTGAATGAGTTTGTGGTTGATTTTGTTGAAATTGGAGGATTGTGAATTTAGAATTTTGGCAGTGAATACCTGGCTGAATTCTGAGTTTAGAATTGCCAGATCGATGGAATTTTGTAGAATTGGGGGTGAAGTTTGATATTGTGGTGATTTTTGAAGTGTTAGTTTTAGGATGAATTTGGGGAGATTTTAAATTTTTAAAGGAGACTCTGTCGAAATTTTCACTAAAAAAATCGTCAAGTATCAATTGGACATAAATTTTTCCTATCGGTAATTTTTCCTGTAAAATTTCAGCTGACTAGGTAATATCTTCTAATCTCTTTTGTGTATACATAGTGTGAACTTTTTTAATTTTGTGTGTTATTTTTGTAGGGAAAAGCACAAACGGAGCATTTTAATACAGAAGGAATTGTGTTTAACAATAAAAAAAGAAGAGAGCTAATTCATTTTGATGGCTGAGTAAAGAATTAAGTCTTGAGACACATCCTAATGGATTTATATACCAAACGAGTAGCGTATTGCGTACACAATTCCGTTGCCTTAATTATTGCTTCGATTCGCTTTTCTGTTGTAATTATTTTTATTTTAGTAGACAGGATCCAGACTTTTTGACCTTTCACGATCCATTTTTTGTTTAGCTAACAAGCGTCCTCTGGAAGATACTTGTGCTATTTTATTCACCCTTTTCAGGTACTATAATTCAGCCCGTCATTGCACTTTTGAAGGCATCCTGATTTGGAAAAAAAAAAAAAAAAAAATGGAAGCCACTTCAAGAAGACGATGTTGAAAACATCTGTGTGTTTTGCGGTAGTACTGTTGGAACTAAACCACAATACATAGAAGCAGCACAGGAATTGGGTCGAGTCTTAGCAGCAAGGAATATACACCTAATATATGGCGGAGGTAATCTTGGACTAATGGGGATTGTTTCAAAGGCTGTACAGGAAGGAGGCAGTCATGTTTTGGGAATCGTACCAAAACCCTTGGCAGAGGCTAACCTTATTGGATCATCAAACGGAGAGGAACTGATCGTACCAGGTATGTCTGAACGACTGGTAGAAATGATTAACCGTTCTGATGCTTTATTGCTTTGCCAGGTGGCTTGGCACACTGGAGGAAATTTTTATAGTTCTATCTTGGGCGAACCTGAATATACACAGAAACCGCTTGGACTGCTCAACGTTGATGGATTTTATGATTTTCTTTGTGTGTTTCTTGATGATGCTCGGAGAGAAATGGGTTCGTGTCGAAACCTATGAAAGAACTCCTCTTCACTGCCAGAACTGCTCCGGATCTAATTGACCAACTCGTAGCTTATGAACCACAAGTTGACCCTCTCCTTTCAAAGATAAAATGGTCCGAGGACGATCGTGGTAAGAGGCGTCGAATTAATCTGGATCTTAACCTTTAATTTTCCTGTAGAATTTCAACTAACCAGGTATTATTTTCTAAACTCTTCTTCTACTGTTTAAGACATTGGGGACAATGTCTCATTTAGGTTTGGGGGTGAGGTATAGTTAATAATACTTGTTTGTATTGTTATTTTTATTTTTATTTTTAGTCCAAAATTTTTCGAAAAATACAAAAAAAATTGAAAAATTATCAAAAATTACAAAAATATTTTGCATTTTTTTGTGTTTTAATTTTGACTAAAAAAAGGTGAAATTGGTAAGAGATAGCCGAGTAAGGAGTTTCCACTCTTGAGACGTATTTCAAACCATTTATTTCGAAATAAGTTATCTTTTGTTTATTTCCTTTTGAATTATTTAATTTGTGAATTCTCCATAATACTGACTAAAATGAATCTTCTTATGTTCAGTTGACAGGTATTATGAACTTACATGGAAACATACAGACATGAGCTGTAATTGAAAAGTTTGTAATATTCCGTGCTATAGTTTAATGGAGAAAGCATCTATACATAGTTATGGAATAAAAAAAAAAAAAAAATTAAATTTCTGATGTACAAAAATAAAGTATCTAAGATCCGGGTTATTAAGTCTGTAAGGGTGTTTTAACACCTAGTGCCCTAAAACCAACTGGTTTGGGAGTCATTGGCCCAAAGCTCGCTACATGGATCAAAGATACTGTAAAAATATATTCATATCTGAAGTCTGAGTAATTAAGTTCGTAGGGGTGTCTTAACACCTGGTGCCCTAAAGCCAACTGGTTTGGGAGTCACCAACCCAAAGCTCGCTACATAGACGGAAGGTATTGTATATAAATAAAAAGTCAAAATTCAGAAAAGCAAATAAAAAATCAGAAAAATCAGAAAATTATTCCATTGCTACAAAAAGGCGCGAAATCTGATAGAACTTTAGGACAAAAATATTACTCTCTTATCAACTGCACTTATGACTGTTGTGGGCAAAAATGAGTTGATTAATATTTTGTTGGCTGTGTATATGGAGAATGGTAAAAATAATCGGAGAATTTACTTATTCAGTAATTTAGAATAAAACAAAACAACTAGTAACTTGTAGTAGAAGTTTCACCTGATTAGTTACTAACTTCTTTATTCTATTTTCTCTTGTCTTTTTGCTTTTGTGTGCATTAGTTTTAACTAACTTTTTACTTTTGTAAAACGTTTGTGGGTATCGTTGCTGTAAGCCCTCACGAGACTACACTCGTCCACTAGGGACACCTGGGTTTAAAGGCTTGTTGCATACGCTAAATGCAACCGTGATCCCTACGAAAATGGCTTAGTTAAATTTTATTCTTTTATTTTATTTTGTATTTTGCTCGAGGACTAGCAAAATGTTAGGTTTGGGGGTGTGATGAGTGGTATTTATATCACTATTTCCCACTCATTTAACTTAACATTTTGTATAGTTTCTTGAGTTTTGTGAACGTTTTGATGTGTTTTATTGTTATTTTGCAGATAAATAAAGTTTGGACAGCACTGGAGGCAATTTGGGGCAAAACCGGAGAAAAATGCGTCAACAGGGATATTTTAGTCTTTTTCGCGTCGCGCCGCCAGACCTTCCGCGTCGCGACGCCCAGCGTGAGCCGAATCTGCTAACATGCGCCTGGTCAACGGTCAACAATTTGAGAAGTTTTGACTTTGCTAAAATGCGCCGTGCCACGTGTCACCATCACAACGAATCTGCTAACGTGCGCCGTGCCACGTGTCACATCATATGCTGCCGACACTTTGACTTGACACGTGTCGCCTTGTCATCAGCCATGTCAGCAGTCAACGAGTCAACTCGCCATGTGTCACGCCACGTCATCAGCCACGTCACAAGGTCAACTAAGTCAACTTGACACCTCAGCATCAGCCAATCACCGCCTGACACGTGTCGCCACGTGTCGCAATCCTATTGTGCCGACAATTGCAACACACGCCACCACACGCCAACACACGCCAGCGCCACGTCATCGCCACATCAGCGCCACGTCATCGCCACATCAGCATGACATCATCAATGACGTCATCACAATAATTGAGTCTTAGCCGCCTTGACACGTGTCGCGTGAACAGTCAGCCGCCATGCCACGTGTCGCCTTCTCAGCATGCCACGTCGACAAACAGTGACAAATCCAGCGTCGCGACGCTGATGTCCTTGGCGTCGCGACGCCCGAACAGTGAAAATTCTGCCTATAAATTCAGCGCGAAATTTCAGATTTCAAAACACCTCTCACCTCTCTCTCTCTTGATTTCTCTCTCTAGAGAGAGTTTCTCTCTCTAGAATTTTTATTTTTTTTAGTTTTTTTTATTTAGTTTTGTAATTTATTTTAATTACCATTTGTAATTAGTAATTTAATTTTTACTTTTTACTTTTTACAGTGTTTACTATTCATGAGAAGTAAGTTTCCCAGCTAGGGTGAAAGGTAATTCTTTTACTGTTACTATTTAGATTAATCTCCCTTAAAAATAATATATTTACTATTTAAAATACTGATTAATAAAGGATACCGCTATATTGGTCGGTTGGTATATTTATTTTCTGTTGGTTTGAACCTGATTAATCAAGGATACCGCCAGATTGGTCGGTTGATAAATTTATTTTGGTACCGCCTTTATGGCTGGATTATGGACAAATATTACCGCCTATATGGCTGGTTGGACTTAATTGGACTTAATCAGGATACCGCCAGATTGGTCGGTTGGTTAAATAATATCACAAGTTTATATATTATTTTATGGGAGATATCTAAATTAGTAGTAGTAAAAGTAATTCATTTTACCTTAGCATTTTATTTATTTGTAATTTATTTTTCAGCATTTTTACTTTATGTCTTTTACTTTTCAGTTATTAGCCCTAGTTATGTCTTGTAACTAAATAGTTATCTGGGGTTGTGATGAATTTCAATATCACCAGTTTATAAGGTTAGATTATAGTTTGGGTAATATAATGATTTATTTATTGAGTCTTAATCTTAATCTTAATGCTTTTTATTAACCGATCACTAATAAAATTGATTAGGTAAACTTAAAATGAACTAGACATAGAGATTTTAAGTTTAAAACCTTAGACTCAATAGCCCACGATCTTCCTTGAGGATAGATAACCCTTTAATAGATTTCCTTACACGATAGGAATATACCTGTCGGGCGAGGGTAGCCATAATTGGAACTTAATCTTAATGAATCCAGATAATGTGGTTGACATAGGAATATGGTTCAATTGGGTTATACTGGGTATTTGTGTCTGACCATCGACAGATGCTTTCGCATAATTTCGTGTCCCAGGTTAATAAATCATTGTATTTCCTAACTATATAATAATCACTTCATCTTTATAATGATATTGGAATAAATCACAACCCTAGATCTTTGTGTCTTTTGTTATTTTCCTTAGTATTTTCTTTTGTCTTTTTATTTATTTATTTATTTTGTAAAACCACTTTCAACCAATCAAACAATCATTCTATTCTCCCTTTAATTAGATATTTGTAAATAAATAGATTCAATAATTAAAACAACAGTAGGAATTAAGTCCTCGTGGGATCGATATTTTTATACTACTTGAACGATACGTGCGCTTGCGTTATACGTGTGTGTTTACGCCGGTCAAGAGGCACGGTCTCGGATGTAGTCACGGAGAAATATTTATAAACCGTATTAACAAGACGGACCACATAACATGCATCAAATACATAATTACATTTAAACCTTATTAATTAGGGATTTTACGCTAAGTGTCATACACCCTAAATCTAATCAAATTAGAATATAACATGCATGTATAAAGTCAAGAAAACATGATTAAACATTGAATTAAAGGGCTAATCATATTAGGGGGCATAGAATGAGACTCGCTCTGATACCATTTTGTAGGGATTTTATTGCGGATATCCGGTAACGCAGCGGAAACAGTGGAAAATCAAATTTTCCGATTTCAAAAATTTTCTCGAATTAATTAAATAAACTTATTTATTTAATTGTCCAATATTCAAATTATGAAATATTACACAAGAAATCAAATTTTTGTGTAATTACCAAATTACCCCAAAACTTTGCATTTTGTTCATTTTAGTCTGAAATTGTTCAAATCAATTTTGGATGCTCCTAAATCATTTCTAAGATGAATTTAACATGTCCTAAATGTCAAAACACAAAGAGCAACAAAAAACTCAATTTTTCCTTCAAGGCCGTGAGCCTCCTAGGAGCACATTAGTGTGCATTTTGCACTTCCAAAGTTCAAAACACATCCAAATGAAATCCAATCAACATGAGATTTTATATGCATCATATACACATCCAAATACACCATATAAATGAAAAGCCCCAAATTTGGAAGTGGTCTTAAACCCTAATTTTTCAATTTCTTCAAATTGGACAAATTAGACCAAATTGGTTAAATCAATTACTTCAATCATGTTTCTTCCATCCAAATCAAGTCTCAACACAATGCAACAACTATAGAAAAATTCTAGGTCATTTAAGAGTGGGTCAATAACTCTAGAATGGCAACAAGGTTCTAAAATAATGAAAAGAATGTTTATTACTACACTAGTAACATTCTTCCAACTTCATACATGCTTAACCCCTTCATCAAACTTTCATCCCACAAAAACACAAAGAATAAATAATAGAAAAACTTAAGAACATCACCAAGTGAAGCCCATAACAAGAGGAACAATTTACTCTCTAATGGAAGGTTGGAAATACTTACTAAATTCCAAGCTTTTCTTTGATTTTCTTTTTCTTTCTCTCTACCTTCTTTGCTTTTGTTTTAATGGAGTTTGATAAAGTGTATTAGGTTATTCAAACCCTAAAAAATAAATGAAACAATATATACTTGCTCACAATTTTGCCTTGGCCGAAATTGGCTAGAAAAAAAATCAAGACATTTTGTTTCCATTTCATTTGAATTTCAATTTCCCAACTTGTTAAAATGATCATTACACTTTAATGATAATTTCAACCAAGTCAACAATTGCAACTTAGCCATTAAAATAAATATCATAACTTAAAATATCTATACTTTAATTAATTTAATCATTTAACAATTAATTAATTAATTAATTAATTAAATACAAATATATTAAATATATGTATAATATTTACACTAAATATAAATACATATATTCATTTATGATATTAATCAAATATCTCAATTTGACAATTAATTAATGTGTATTTGAATTAATCAATCATTAAATGCAAATACACAAAAATTAAGGAAATGATTATCGGGTCCCTACACATGTATTTTGCGTTTAACCTTTAAACGACTTTATAAATAATCAATATTATTTATAAATGCCGCCCTAGTGCTCTACGAGTATATTTCATTAGTGAGACTCTCTAGATTCAGGCATATCCATCACGAAATCCAATTTCGTGTCCATAATTTATTCACCCGTAAATTATGACGATCACGGATAAACTCGCTGAATCATACAGGTCGAGGTCATGGCAAATGTATAATTCCTCCGTCACAGGTATCCGGATAAATCCCAGAGATATAGATGTAAACGTCAAATCTCTATAGGGATTATCCAGTCGACTATTCTATTAGCAATCTCAAAAAGAACATTTAGAACTAACTTCTAAATTGTACCACGGGCCCATGGTTTTTATCTGATTGCTAATCATATGGACTACCTATGCTCTGATACACAGAACTGACAGATCCTATCTCGATACACACAGGACACCCTGAGGATCTATCTACACCCAACGAATAGGCGGAGGTCTGATCTAAATAGATCGGTGACGTGACTGCCATCTAAGTGTAGAAGATATCTCATGTGCCCACAGTGGCATCTCAAGTCTAAGAATCACAAGTGCTACTCAACCCGATAAGATTCTTATTGACGTTGGTGTACCATCTATTAAGAATCTTCGGTGAGTCATTCAGTGTTTATCCGCTATAAACACCTACATGTCTATAATATTCTCCAAGACTTATGGTTCATTGAGAAACCATTGGAATCATATATTCCCGTATACGACATGTACCGGTCTCAACGGGTTTACTATACTGACCAAGTAGTGTAAACCTTGACCAGGAACTATCTGAGAATGACAACGTCATGATACAACTCAATGTCAGTTGCGACGCTTTTGCAACTGCACCATGACTAGTCATTCTAAGGTCATTACGTCTTTACCATATTAAAAGATATATTATATTATAGAAACTGCATATATTATTCAAAATAATAAGGTTTTACAGAAGTATTCATAAAGAAATACAACTGGGAATTGGCGCTCTGAGCACCAACCCCAACAATTGTAGCCAAGCTCAAACACACATATTTTCTCCATATATTAGTTGAGAAACATACTGCTCATTCTTTCTTTGTATGTGCTCTCGTGCTTTCTCATGAATCTGTTTCATCAACTCAATTATTCGTTTATTATCATATAAACTTATGAACATTACAAAATGTACACTTAATAAAAGAAAAACTAACAATTTTGCACTTATAATTTAATTAGTCCCCTTAATTTAGCATATTTATAAAATAATAATTAACTTTATGTTTTATATATTTTTATTGTGATTTTTATTTCTTTTGTATGTGAAATAATACATTGGATGCATAATTAGAAAAATAGACGTGATATTTGGATTTTGGGAGACCATAAACTTGAAAGGGAGTTCTAATAGTGTATAATTTTGGAATTTTCAACTTTGCGTAATCTACATAATTTGGCCATAACTTTTTACTCTGATATCGGACTAAGGCTATTCGAGTTCTAGATGAAAGAAGACTCAAATATTTACAACTTTACTGTTTATAAGAATTTCTAGTTCTGAGGTTTTCAAGGTCGAAATTTGTGAAGACTTTAATGTGTGTTACACATAATTTTAATTATTAGAAAGTAAAGTAAAAAAAAATATATAAAAATATAAAAAAGGTAAAAGTTGAAATGTCACAATCCACCTTTAGGTGGATTATGCCAATATTTGCAAAATGATCAACAAAAATTTTAAAAAAAAAGGTCAAAAAATGAAAATGAAAAATTAAATTAGTAAAAATTTGTTGGTTGTACTTGATTTGGAAAGTTGTAATTAATAATTGAAAGATGAGCACTTCTAGTATAAATAGAGGTGCTCACCTCTCATTTTCTTCATGCTTTCTTTCAAAGTTCTCTTGTAGAATTTGTGAGAGAGTATTTTGTGTGTTTTATTTTGTTAAGTATTCTTGTGATTTCTTTTTCTTTCGGTAAAAAAATTATGCATGTTTTTCTTCAAATCATGAGTAGCTAATTTCATCATGCTGTGGTAAAGGGTGAAGCTCTTAATATGAGAATATAGATTAATATTATTTATATTATAATATATAAATTGTAATCTGAATAAGTAATTTAAATCTGGATTAATTATTGACAAACTTTTTTACCACCTTTATGGCTGATTTTATTTATTTGGCATATTGAATACCTAACTGGACTTGTTATAGAGAAATATTATCACCGCCTTTATGACTAGTTTTATATTTTTGGCATAATTAATTCCACAAGTAAATAAATTGGGTAATAATGACAATTTGTATATTATAAAAAATAAGATTTCTCTATATTTGAAATATTAATAGTGGATCTCATAACCCCAGTATTTTTAATTTATTGTTGCATCCCAATTAAAAAATTACCCATCACTTAAATCAATTCACTTTCCTTTTACTCAAATCGTTATTTTATTTTACTAAATATATTCCTTGTGGATTAATCACAGACTTACGAGTTATTTTATTACTTCGACACTCTTATAATTGGGAGTAAAAAAATCACTTTTTGAGCGTGTCAACTTTTGGCGCCGTTGACGGGGAATATTATTTAGTATATAGAATAATAATTTAACATCATTATATTTTTTTTCCCTTTTTTGTCATTTCTTTTTTCTTTTTCGCACTTGTTTATTTTTTTTCTTTTTGTAAGTATTGTATTTGTAAATTTTAACGTATAGTTTGCATTTACATTGCATTAAACATTGGTTTGGATCATCTAGCAATAGATTGAATAGATAGTCTCTATCACCTTCATTATCAGTCAAAATGGGCGAGAATCGAAATGAAAATCCACATGGCCGAGATAAAAATCCAGTTGATCAGGTAGAACGTGAGTCTCGGCATAGCGATCTTAATCATCCTATGACACTCAGAGAATTCATTAATCCTACCAAGATGGGATCACCATTTTGTATTTCTTTCCCCTAGATGCATCACGTTTCAATTTCAAACCAAGTATTATCCAATTTTTACTCACATTCTATGATCTTAAATCAGAAAATCCTTATCAGCAATTGAGAGAATTCGAAGAGGTATGTAATACTTGTACAGATGAAAATTACAGTATGAATATAATTCGACTTAAATTTTTCCATTTTCTTTAAAGGATAAAGCTAAAATTTGGCTGCAGAACGTTAGGTCAGTATCCATCAGAACATGAGATGATTTGCAAGAGCAGTTTCTGAAAAATTATTTCCCCCTCACAAGAGTAAGGGGGAACACTTTACCAATATTGGGAGAGATTCAAAGAGATGTTAAAAGTTTGTCCATATCACGAGTTTGAAACATGGAGGTTGGTTTCCTACTTCTATGAGGGTTTAACACCCCAAGGTGGACAAGTAATGGAAACGATGTGTAATGGTGAGTTTAGGGATAAAAATCTCGAAGATGCACTAGATTATCTAGAACACATTGCAGAGAATGCACAAGAATGGGGCATGGTTGGCACTTATGAGTCATCTGTAAAACTACAGCCATCCGGTAGAGGTATGTTTAATCTTAGGAAAGACCATGACCTTTCTGCAAAGTATGCATCTCTAGCTAAAAAAGTTGATGCATTAGAAATTAGGAAGAGTGATCATGTCAAGACAATTCAAGAAGTCACATGTCAAATCTATAATTTAAATGAACATGTCACACAAGTTCGTCCAACCTTGCCAGCCTTGCATGAATGTCTCCATGACCAAGTCATTTCCATAAACACCTTCAAGAAACCAAATCCAAACCTATACTCTCAAACCTACAATTCTGGTTGGAGAAACCATCCAAACTTCAATTAGAGGAATGATAACCAAATACAATTATCGTAACAACCTCTCTAGGTACACAAGAATTTCCAAAATTCCCATAATTATGCACCATATGTCCCACCGCATAGGAAAATCCTTGAGGATACCTTGCATGTATTCATTGAGAAATAGAAAGTCATCAATAACCAAAATGTGCAAACATTAATTTATCTGAAAGATAATTTCTCCAAAATCATATCTGCATTGACCATTAATGAGAAAGGAAAGTTTCATGCACAACCACAGCCAAACCCCAAGAGTCATCAAAACCCCCAACGATGGTAGTTCTGGTAGTCAACATATAGATCAAATCAAATCTGTTATTACACTTCGCAGTAATAAGGTCATCAAACCTATTCTTGAACCTCACGAAGCTGAAAATATATCAGATTTAGAAGGAAAGAAAGAAGTTGATGAATCATTACCTATCGTTGATGATAACAATTTTTCTCATGCACCTCTATTTGCTCAAGTATTTAAAATAAAGAAAATGAACCATTCCCCATATATTTATGAAATATTCAAACAGATAAATGTCAATATTCCTTTGTTAGATGTCATCCAACAGATACCTGTTGGACAATTATGACCCATAGCGTCACTATTTGTACAGATCATGGTGTTGTTGTACAAATTAACTATGTGACAAAGGAGATTGCACTCTTATCATTTGTGATTAGATCACCTAGATGTATAAATGATAGGAGGTCCCTATGATTTGTTCCTGGACGGAGAATGATATGAGACAGTATCAGTCCACGAAGGATAAAGCATTAAATATCCCTAGTCAGAGTATTATCGAGATTGGACATCGATAAATACGTAAAAGACTAGTATTACACATGTGCGCGTTGTGAGGGCACAACAACATAGTTCTCATATATTTGGGTATAGGATACTCATTCAAGTGTAATAGGAGGTTTTTGTAGGCACTGCATTTTTACACATAAGTCCCTATGATGAGTCTCATTTTGGAGACACTACCTTTTAAGTCACGGAGGTCACGGGAAACGGACATCGGAAGGGGAAATTCAGAATAAACAAGGTTCACTGTTTTCGTTAGTGCTGCGTTCGTGTTTACGTTCGAACGTCAAACGGATTGCGGGCGTTCGTGCCGCGTTCGAGGAAGCGTTCGAACGGTGTCGGTAATTCTGGTTTTGCTGCTAGCCTCACATCCAGCCCAATTAGCCCCCCAAAGCCCATAAAACACATCCCAATTTAAATAAATAAATATTAATTAAAACATTAACTAAATTAGTGGATAATTAAATTAATTAAATAATTAAATAAAACATATACCAAACATAAAATAAACAATTACCAACTTAAACTAAAATCATGCCTAAATTAAACAAATCACATACTAAATCAAAATATAATCATGCCTAATTAAAATCAATCAACCAATTATATTCCCAATCTAATAAGATTATTCCCAAACTTAAAATATTGTATTCCTAAACCAAGCCAATCAAATATTCAACCTTCCCTATCTAGCCAAGATTTGTCCCCCCTCAATCTTTGACTTCCCTTAAACAAACCAAATCAAATCCCTTGCTTCCCTTAACCAACACCAAATCAAATCCCTCTTTAATTAGCCAAATCTCTTTCCTTGTCAAGCCCAACCCTTTGCCTATAAAAAGAACCCTTCACCAACCTTCTCAACCCTGGTCCCTAGTCCCTAGTCCCTAGTCCCTAGTCCCTAGTCCCTAGTCCTTGGTCCTTGGTCCCTGGTCCCTGGTCCCTGGTCCCTGGTCCCTAGTCCCTAGTCCCCAGTCCCCAGTCCCTAGTCCCTAGTCCCTAGCTAATTCACACAAAAACACACAGAAAAATTACAGGAAGAACACACCCAAAAAGAGTGAGCAAAAGATAAAGAGGAGACGGCAGCGAAACCACAAGGAAACAGTAGCAAAACGGACTCAAAACAGTAAGACAACGAACGAGAACAGTGAACCAGTGAACCGGGAGAGTTGCGGAGCATCCACCCTTCCGACGATCGTGTACCGTACATCCGAGAGGTGATTTAAAAGGTTAGACCTGAGGGTACCTTTTCATTAGTTTATATTCGTTTTTTTATTATTATTAAATTCTATTCGCATGAGAGTCGTTTATGGATGCATGTTGTGGCTTGAATGAAATGGAAGAGTGTCGTCTCTTGTGGTATATAGGATGGAAACCCAGACGTAAATTCCGTAGCCGAATCCGAACGGTATGGACGGTGCGGTCTGTACTTGGGATACAACTCCACGTACCACTTGAGTAAACGGCACCTTCTCTTGTTTTGTGTTGCTTTTGTTTATTTATTTTTCGTCACTTAAATTCTGCATGTTGCTTATTTATGCATGACTCAATCGAGCGCATGGGCTTAGTAAGTGGAATGAAAGATCCCCTATGGGGAGGGGTTAAAGCCCTTTACCACGATGCTTTGCCGCGCCGGTTGATGTGTGTTCGGTTGGATGCAAGACACGTTCAATCGGACATACTTAGAATAATATGATTGTCTTTATGTTTGTATGCATGATGTGATGTGACGCGCATGGGCTTAGTATGTTGGTCTAAAGGTCCTCTCTTTGAGAGATCAAGAGCCCCAAAAGGCCACCTTTACGGCAGTACTTCGCCGCGCCCCTTTATTTTGTTGTTTATGTATTGCGTCCCATTTCATGCATCAGGTCTGTTCCCGTTCGAACGCGTTTACGAACGCAACTCGAACGCGCATGCATTTTTGCCTTATCATGCATCAGGTCTCATTTCCGTTCGAACGCGTTCACAAACGCCATACGAACGTGAGCATTCTATTTCATTTCCGTTCGAACGCGTTATCAAACGCCATACGAACGCGAGCATTCTGTTTCATTTCCGTTCGAACGCGTTTACGAACGCTACTCGAACGTGAGCATTCTGTTTCATTTCCGTTCGAACGCGTTTACGAACGCTACACGAACGCGCACACACTGAACTGAGTTTGTCTTATCATATTCATGCATAATTGCCTCTTGGTTGATCTTTCTTGTGTTATATAGCCAACCGTATTATTTGTATTCCTGCATTTATCCATTCTATGTGTTCTTGGGATTGTATTCAAGCATGATTAGGCTGTTAGCATGTTATTGGTTAATAGGTTCATGAGATAGTACTCAAGCATGATTAGGTTGTTCTTAGTTTTCCATACCATAGGATTGAAATATGTTCATAAGATTGCCATGTGATGTTGCATGTTGTGATGAACTTGTTGATGTATGCATATGAATTTAGAAGCATGATATTTTTGGAAATAAATGTTATTTAAGCCTGGTTAAATTATTACATAAATCCTTTTATTACAAGTGACATAAGTAAGGGACCATTCCGAACCCAACGGTTTGAGGTCTTCCCTTGCGAGGGGTGAGTGCGGCCTTAAATCTCATTTTCCCGGTTCACACCGGGTGGCGACTCCATGTTATTTCGTACTTCCCAACTAGTGCCGCGAGCCTAGGAACGGCGTCGCCCAGGTTCTGTGTTCCTACAGTCTGGCGACTCCACTGGGGACCGAGAATCGGCCCCGAAATATTGTCTTGTGATGTTTGGATTTATGTTTTAATTGACCGTGTCTATAGTGGATAAAGTGAGGGTTTAATCAAAGGCATTTTAAGGCTAGGTAATGGTTTGGTGTCTTCCTTCATTCACTACCTTTCTAGAAGGAAAAGCTGTGAAGGCACCTAGATAGCCATCTACTCGTAGTCTATTGTGATGGACTAATTTGGAGGACTCGTTGTTTATTCCTGACAACAAGCGATAAGAGCCTAAGAGGCTTGGGTATTTAAGTGAGCCTCGCTCCACCTTCCCTCTGGGGGATCTACAACGGGAAATCCATTTGACAGTCTGTCACACACCATAGCTCATTGGCACGTACCTTAGTGTATAAAAAGGGGTGCGCTCACTTGGTTGCTCGAACCCTTGAGTGGGGAGACCTAGTTGTGGGCCATCCTTCGCCGGTGAGAAAGCCTTTGTCTATACTCTTACTAACCCACCCATAGACCGGGTTGGCTAAAGTAGCAATTATTTCCTTGAGTATGTGCTTGTGGACCATCCTCATTTGGATGCAGTTGGACTATTGTCAGAAATGCGGGCTTGTTGGGCCATTTAAACTGGGGCAAGTTCGTACCTTATGACTATTAGGCCCAAAGCTTCTGAAATGTTGATGGGCCATACTGTAGAAATTATTACGTTTGCATTATCTTTCTTCTATACTTGTGTTTGGGAACATCGTCGTTTGGATCCGTTTGGACCATTTGCCATGGGATATGGGCTTGTTGGGCCATTTAAACTGGGACAAGAACGTATCTCATGACTATTGGGCCAAAGGCGTCTAAGTGTTGATGGGCCACTTTGTACTTGTGTTCGGAACATTACCATTTGGCTTTAGTTGGGCTCCTTGTCATAAGATGTGAACTCGTTGGGCCATTTAAACTGGGATGGGTTCACTCCTGTGACAATTAGCCCGAAAAATTCTAAAATGATAATGGGCCAATTTGTTTAAAAATTTTATTTGATTTAGTCTGTTCTATATGTTACACGCATCTCATGCTCCTCATGCATACATGCATCATGCTAACCTTTGTTTTCCAAAAAGCCATCATAGTTTCCCGTTGGGTTAGGGAAGAGATACGACTCACTAAAAGAACTGCAACAAGCATGAGTGAATCCGCCGATGAGGGATCCCGCCTAGATCAATTGGAGATCAAAGTAGCTGAGATTGTTGAGCAATTGCAAGTTTTGACCAATGTTGTGGCCAGTTTGACTGTACCCCGTGTAGCCAATAATAGAAAGTTGTGCAACCAGAATGGAAAAATCATTGGGAAACCTTCAAGGACCAAGCCCACTCCCTCTGGGGTTACCCCCATCAGAAATAGACAATTCTCCGATCTGGGTAAACCTTTGTCGGAGGTATTTGAAGAACTGAAAAGGCAAGGACTCTTATATCCCTTAGAGCCTAAACCACTTCCAAACCCTGTGCCATGCTACCTTAACCTGAACCTTTACTGTTACTTCCATCAGCAAAAGGGTCATGAAACTAACAATTGCACCCGCCTTAGGCACGAAATCCAGGACCTCATAGACTCACACAAAATACCTGACCCTGAAAAAGAACAACCCGACACACATAGAAAACCTCCACCCACACATATGATCAACACTGGCCTACGAGACAACCTTGCCTTCCAAACCCACAACCATCAAACTTCTCGCATGGGGATACAGGACAACAGTGGCAAAAATGAAATAAAGCAGATGGGGGATTTCTGGGAAAACTTCTCGGACAGTGACGGGGAAGAGGTGGCGAAAAGGAGAAGTAAATGGGAAAAAGAACTACTGCAGTTGGAGAATCTGATGTTCGAAGAAAGCAAAAAGACGGGTGAAGACGAAGATGCAAATTATGGAGGTGTTTGTTTCCCGGATCTTATTCAATTATGATCCTGCATTTTTAAAGACATTGATTTTGTCTCTTTGTTCAAACCTTTTTTTAATGATAATAAGACGTTCACTTCGCTGAATCTCTTCTGCAATAAGAGTACATTTGAGAAAAGCATTCAACCTTTGTACTATGAACACGGGGAATCCTCAGAATAAGAAAACAGAAAAGATGAGATAGTCATTCAGAAATTGGGAAAGGGGGCAGTGAGACTGTTAGAAAGGAATGGGTTCACCGAGCCGATCAATATGGAAAGAATGAAGTAGTACTTTGCCCGAGGGAGAGAAAACCGAGCAGTCACCAAGAGAATTGGCAGAAGACCTAACCTAACGGGATAAGAAACTTATGCATGCATGCATACACGTAACATACTTTGCATTCTTTTGTGTTTGTTTTGTTTTGTATGCACAGGTTTTGAAGCAGAAATAGAGAAAACGGCAAAGACAAGCCAATCAGAAGCAGCGACAGCACTGTATCAGTCTAGGGGCGAGGCCCATATAAGTATCAGTCTGGGGGCAAGACCCACATCAGCATCAGTTTCTGCCGGGTATGGCATTATGGGGGCAAGGCCCACATCAGCATCAGTTTCTGCCGGGTATGGAATTCTGGAGGGCGAGGCCCTCATCAGTTCAGTATCAGTTCTGCCGGGTATGGCATTCTGGGGGCGAGGCCCACATTGGTTCAGTATTAGTTCTACCGGGTATAGTACTCTAGGGGCGGGGCCCACTCTAATATCAGTAATGGTTCAAAAATGGACTATCTCTCATCAACAACGGTCCGGAAATGGACTATCTCTCATCAACAACGGTCCGGAAATGGACTATCTCTCATCAACAACGGTCCGGAAATGGACTATCTCTCATCAACAACGGTTCGGAAATGGACCATCTCTCATCAGCAACGGTTCGAAAATGGACCACTCTCATATCAGTAACGGTTCGGAAATGGACTATCTCTCATCAACAACGGTCCGAAAATGGACCACTCTCATATCAGTAACGGTTCGGAAATAGACCACTCTCATATCAGTATTGGTTCGGAAATGGACTATCTCTCCTCAGCAATGGTTCAGAAATGGACCACTCTCATATCAGGCATGGTTCGGAAATGGACTATCTCTCATCAGCACGGTTCGGAAATGGACCATTATCACATCTCGCCGAAAATGGCACTCCGAAAATGGAGCACGGTTCGAAATGAACCATCATCTCATCTCACTGAAAATGGCACTCTGAAAATGGAGCTCGGTTCGAAATGGACCATCATCTCATCACTTGCCGAAAATGGCACTCTGAAAATGGAGCATGGTTCGAGAAGGGGCTACCATCACATCTCGCCAAAAATGGCACTCCGAAAATGGAGCACAGTTCGGAAATGGACCAAGGAAGGCCTAACCCATCGGAATATAATACATATACATGCATACATGCATACATATCACATACATGCAATGTTTGTTTCGTGTTCGCAGGTTTATAGCAGCAAAGACCATCTCATTAAGTAACGGTTCAAAAATGAGCCACAATCTCGCACAGCACAGTTCAGGAAATGGACCGCTACCACAAAAGATTCCGGAAATGGCACTCCAAAATGGAGCACTCACAACAGACGCCGGAAATGGCACTCCAAAATGAAGCACTCACAACAGACGCCGGAAATGGCACTCCAAAATGGAGCACTCACAACAGACGCCGGAAATGGCACTCCAAAATGGAGCACTCACAACAAAGGCCGAAAATGGCGTTCCAAAATGGAACACACACAGCAGATGCCGAAAATGGCGTTCCAAAATGGAACACACACAACAAATGCCGGAAATGGCGCTCCAAAATGGAGCACATACACGAAAGATGCCGAAAATGGCGCTCTAAAAATAGAGCACGGTTCGGGAATGAACCAGGGGTCGCAGCACCTCACCACCAAATCAACGCAACTCAACACATGGTAAGTCAAGTGGCAGCTGGCGAGCCAGGTAAGTAGAAATGCATTGCATAACTTTGATAGGATTGTCACTGTTGCACATTACACAATCAAAGTGGGGGCGACTGTAGGCACTGCATTTTTACACATAAGTCCCTATGATGAGTCTCATTTTGAAGACACTACCTTTTAAGTCACGGAGGTCACGGGAAACGGACATCGGAAGGGGAAATTCAGAATAAACAAGGTTCACTGTTTTCGTTAGTGCTGCGTTCGTGTTTACATTCGAACGTCAAACGGATTGCGGGCGTTCGTGCCGCGTTCGAGGAAGCGTTCGAACGGTGTCGGTAATTCTGTTTTGCTGCTAGCCTCACATCCAGCCCAATTAGCCCCCCAAAGCCCATAAAACACATCCCATTTAAATAAATAAATATTAATTAAAACATTAACTAAATTAGTGGATAATTAAATTAATTAAATAATTAAATAAAACATATACCAAACATAAAATAAACAATTACCAACTTAAACTAAAATCATGCCTAAATTAAACAAATCACATACTAAATCAAAATATAATCATGCCTAATTAAAATCAATCAACCAATTATATTCCCAATCTAATAAGATTATTCCCAAACTTAAAATATTGTATTCCTAAACCAAGCCAATCAAATATTCAACCTTCCCTATCTAGCCAAGATTTGTCCCCCCTCAATCTTTGACTTCCCTTAAACCAAACCAAATCAAATCCCTTGCTTCCCTTAACCAACACCAAATCAAATCCCTCTTTAATTAGCCAAATCCCTTTCCTTGTCAAGCCCAACCATTTGCCTATAAAAAGAACCCTTCACCAACCTTCTCAACCCTGGTCCCTAGTCCCTAGTCCCTGGTCCCTAGTCCCTAGTCTCTAGTCCCTAGTCCCTAGTCCCTAGTCCCTGGTCCCTAGTCCCTAGTCCCTGGTCCCTGGTCCCTAGTCCCTAGTCCCTAGTCCCTAGCTAATTCACACAAAAACACACAGAAAAATTACAGGAAGAACACACCCAAAAAGAGTAAGCAAAAGATAAAGAGGAGACGGCAGCGAAACCACAAGGAAACAGTAGCAAAACGGACTCAAAACAGTAAGACAACGAACGAGAACAGTGAACCAGTGAACCGGGAGAGTTGCGGAGCATCCACCCTTCCGACGATCGTGTACCGTACATCCGAGAGGTAATTTAAAAGGTTAGACCTGAGGGTACCTTTTCATTAGTTTATATCGTTTTTTTATTATTATTAAATTCTATTCGCATGAGAGTCGTTTATGGATGCATGTTGTGGCTTGAATGAAATGGAAGAGTGTCGTCTCTTGTGGTATATAGGATGGAAACCCAGACGTAAATTCCGTAGCCGAATCCGAATGGACGGTAGTGCGGTCTGTACTTGGGATACAACTCCACGTACCACTTGAGTAAACGGCACCTTCTCTTGTTTTGTGTTGCTTTTGTTTATTTATTTTTCGTCACTTAAATTCTGCATGTTGCTTATTTATGCATGACTCAATCGAGCGCATGGGCTTAGTAAGTGGAATGAAAGATCCCCTATGGGGAGGGGTTAAAGCCCTTTACCACGATGCTTTGCCGCGCCGGTTGATGTGTGTTCGGTTGGATGCAAGACACGTTCAATCGGACATACTTAGAATAATATGATTGTCTTTATGTTTGTATGCATGATGTGATGTGACGCGCATGGGCTTAGTATGTTGGTCTAAAGGTCCTCTCTTTGAGAGATCAAGAGCCCCAAAAGGCCACCTTTACGGTAGTACTTCGCCGCGCCCCTTTATTTTGTTGTTTATGTATTGCGTCCCATTTCATGCATCAGGTCTGTTCCCGTTCGAACGCGTTTACGAACGCAACTCGAACGCGCATGCATTTTTGCCTTATCATGCATCAGGTCTCATTTCCGTTCGAACGCGTTCACAAACGCCATACGAACGTGAGCATTCTATTTCATTTCCGTTCGAACGCGTTATCAAACGCCATACGAACGCGAGCATTCTGTTTCATTTCCGTTCGAACGCGTTTACGAACGCTACTCGAACGTGAGCATTCTGTTTCATTTCCGTTCGAACGCGTTTACGAACGCTACACGAACGCGCACACACTGAACTGAGTCTGTCTTATCATATTCATGCATAATTGCCTCTTGGTTGATCTTTCTTGTGTTATATAGCCAACCGTATTATTTGTATTCCTGCATTTATCCATTCTATGTGTTCTTGGGATTGTATTCAAGCATGATTAGGCTGTTAGCATGTTATTTGGTTAATAGGTTCATGAGATAGTACTCAAGCATGATTAGGTTTTCTTAGTTTTCCATACCATAGGATTGAAATATGTTCATAAGATTGCCATGTGATGTTGCATGTTGTGATGAACTTGTTGATGTATGCATATGAATTTAGAAGCATGATATTTTTGAAAATAAATGTTATTTAAGCCTGGTTAAATTATTACATAAATCCTTTTATTACAAGTGACATAAGTAAGGGACCATTCCGAACCCAACGGTTTGAGGTCTTCCCTTGCGAGGGGTGAGTGCGGCCTTAAATCTCATTTTCCCGGTTCACACCGGGTGGCGACTCCATGTTATTTCGTACTTCCCAACTAGTGCCGCGAGCCTAGGAACGGCGTCGCCCAGGTTCTGTGTTCCTACAGTCTGGCGACTCCACTGGGGACCGAGAATCGCCCCGAAATATTGTCTTGTGATGTTTCGATTTATGTTTAATTGACCGTGTCTATAGTGGATAAAGTGAGGTTTAATCAAAGGCATTTTAAGGCTAGGTAATGGTTTGGTGTCTTCCTTCATTCACTACTTTCTAGAAGGATAAGCTTTGAAGGCACCTAGATAGCCATCTACTCGTAGTCTATTGTGATGGACTAATTGGAGGACTCGTTGTTTATTCCTGACAACAAGCGATAAGAGCCTAAGAGGCTTGGTATTTAAGTGAGCCTCACTCCACCTTCCCTCTGGGGGATCTATATTTGGGTATATGATACTCATACAAGTGTAATAGGAGGTTGTGTTTTACCGATGGTACGAGAAACAGCTTCGCTCTGGATAGACCCCCTCGGAATTCCATTGGTAGTATGACTATGTGTCTATGGAAGTCCGAAATCAGGGTAGGTGTATTTGGTCTTAACCTGAGACTTGCACCGCTAATACTTGCAACAATCAATATACTTTGGTTGAGGTCGTCCAGGGCTTTAACAGGTTCTGTGTACGCCAATGCTGGGTATATTGAGAATCGTAGTGTGTTGGGTGTGATGTCAAGACGGAAGTGTCACTCCAGTCATATGGAGATGATGGTCACGTAGGATACTGGACTGGTTCTCTTCAATGTTGTAGCTATCGGGATAAAATGACAAGGTCAGGTTTATCCGATTATAGAGACTAGTCACCAGACATCCGACATGTTCTTCGTACGGGGCAGACACAATTCCAGCCACAGGCCTAGCACGTGATCATCTGATACTGGACAGAAATATGCAATACTACGTATACTACGCCTGATATAGATCCCTTATTCCTGTAAGGATATTTCCGAAGAATTGGGTAGGCATGACGCTTTGCTAGAGGCCAACCTTGTCTTGTAAATCTTTATAAACGTAGTACGAGGTACTTACGTGTTCGGATAGTCCGACGACCGAATTTACTGCCAACATATCCGGGGATCTCATGGGTCGCTTCCCAAATATTCACCGATGACGTATAACTCGCACTCTAAATTAATCTGGGATTAATTAGAAGAGAGAGAAAGTTAATCTGGGATTAACTGCAGATATATTTTATCTGGGATAAAATATCATTTAAAGAGAGATAACGATTAATTTGGAATTAATCGATTAATTAATATATTTGATATATTAAACGAAATTGGATTTCGACGCGGAATTAAAATTAGATTTTAATTCGGGCGAACGAATTAATTTAGAATTAATTTGTTAACGACGTGAATAGTAATTTCGCTAGGCGTAATCAAATAATTACGACGCAATGGAAAATTTGTTAATTTGGAATTAGCGAACCCGAGCCCGAGCCCGAGATTATTTGCGAGTGCATTCGCATTTCGAATTCGAGTGCGGTACGCAAGTCAAATCAAGCGTCAAATCGCTAGTCGCATCAAGCGTCAAATAATTAGTCACTTTGAGTGATGTGACTTGACAACTTGATGGATTGAGTGATGGAAGTGGTTGGTGCCATTAAGGCTTTAATTGTTTGACTTTTGAAAGCCAAATTCACATGAAATGAATTTGAAATTCAAATGTGTGTATTTAATACACAAATTTGGAACCAACAAATTGAATCTCTCTCACTTCATCTCTTTCTCTCTTCACGCCCAAAGTGGCAAATGCTCATTGGTTTTCCCTCTAAAAACTGTGACAGTGGGAAGCATAGAGTGTGATTTTGTGGCAAAATCACAAGTGCTAACACACTTACGAGACATGTGAAGGTGATAGGGAAGTCCACCCATGAGCCGGGATTCAATCGACGAAGCTTGGAGCTTGTTCGAGGAGCTCAAAAACAAAAAATGGAGGAGCATGGACTTCTCACTGCCGAGTTCACTGTCAAGGGCAGAAAATTAATTTTTTTGCCTCTGCGTCGTTCAACCGCTCGATGTAAGTATTCCGCAACTTCTCGATTGTTATTCACACATGTATTCATGCTTATTATTGATCTTGGGACCTTAATAGAAACCAACAATACCATCTTATGCCAAATTTTTGAAAGACTTGTGCACCGTTAAAAGAAAACAACAAGTAAGAAAGAAAGCTTTTCTAACTGAACAGGTAAGTTCCATTCTCTTAACTAATAATTCATTAAAATATAAAGACTCTAGTTTTCCAACTATTCTATGTATTATTGGAAATCAATAAATTGAACATGTTTTGCTTGATCTTGGAGCAAGTGTAAATTTAATTCCATTTTCGGTTTACCAACAACTTAATATTGGTGATTTAAAACCAACTTCAACTACTCTTTCACTTTCCAATAGATCAGTCAAGGTACCGAAAAAATTATTGAAGATGAGTTATTACAAGTCGATAAATTCATATATCATGTGGATTTTATTGTCTTGGAAACACAACCTGTAGCGGAGAGTTATAAGCCAATTCTTGTAATACTTGGTCGTCCATTTTTAACAGATGTTAATGTCTTAATAAATTATAGGAATGGAATTATGAATTTTTCATTTGACAATTGTCTGGCGTATTACTTCAACCATTCTAAAATATTAAAGTTTACAGTTTTACATGTACTATCATCAATCTCAAAATAAGTTGTTAAATAAACATCAAATTCGATTGCTGCATTAGTTACTCTTGGTTATTTTTTCCCCGCATGAGTAGAATTTGCCCTCTAGACATTGTTAAATTAGATTGCTTAATTTCAGTATATTGGGAAGGTGTTAGGGCATTCTCACCAAATTGTGAATAATATTCATTATATAGTATAAATATATTAGCTCGAAGACCGCTAATAATTTTATTATAGATAAAAAAATAAAATTATGGTGCAACGGTCAAATTCAGACCGTTGCAATTGCAATAGTCAAAACAATTACAATTACATCGGTTCCTCAATAACAAAATCACGGTTCGATTTTGAGGTTCGGTTCGATTCAATTGGTTCGGCTCGTCACCTTAGTTCCCTAAAGTTCTGTTTAAAAAATTTTAGAGAACCGAAACCGAACTAGTTATTCGGTGGTTCTGATTCAGTTTGGAACCACCGAACTATTGACGAATTCGATTCCGATCTTGGCCCCGTTTAGTTCCGGTTCATTTTGTGGTTTGGAACCGAATCGAGGTTAGGACTACAGTCAATGGAACTAACCACATTCCCAACTTTCCAACCAATGAGGGTGCTAACTGCAAGTACCTCAATGGTTTCTCCTTGGTGACAACTTATATCTTATAGGTTTGGAATTAGTGTCGCAGTTTATTGGAGACCCACACCACTGCCAAATAGATTCTCTTCACTTCTTGGTAGCGTGTCTCATACAGTAGCATCTTCTTGCTAAGATATTAGGCTGCGTGTTCTACCCCATCATCTTCTTCTTGTATCAACATCGCTCCCAGGGCTTCAGACTCCACGTTCAAGTACATGACTAAAGGTTTACCAGGTCTCGGAGGCTTCAAGATTGGCTGGTTGGTCAAGTACTTTTTAATTTTGTCAATGACCTCTATGCACTATTCATTCCATCCTACTGGTTGATCCTTCCTGAGTAATTTAAAGATCAGCTCACATATTGATGTCAGTTTAGTGATTAACCAACTGATGTATTATATCTTCCTCAGAAATGCTTTTAATTCCTTCTCTCTTTTGGGTGCGGGCATCTCCATTATTGCTTTGATCATCCCAGGATCCAATCTATTCCTCTCGTGTCTATTGTATGCCCCAGTAAGTTTCCGGATGTGGCCACGAATACACACTTCTTGGGGTTGAGCATGAGATTATACTTGTCCACCTTTTGAATGAACTTCTCCAATGCAACAAGGTGTTCCTCTCTGGTTTCAGACTTGATCATCATGTCATCGACATAGACTTCAACCTCTTTATGCATCAAGTCATGAAATATGTTGGTACCCATCCGCTGATAGGTAGCCCATGTATTCTTTAATCTGAAAGGCATCACATTGTAGCAATATGTCCATCATTTTGTGATGAAGGTTGTCTTGTGTTTGTCTTTTTCTAACATGAATATCTGATTGTATCCGAAAAATCCATCTGTAAAAGAGTACATAGTTGACAAGGTTGCACTGTCCACGAAGACGTATATGTGTGGCATGGGAAAGTCATTTTTGGGCAGGCATTGTTGAGGTCTATGTATTCCACACACATTCTTACCCTTCCATCCTTTTTCAGAACCGGTACAATGTTGGCCAACCATTCCAGGTACTTGACTTCCTCCTGGAACCCCACCTCTACTTGTTTCTTCACATCTTCTCTGATTTTCTCTGTCCATTTTGGCCTCATTCTGTTAAGTTTTTGCTTTATGGGTCTTATGTTCGAGTCTGTAGGTATCATGAGTTGGGCTATGCTTTTGTCAACTTTAGACATGTCTTCATAGGACCAGATGAATACTTTTACATATTTTCTCAATAATTTTTCTACCGTTTTTCTCTCTTCAATGGTAACCTGACTTACAATTAATATATTCTTGAGATTTTTGCATGTACCAAGATTAAATGCCTATGTTTTAGTTGAATTAAAGTCAAGTATGTTCATGTGATGCTTGTTATGATGCTTGCTAAAAGGAAAAAAATCAGGCAAGTAAGCAAAATCATTTATCTTATTAATCTCTAAAGCAATGTTACAGTCGAAAAATTCAGGTACATAAATGTTCTCATATTCTTCATTTTCTTTGGTTGCCGCTAAGTCTTCCAATGTCATCCCTTTGAGTTGGAGAAGTTCTTCATCTTAGCCTTCTTCTACTTTTTTCTCTAGATCTGCATCTTTTTCTCCCTGCAAGACCGGACTTCCTTTCTAGTCTACCACGTTAGCAAATATTTCGAAGCCTAGCATAGTGATACCGTTGACTTTGCAAGCTTAGAAGTTCATTGGTACTTGGCCTCCACAAAGAAATCTGTCAGTTTCATCCCCCCCTTCTTGGGTCTTGTCTCTTCTTCATCTGAATGGTACCTCAGCCCTTTCTTGGTAATCAACCCTTTGAAGTCAAGCAGCAAGCTTATGCCTTAGCCTCATGCTTCATGTTCGGTGTTAGGCTTATTTTTCATCTTCTCCAAGATACTAACCACCTTAGGATCTACCCACTCTCCAAAGATCGAAGCGACCTAGAATCTCGTAAAAGGCTGGACCTTCATGATGGCCATATAATTGCCTGTTTCAGCCCCAATAGTGATGATTTTCCCTTAATGTGGGAATTTAATTACCTGTTACAACGTAGATGGTACCCTTCCAAGCTTATAGAACCCTGAACTTCCTAGGAGTAAAGAAAAAATGGTCAGGATATTCAGTACCGTGAATTCCATCTCGTCTTCTATCAGGCCTACCTTGACTATGGCAATAAATGTGCCCTCCACTCATCGCTTGTTGTCGTCATTAGCTTTTATAGTCATGTAAGAGGGGATTAGTTCCTCCGGTCGATTGCCTAGCCTGAGCAGTATCTTCAATGGACAAATATTAATAGGGGACCCATCATCTACCATCACGCAAGAGGTTCTTTTGTCCCTAACTTCGGCCTTTATGGACATGGGTCTGTTGTGATTATGTCCCTCTATTGGAAGCTTTTCTTCGGAGAATGTTATGATTTGTTTAGCTTCCTTTCGAATAGATCCAATGACTACAATTGGATCTATATCAACTGGCACCATTATTTAATTTCTCCAAATCATACTAAATCTTAAACCTAATTATAGAAATTTTCAATTTCCAATTAACTGCCTAGGCCCCACTTATGTCCCACAGGTACTAGGGAACCGTCCTACTAACACCTAACGCATTTTAGTATACTGATAATAAATTGGATGTAAAACAGAAATAGTAGTAATAAAATAATGAAAATAGTAATAACGCAACATTTTCATAAGGATGATAGAATAATAGGTGCATATTCTCTTGGCTTGGCTTTGAAGAAACGTAGCTGGATATTTTAGATTTTTCGGATATTTATAAATAGATTGTGTATGTTCGGCCAGATCTATATCAAGTCTAGCCAGAGATAATTTATAAGACCATAAAGATAAAGATGTGGAATATGGGTAAGCAAAATCGGTTTCGGTTCCGGTTCCGCATGGAATCAAAACCTACCCAGAAAAAATTGATTCCTAACTAAGTGGAACCGGAACCTACCCAATTAAATAGGGTACCGTATTAATCGGTTCAAATTCGGTTCCGGTATGGTTCTGAATTACTCTATTACAGTAGCATGAATAGGGGTGTGCATCGGTCAGTTCGGTCGGTTAATCCTTGATTTTTTAACCATAACCGAAATTTTCTGTTAAATAAAAGTGTGACCGATTTAACCAATTTATGACACATAACCATTAACCAAATAACCATTATATTTCGGTCGGTTATGGTTAATTCGGTTATTAACCAATCCAATAAATTAAAATTTAATATTTTTTTATAATTTTTAATTAGTAAAATTATATATGATGTAGGTCGGTTCTACCGATGTTTTCAGAACGTTTCAACCAATCGAACCACTGACGCATTAAATTTTTTGGATCACTAATTTGATCACATATCCGATTCTAACTAACATTTGATTAAATATATCTATATTTAATTACATGCGAGAGAAATATTTTCTTAACCCTCGATGATTGTCACGGCCTCGGATTTCCTTCCAAACCTGCCATGTTAGAAATTTTAAGGGTCACGAATTCACCACGATGCAAAATCTACACATCTGAAATTTTATGTATTTTTACCTTTAAATTCTTGAGAGAAATTAAAAAGAGTCAAAACCAAGCTGTTAATGCAGCTTGTCATTTGAATTTTATCAATTTTATTTTCGGGTGCGATTATCAAATCAATATAACTACAACCAATTGAGAGTTTACATGCACACTATCTTAACTCTAAAAAATTAAAGGATTCGCACACGCTAATATATATATATATATATAATAATAATAATAATAATTTAATTTCGGTTAATCGGTCGGTTCGGTTATACGAATCTCATAACCGTAACCGAACCAAATAACCGAAAAAGTTAAAAATTTTAACCGCAATAACCGATTTAACCGAATTAACCAAATCGTAATAAAAAAATGGGTCGGAACGGTTCGGTTAAAACCGATTAATGCACACCCCTAAGCATGAACACTTAAATATTATTGGTAATTTATTAATTTGATATATAAAAAATTTAAAAGCAAGCTAGCTGATTGATGTTAGAGAAACAAGGCATCATTGTTTAATATTACAGTAACATGATCATCCAAATATATAGTAACATGATCATCCAAATATACAGTAACAAGGCAGCATTGTTTAAACAAGGCAACATTAATTAATATTATAATAATATGATCAATAACAACAGTAGCAAACTTAGAGAATAAGGCGGCAACAACAGCAACACAAGGCAGTAGCACCAGCCAACAACAGCAAAGCAGCAACAGCAATAATAGAACATAAGTAATAGCAGACACATCAGTAGCAACAATATCATAAAATATCAGCAACAAGCAATGGCAACAGCAGCAACACAAGGCAGCAACAACAATAGTAACACAAGGCAGCAGTAACAACAAAACAGCAGCAACAGCAATAGCAGACACAGTAGAAAAATACAGCAGCAGACACAGCAGCAGCAGCCAACAACCAACAACAGCAACACAAGGCAGCAAATAGATACAGAACAGCAGCAGACACAACAGACACAATAACATGAACAACTGTAGAAAATAATAGCAATTCAGCAACACACTAGACAACAACAACATCAGAAAAATAAGCAGCAATAAAAAACAACAAGTAGGCAGTAACATATGAAACTACAGGCACATCAACATATTAAAAGAAATCAGAAACAGCCCAAACAGATACAGAAACTACAACAGTAAATAAATGACTCACTTATAAAATTTCATCATTCGTATTAGCATTGGTATCCCTATCAACAATATCATTATCATCTATAATCTTCAGCCCACTCGCTTCTGTTATAAATATAAAACACTAGCTAGTTAGTGCATGAATAAAATTAAAATTATAGAAAATAAAATATTTTGCCTTACATGCATCATATTTTTCTGCATCTTCTATTAATTCCTCAATATTTATTGGTGTTGGCGCACTCATTAACCAATCTTGAGTACATATCAATGATTGAACAACTTTTGGAGTTAAACAACTGTAAAATGGATCAAGAACACGACCAGATGTACTGAAAGCCAAATCTGAAGCCACAGTGGATACATGAATTGCCAACACATCTCTTACAATTTGAGAAAAAATCTTGTACTTGAATCTATTACTCTTCCACCAACCTAAGATATCAAGGTCTTTCCCACCATCTTCACAAGCTTATTCAAAGTACTTTTCTAACTCTGATTTAGGCTCTATATCTTATTCATCTCTTATAAGCCTCATCAATTCATCTTGAATATATATCATCGTCATTACCACCAGCACAACCACACTTCCATAATACTTGAGGTTTGAGATAAACAACTTGTACTTGCTTCATAACTTATGTTACCACTTTTATAAAACTCAAATAAACTTTGCAAAACTCCCTTCAAGTTTTCATATTTTCCTGTAACTTTTGTACTATCATTACCAAAAAGTCTCTTATAAAAAAAATTAGCCACATACATCTTATATCTAGGATCCAATACATCAGTTATTAAAACCATAAATTTTATCTTATCAACCTTTCTATAGTACCTATCAAACTTTTCTTTCATTTTACGACACGTACTTTTAACAGAAGGATCTGACTCGTTTGCCCATCATTCATGCAAGTGAGGATGGCAAGAATATCATGAACATAAGCATTAGATGTGACATATAAAGATCCTGATAATTTTTTAGTGACAACGTAGAATTTTTTTTAAAAATCTCGCCAAAACCTTGGCATTTTGTCAATCTTCCCAAGTGGGAACACCATCATCTCTCAAGTTTCGTTGTATAGGCAACATCCTCATCATCCATCCTATCAAATATTTTTTGAAATACAAGAGCTATCTCCAACATTAGTTAAGTGGAGTTCCACCTTGTTGAAATATCAAGACAAACTTTACAACTACTAGATATTCTCTCTCTCTCAACACACACTTTAAATTGATGGGCTCTAGCCGGAGAACTCGGCATATATCTAACTGTACTATGAATTCGACTAATAGATTATTTAATTTCAACAAGGCTATCCTTCACAATCAAGTTCAAAATATGAGCAGCATATCTCATATGGAGAAAGTCTCCACCGATAAATAAGTTTGGAAGTCTACCCTTCAAATATGTAATTGCGACATTATTAGAACTAGCATTGTCTACTGTAACCGTAGACACTTTATCATCAATACCCCATTCTTGAATGCATGCTTCTATCATTTTTCATATATCTTTCCCTTTATGAATAGGTATTTATTGTGATTTTTTGTATCGTACCGCAAGTGTACGGTGTCAAGTTTTAGTAGATAATAAGTATGAGTGTTGAACCCACATGAATTGGAATCTAATTTTCACTAAGTACTATAATTACTAACCCTAACTTTATCTAGAAACACAATCTAAATTTAAAGTAAATGGAAACTTAAAAACAAAAACAAATAAGAAACTAAACGATTTTTATTACAAGATCAGTTACGAGATGAATTCTAGAGTCTGATTTCACCTAGCTATCCACTATGTATTTGTGATGCCAAATTAACTACTATTCAATTTCTAAGTTTATAAGCCAGGAATACTAGAGTATTTCACTCCCTCTCCCGAGCGTTAGTGAAAAGATTATTAATTACCGACTTCGATATCCCTATAAAAATCTAATAATTAATAATTCATTATGTCTTGTGATTCTTTATTAACGGCTTTCAAAGAGTTATAGATTCTTCCGAACTCCATAAACTTCCAAGATTATATTTTCTGAATGCTATTCAAAATCCCCTCTCCTGAAAGATAGATTTCAATACACAATCATCCAATTTGTGGCCAGTAAATAAGAAGCATTAAGCACAAGAAAACATAAATAAACTGAATGGAAACTTCATAAAAATTATTTGGCAATCAATACATAGTTTCAAACATTAAGCTACGACATACTCTAGAACAATAGAATTACTTCATGGTTAATTTAGAGAACAACAACATCTGAGGCCAAAGGAATTTGATTCAGGTTTTACTCTTTATTTTTCTTCTTCAAACTCTTTTAATTACCATTATGTTATTGCCTCGGATGTTGTTGTTCTCTAAATTAACCATGAAGTAATTCTATTGTTCTAGAGTATGACGTAGCCTAATGCTTGAAACTATGTATTGACTGCCAAATAATTTTTATGAACTTTCCATTCAGTTTATTTATGTTTTCTTGTGCTTAATGCTTCTTATTTGTTGGCCATTGTTGTGATATTTTATATCATACCGCAAGTGTACGGTGTCAAGTTTTAGTATAAATGAGTTTAGAGTGTCGAACTCACATGGATTGCGTTAACTCACACTAAATACTACAATTGATAATCCTAAATTTATTTAGAAGATAAATAATAAAGATTTAATTTAAATAAATAAAATATAAAAATAATAAAATAGGAGGAACTAATACGATAGAGATTCTATAGTCTGATTTCACCTAGCTATCTCCTATGTATTTGTCATGCCAATTAATCATTGTTCAGTTATATTATTTATAAGTCAAGACTCCGAAAATATCCACTCTCTCTCTCGAGTATCAGTGAAAATATCATCAACTACAGACTTCGATATTTCTATAAAAATCTAGTAGTTAACAATTCATTACGCTTTGTGATTCTATGTTAACGACTTCAAAGGAACTTATATATTCTCTCGAACTCTATAAAACTCATAAATTATATTCTTTAGATCTATTCAAAATCCATCTCTCGAGTAATAGATTCTAAACATTCATCATCTTAATTGTGGCCAGCAACCAAGAAGCATTAAACTCAAAAGAATATAAATAAATTAATAAAACTTCATAGCAAAATCGACAATCAATATAAAGGTTCAAGCATTGGTTACATCATTCTCCATAATTAAGGAGTTTAGTTCATGACAATAGATAAAAAAAAAATGAAAACAAAGTCATGAATCTAATGGAAATCATTAGAGTTCTAAGAAAGAAACAAGAAGATAAAACCCGAATTGAATCTCTTCGTCTTTGGACATCACCGCCTTCGTCTCCTTTTGTCGCTCTTTAATCATCTTCCTTGGATCTCTAAAAATATGCGTTTTGTGTTTTGTGATGTGTATTAGCCTCCTCTCTTGAGTTTGGACGAACTAATCTATTTATAATAAAGTCTTGGAACCATTGAGCATGTAAAAATCCTAAAATTGGTGATTTTGGGTTCCCCGCGATGCCGAAAAATTGGCGTCGCGGTGCACTATGTTACGGGCTATGAACTTGGCCATCTGCTTCGCCGTAACATTACGGAATGACTCGGCCTCCACCCATTTCGAAAAATAGTCTACCGCCACTACTATGAAGCGGTGTCCATTTGATGCATGTGGCCTGATTTCTCCAATCATGTCAATACCCACGCTGAGAAAGGCCATGGTTCTGACAGTCCGTGCAATTCCGTAGGCTGTAGATGGTTCAAGTCGTCGTGTGTCTGGCCAGTTGAGCAGACATAGTGTTTGAGGTATTTTCGCTTTCGAAAGTCATGGATGGTTTATGGTTCAATTTGTAGACTGACTGTGCTTTGCTTGCTTTGAATCATCGGGGCCCCACAGTGGACACCAAATTGTAGACACTGAATTTCACATTCGATCTACAATCGAGAATTCGTAGGATGAGGGCACTAGCAATCCTACAAAACAAAGGCGAAGTGAGCATGGATTAACTACCCACTGATGTAGTAGATGCCGTAGGCACTCCCACGCTCAAGTCAGTTATGTAGACGAGCGAAAAAAAAAAGGTATTGTATGCTTTGAGGACTCGAGTATGAAAGACCAAGTTTGAGTGATCCAACCTCTTAGACCCTCTCTCCTTTTATAGGCTGTGAAGTAGTCTTCAAGTAGGATAATGATTCCTTGGAAGAGTCGTATTCCAAGTCTGTTTAGGAAATGATAGTTAAATCGGAGTTGAATTAAGAGTGCCTATATATCTGGGATTATGTGTAATCTCTATGGAATGTGGATTATACCACTGTGTTTTTGGGTGTTATTTCTCGATTCAAATACTTACTTTCATTATTAAGAAAGAATTAGTCATGTGTAGATTGGCAGACCATTTCTACTGAGGTACTGCATAATATGAAGCAACGTCGACTAGGACATGACTTATATATTGTCAGCTGGGATATTGAGTAGCATGAGTAGAGAGACCTCTTGAGTCATGTAGGCTCTATCACTTGGGGTGTATAATGAACTCAATGGCTCATATGCGAGCTTTGAGTGTATGTGTGATTATCAAGCGGTTGGAACCAACTTTTGGCCCAAGATGCCATTCCGATATAATTCTGATACGTGAGTCTGGATATAATGATATTTAAGTTTTTGTTCTAAATTTGACTGGTATAATTATTTGTTTTCTATCTCATTAAAAAATCAACATAATTTATATTATTGATCAAATAAAGAAATAAAATTTTCATCTATCCAATCACATGGGACTTGGTTTTGCCTCATTGGCTTCAACTAGATAGGTAGGTGGGTAGGTGTGCCTTTTTATAATAATATATATTTTCCTCAACTCATTTACAGGCCATTTATTGCAATTGTAGATATTTTTAATTCCCCACCTATTATCAACTGTCAAATTTACTCGAAGCATTATTTGCCATGGCAGAGAGCCACAGACTTTGGTCCTGCGCGTGTTTCAAGTCCAAAGCTTTTTTCAAATGTGGTTTTTACACGGAAAGCATGTCCAAATAAGGCAAGTATTAATTTTTTTTTTTAAAATGTTAGTAAATTATTCCGTCAGATTATCCGATAAGTAAGTAATGTCTCAGATTTTTTTTTAAAAAAATATTTCTTAAATTTCAATTTATGACCTAATAATTAAATTTTAAATATTTTACCATCAAATTATATTTTTTGGAGGATAAAATACTAAGATACTGTAAAAGTAAAATAACTCAAATAAAGAAATGTTCATTAAATTAAATAAGCTAAGTTCCATAGAAAATTTGATCTTATTTTTAATGAAAATAAGTATATATAAATTTGTGGCTTTAGCATCACCAAGATTATTCTAAAACAATAACAATAGAGCCACACACTTTATAAAAAAAAATGCCTTAAAAAAAGTGTGTGTATATAGTTCCCAAGGAGAGTGTCTTGGCAGTGCATGACTCACTCAGGATCTGAACTTGAGGCCCTAGGTTCAAATTCACGAAGTGCATTTCTTATAAGAGTCTGGGATAACCGAGAGTTTTACCTACTCTCCTTAAACCCGAAATTGATGGTTTGACGGCGGGGTTTAGAACGATTCCTCTGCATATATACACACATATACACTCACACAGACACACACATCAAGGATACATTTATAAAAATTTATATAAAAATTATATATATATATATATATATATATATAAATTTACAAAAACTTACACAAAAACACTAAATAAAAATAAAAATTTCCAGTAGTGAAATTATTTTTATGTTGTAGTAGACTATTTGTTGGTTTTATTATTTTTGTATAAGTTTTTATGTAATTTTTCTGCTAGCTAACTTGATTGCACCGCTAATGCAATTTAAACGTTAGAGTAATAATATAGAAATTAAACGATAACAAAATCATTATAAAAATGATATCATTTTGTTCATTTTATTATATTATTTTATTCTTATTTATCATTTTGAAAATAATTTTATCTCTGTTTCCTAAACGTAAATACAAATTGACAATTCACCAATAAAATGAGTCTAGCTAGCTAGTAAGTAGGTAGGAGCCTTGATTGAATACGTACGTTCGCTCTAATTGAAATTATTCCTTGATTGCCGTAGCCTGTAGGCTGTAGGCTGTAGCCAAGGATTGTCTTTTTGGTTGACAGGTACTGCTCGCGATTGAGATGGTACGTTTAAATAATATATGATAAGATATAAATCCCCAGCCGCAGCGCATGCCAAGTTGAATCGGAGAGCGTTGGGAGCTGAGGAAGAAACTCACAGACGCAACGCAATTATATATAAAAAGCCCTTCATAATCTCAAACGTCGGTCCATGCACTGCATTGCATACAATTTAAGTTGCTAGTGAGTATTGAGTAAGCAAATAAAACATATTCAAGTGGTATATATATGGCTTCTAAACCAGGAATCCTCACCAAGTGGCCATGGGAACCTCTCGGAAGCTATAAGGTAATGCTATTTATTCAACTAATTAATCATCTGATTTACTATAACTGTCAAAAGTTAGTTAATGGCAGAGTTAACTATCTATCTATCTATCTTTCTATCTTATATACAGCATGTGCTCCTGGTTCCTTGGGCGATTCATAGCATATACTCTTTTAAAGTGAGTGACAGAAGTGAGCGGGACTATGGTTATTTGCTCATATTCCCTTTTCTGTTGCTGAGGATGCTTCATGACCAGATTTGGATTTCCCTTTCACGTTATCGAACAGCCAAAGGAAACAACAGGATCGTTGACAGAGGCATCGAATTCGACCAAGTTGACAGAGAAACAAATTGGTACACCTAAGCCATATATATATACACACACACACACATACCTTCATTTTTAAAACTTTAAGAAATTTATTTCAATTTGAATTTGCAGGGATGATCAAATATTGTTCAATGGACTGATATTCTACATAGTTCGTATGTTAATTCCTCCAAGTTATTCAAACATACCATTCTGGAGAAGTGATGGTGTGATTCTTACGGTTTTGATTCATACGGGCCCGGTAGAGTTTCTGTATTACTGGTTCCACAGAGCCCTGCACCACCATTATCTCTACTCTCGCTACCATTCTCATCACCATTCTTCAATTGCGACGGAGCCCATTACTTGTAAGATACACATTATAAATTAAATGAATAATTTATTTATTTATTACGGTAACATTTTATATATGTGTACGTATATATGGCAGCTGTGATTCATCCATTCGCTGAACACATAGTTTATTTCTTGCTCTTCTCAATACCACTCGTCACAACAGTGGTCCTCAAAAGTGCGTCCATTGCATCTTTCTCTGGTTACATCATATACATCGACTTCATGAACAACATGGGACACTGTAATTTTGAGTTCATCCCTCATCGCCTCTTCACCATATTCCCCCTTCTCAAGTATCTTATGTATACTCCCTCGTAAGCTTCTCTATTTCCTTTCTCATTCAACTTCATAATATCTTGTAGCTTATCTCTCTCCATCGTAACAACTCTACAGAAATTTGTCTGGCCTTATATGGAAAGATGGATACTGATGTGATTTTAGATGTGTCATTTAAATATACACATCTACCTACTTTTGTTGTGTTTTTAATGAACCATAACAAGAAATTAATTATACTAATGATTTGTCAGTAGTATATTAATTACATAAAATTACTAATTTTAAAAACAGGCATATTCGAAAACTACTTAATTTGGCTATTCGTAGAGAGCAACTAGCTGTTAAATCTTCTTCTAATCATCTGTCTACATCATGCGATGCCGTGGTGGCACTTTGGAAAACCGACTACCTATTAAACCAATGGAGTAAACAAAAAAGTCTAAATTTAATACAATACGTGAAATTAATACAATATAAGTGGCGTGATATTATCAACAAATTAATAAATAACATATATAATTTAATATCCATTTTTTAGTTATTTTTAATATTTTAACACGCATGTTAATAAATTATTTAATTATTACACAAATGACATGATACATCCGTCATATGATAGATCTTCCCCCTATTGATTAATAATATTTTAATGACAAACAGATTTCACTCGCTGCATCACACTCAATTTCGGACCAACTACTCATTATTCATGCCATTTTATGATTACATATATGGTACAATGGACAAAAGTACAGATTCAGTCTATGAAACTTCAATAAAAAGAGCTGAAGAAGAATCAGCTGATGTGGTACATCTAACACATTTAACGACGCCGGAATCCATCTATCATCTGCGGATAGGATTTGCCTCCGTGGCATCAAAGCCATATACATCATCACAATGGTATCTATGCTTCATGTGGCCTTTCACTTGTTGCTCTATGATTTTGAGTTGGATCTATGGCCGTACTTTTATTTCTGAGAGAAACACTTTGGATAAACTCAAAGTGTGCACTTGGGTGTTACCAAGATACATTGTGCAAGTAAGCAATTTTATTTAATTTTTTTTTACATACATAATACATTTTCTTGTTTAATTTATGAATGAGTATGTTCATTCTCAATATGATGCAATTTTTATTTGGCAGTATAACTTGCCCTGGAGAAGAGAAGCTATTAATAGCTTGATTGAAGATGCCATATTAGAAGCAGATAAAAAAGGAGTTAAAGTGATAACTCTAGGGCTTCTAAATCAGGTAATTTCATTAATCTACTTAATTTTATCTCAAAGAAATTTATTAAATAGTTATATGTATCTCCTCTTCTTCTTCTTCTTATTTTTTTTTTTTTTGTACAGGGAGAGGAGCTTAATAGAAATGGAGAAATGTACATGGAAAGACACCCTAATCTTAAAATCAAAGTGGTGGACGGAAGTAGCTTGGCAGCGGCTGTTTTGCTAAACAGCTTACCGAAAGGCACAACTCGAGTGTTCCTTAGAGGCAATCTTACAAAAGTTGCTTATGCAATTGCATCAGCACTATGCCAATTGGGCATCAAGGTATTAGCATTTGGACAACTAATATGCATGATGGGCTCTAATCTTGGCCTGATCAATTAATATTTTCAGGTAGCTATATTACGCAAGGACGATAATGAAAAGCTTAAACTGAGAATCCCTGCAGAGTCTCATCATAATTTGGTCCTGTCAACAAGCTATGCTGATCACACGGTAACATTTCTTTTTTTTTCTTCCCTAAAACTATGACTTGAGTAGAAAATATTTGGTACGAATCTAAAAAGATTAAGCTTACAGATTTGGTTAGTGGGAGATGATTTGACGGAAAAGGAACAATCAAGGGCTTCAAAGGGCTCGATATTCATTCCATATACACAAATTCCTCCAAAGAAATTGCGGAAAGATTGCTTCTACCATTCAATTCCAGCAATGATAAGCCCTCCCTCCTTAGATAACATGCATTCATGTGAGGTTAGTTAGCAAAAAACAATTCCTTAATTTACACTCTTTAATCAGCTAGCTTCAATTATTTTATTGTTCTTTCTTACGTTGGATGTTGTTACAGAACTGGCTGGCAAGAAGGGTGATGAGCGCTTGGCGTATAGCCGGAATAGTACATGCCTTGGAAGGATGGAATATGAACGAGTGTGGGCAAACAATGTGCGACATTGACCAAGTTTGGCAAGCCACTCTCCGCCATGGCTTCCGCCCTCTTACGGCTGTTGCTTGAAGCGCCTTTATGCTTAATAATCGGCCAACCAGCCAATGCACATGTCTTTTATTTTATATATGCTTGCTATATGTTGCAATATAATTAATCTAGCCAGTAATAATTGTCCTGTATTGGAGACTCAAAAACGTTATTGATCATTAATTATTATTAGCAAATTTTATTTTTGGAAACCCTGCTGTCAAATCACCTGACTCAGGCTTAAACAGAGTAAGTAAAACCCTCAGCTGTCACAAACTCTTATAAGAAATACACCCCCTGGATTTAAATTAAGGATCTGACAATCAAATCATAAACTTTTTGCCACCAAGTCACTGTAAGCACCATCGCACTTAATGAAGGATTTTGATGATACAATGCTAACGGCTTCGATGCACATTCGCGAGCTTTACGAAAAGGTGTCAAAGCATCTTGGATGTGAAGACTCAAGCGCCAAACAAAGATATCTAGTGTAGTTTTATAGCTTAGTGTTCTAAATGTAAGTGAGTTGATAATTTAAGTACTCTAAGCTCACAAGAATCATACATATTCATATAGATACATTAGGGTCATGTGCAAAATATTTTTAAATCTTCAAATCCTGAGTTTATGCACTGTGACCGGCATACCGGTCTCTGATACCGACATACCGGTGTCTTTGCTTTGCCTTGGACAGTTTTGCATGCTCTCTGTAACCGGGCTACTTCATATCGGTCTATCATACCGGTCAATCTGGAGTTTGCATAGGTACTAAGACCAGGACGGATCATACCGGTAAGTAATCTGTTTAATCTGCACTTTAATCTAAAAAATCATATTCATATAGCCGTTTAAATTGCAGGACCGACATATCAGCCCATGTAGACCAGCATACCGGTCTCAAGATAAAGAGCTGGATATAGTTTTCACCTTTACTATATATTGAGCCCCAATTTTATTTTTGCTTAGTTCTTACACTTTTTAACATCTCTTTGAAAGCAAAAATAGAGAGTTTTACATAAACCTTCTAGATCAAACACTCTCTTTAAAATCAAAGCTCACACACCACACATTCACATCATATTAGTGAGCTTGAAATTACTTGGTTTGAAACTCACATCTTTAATCTTCTTTATCCCTTGTGGGTACCTAAGTTGTGTTGTAAAATATTTTTATATTCAAACACTTGTGGTTGAGAAATCCATTGTTAAATGGGTATACTCAAAAGAGTGTATTTGGTGTAAAGGTTTAAGAGTAAACCTAGGAGATAAAACTCTTGTGTAAAGGTTTGGAGTGAACCTATGGGACAAAACTCTTGGTTGTGAGTGAGCCACAAAAAAACTCACGGTGTAAAGTATGAAATCACTTTTGATGGTGGAAAGCTTCAAGCGTGGCTTGGAGGAGTGGACATATGTATTGTTGGTTGAACCACTATAAAATCCGAAGTTAATTTCTCTAACCCTTACTCCTTTTATTTATTGCAAGTTTTATTTTATATATGTATATTGTTTTGAAACTTGCATTTGGAAATTAATTGTTGAATTCATTAATTGTAGAATTTGAACACTAAGCGTAATTGGTAAAACTACTAACTAAATGACTTAAATTCGAAAAGTCTTTTAATTCCGCAATATTTGGTCAATACCAAATTCACCCCCCTCTTGGGTATATCTTGTGTTGTTTGTGTATGCTTGTAGATAATTTTAATTGGTATCAGAGCGAGGTATTCCAACAAAGACTTAATCGTCTGAGAATAGATCATGGCCTCTACAAGCTACATAACAAACCTTGCCAATGGATTTTCTGCAAATAGATCTTCATTCTACACCGGAACCGACTACAACTATTGGAAGATGAGGATGTTGAATTACCTCATTGTCGTTGTTGTGCAATCCTTCAAAGTGATCACAAGAGGTACTAGAATGTCAATGAAGAAAGATAGCAATTGTGTGGAGTTTCCTAAACCGTAATTTGAATGGACCGATAAGGATTACATAGAAGCTCACATAAATACGAAAGCTCTCAATCATCTACTTTGTACAATTGATATGAGTCAAATTAAAAAACTTCTGAAATTTGAAAATACATATGAATCATGGAAGTCATTGGAGATTGTCAATGAGGGCACTAGCCAAGTTAAAGAATCAAGATCAACAGATTTATGTGTGACTTGGAAAACTTTAAGATGGAAACTGGTGAAAATGTCAAAAAGATTCTTTCAAGATTCACATGATTATAAATCAACTAAGTATTTTAGGAAAAAACATTAGTACAAGTGATCAAGTGAAGAAATTTCTTAGGTCTCTTCCTAATGAATATAGAGTTTGTACCTCTTTCATCAAAGAATTGAATGATATGAACATTTTGGAGTTGGATGATTTGGTGGGAAAATTGATAGAATATGAGATGGAGATAAAGAATGATTTAAAGGAAGAAAAAAAAAAAAAAATAGCCCTTAAATCATTTGTAAGAAAGGGGGATAGTGCAAGCTCAAGTGATGATAATGATGATGGCGTGGCAAAATTGATAAAGAACTTCAAGAGATTCCTCAAATCCAAGAAGCCTAAAGGAAAATGTCGGATGGATGAGAAGAAACAGAAGAATTGGCCAAAGAAATACAAGAAAGATAATATCACTTGCTATGAGTGTGAAAACCCGTGTTATGTAGTGGCCAATTGCCCAATGAGAAGATTCAGGGGAAAATTCAAGAAGAAAATAATGAAAGCAACTTGGAGCAATAGCGACCCAAGCTCATCCAAGGAAGAAAGTGAATAGGGGACTAGAGATCTTGCATTTATGACAATTGAGGATGATGATGATGACCTCCTAGATGAGAGTGAGGAATAAAAGGTACATGATTCCTCCGAATATGATGAATTATTTGAAACATTTAATGAATTGCATGAATTATATGATTCACTAAAAAAGAAGCATAAATTACTCAAAATGAGCATTCTTCATTATTACATTATCATGCATCAATTGTTGATAATGATGAAATGCGTGAAAAAGAAATTATATGCTTAAAAGATGAGAATTTAAAACTTGAAAAGAGCATGATTATCATGTCATCTAACTCATCTAGTGCTTGTGAGTGCAACACATTGAAAGATGAAAATGTTACATTAAATAAAAAAGGTTGTTGATTTGTACTCTCTACAAGAAAACTGGCAAATAAAGACGGAAATATCCGTCTCTAATCCGTCGCTAATGTCTATTTACGACGGAACAGAAACGAAAAAATCTCGTCTCTGTTCTCTTGGTCGCAAAAAATATAGCGACGGAAAAATTATTATGTAGCTAAATTTGCGACGAAATTCATTCCGTCTCTAATTATAAATGGAAAATTTCGTCGCTAATTTAGAGACGGATTAATATATTCGTCTCCATTTTGTCTCTATATAGAGAATATATAGTGACGGATACAGAGACGAAATATTCTGTCACTACATAGCGACGGAATATTCCGTCTCTATCTTAAATGGCGGAATTTTCTGTCGCTAATAACATTTGAATTACTGTTTTTTTAATAAAATTATTATTTTTTAAATTCTTAAATAAATTAAATTTATTTTAAATAATATTAGAGTAAAATTAGAAAATAAATATATTAATTACTTAAATTATAAAAAAAAATAACAAATAGTAAAATAAAAATTTTATTACATAAATATTATGTGTAAAAAAGTACAACATAAAATAAATACATATAAGTTAATTCTCTTTATCTCTCTGCTCATAATTAGTCGGAGGATCAGGTGGACCTGAAGAGGAAGGCTGTGAACTCAAGTCTCTCATCATCTGAAAATATCGCTCCATATCTGCCATCTTCTGTTTGAGATCAAGCACCTCTTCATTTCTCTCCGCTGCTCTTCCTCTAGTCGGCGGTGTATCTCTTCATTTCTCTTCCTTTGCTCTTCATCCAGTCATTGTTGTATAGTCTGCATTTCAATCCTAACTCGCTCTTGTACCCGCTGCTCAAATATATCATCAAAAGTCGTACCGTAGTGTGATCTACCTGAGCTGCGTAACGAATCTGGATATGAAAGCGATGCAAGAGAGCCGAGACCGTACACTCGGCGTTTCTTAGTATCCACTCCATCCACATCTAAGTATAGGCGATTGGTGTCAAGCTGAGTCTCAGGCTCACCAGACTCCTCTGACAACTGAGATGCAATTGCTGCTATTTGCTCCACATCAGCCTACCATTAATAAAAAATATATATAAGAAAGCAAAAAAGATTTTGAAAAGAAAAAATTAAAAATATTTAATTTATAAACAAAAATTTACATTAATGTCGCTTGATCTCTTGTCAACAAAAGTATCATCCTTCTTTGTGTGCATATGCTTAAACACCTCATAGCCTGTAGGTGCACGTCCTAACTGAGATTCTTATTTAAAAAATAAAAAATTAATAAATAAGAATAATAAAAGTAATAAAAAATATCCGTATGTTTAAAAAATCTAACAATATCAATAGAATGTTGAATGGTATACCTCGAGCCACCGGTGTGTTTAGAAACACACGATCCTTCTCCAACCTTCTCAGTCTTTCTATTTTTTATGCTTGCTGAGATTTTAATTTAAACTCTGTACTACTCCAATACTTCTGCCATTTGTTCCAAACATTATTTGGAACGCAGAGTGGCTTCCCTCCTCTGACAACTGAGATGCAATCGCTGCCATTTCCTCAATACCCGCAATAAACTTATTCGTCAGATACCCATCTTTTAACCTAGCATTGATCCACTGTCGATCTGATCTCATCTTATCTTTCACTACGGTTGTATGTGATGCTCGCAACTGATGAAAATAAATTGGTCAAACAAGAACTATCAATTATGGGGAAAATTCTTTAGAAAAATTAGAATATGATACTGACAATAGGTTCTAAGATTTTCTGACAATGAGATTATAGTACATCTATATTTTTTTTTATCAACTAGCCATTTTTTTTATTAACGCAGTCAGAATTGGTTATTTGGTGGTTCACAGATAATTAACATTATTTAGAATTAACTAAGGATGGCAAAACCTGGCCCAAGATTTTGCTAATCCTAGCAATAATAAGATAGCGAAACTATAGAGTATCAACTCTTCGGAAAATATTCACCGAGGAAACTAGTAATCTTCACAAATACATCTATTCAAATTCCTCTTCTATGCTTTTCCTAGATTTGGAATCAAAATCACTTGATACAATCAGAACACTTGAGACATACATACTTTACTTTGCTATAGAGTTTCTAAAGTATGGTCACAAAAATAAGAATGCAAACGATGATGATTAATTTCCCAAAGGAAAAACTTCAAATAAAAAACAAGAATATAGATTAAAACAAATGCTTAACTCAACGTAAATATTTATGTGTTCAATCGCAAATGAATGTTTTACATGCATTCAGATACAAGATGGTTTCAATTGATTGACTGACACAATAGAAATACTTATCTATTCTAGTATTGAGCAGTGGCTAATTGCGCATACATTCTTGTATGAGTTGTACCAGTGCAACCTCCTCCAAATATCCATATAGGCAACCATTACCAGCTTGTGGGTCTCCAAACCACTCTCCAATTTACATGATTTGATCTTGACAAAGAACAGCCAACCAGAATCTTGTATTTTTCTATTTCTCTCTCTACTCAGTATTCAAATCTATTTCAGACTCTTCTAGCAATGACTTTCTGAAAATTCGAGGTTATCCTAAGTTCTGACCCTATGCGGAATTACAGACAATAAGCAGGACAAGTCCTGTTACTGCTACTATGGAATTGCAACAGGCAAATTAACAGGCAACCATAACAATAAAATCCACAATATTAATTCAGTACAAATAATAAATTGCGGAAAAGTAAATCAATCACACAAAATTCAACACAATGATTTTGGTGACGAAGTGGAAAACTCTTCCGAGTAAAAAACCACTCCGGGTATAGGCTACCACCCGAATCCACTATATCGAGAAAAACTTACAGCGATGGTCAAGACCTATGGTGGCAACTCCACCGACTCAAGTACCTCAATACTGCAAGAACTCAAGACAACTCCTCAAGCCCGCGACCCACGGTTTTCTTCAGAACCTCTGAAGTCTCTGAGTAGATTGTATCACCTCTGAACGCCGGAACTCCGACTACCAAACTTCCTCCTATAGAACTCTAAAGGATTAGGGATTTTGGGTTAAGTTGTGTTGAAGGTTTATCAAAGAATGGATTTCACCATTAACAAAGAAGACATGAGATTCAAAGAGTCTTCAAGGTGAAATCAAAGAGAGTTGAAAGCTTTGAGAGTATTTGGCTCAAGAGAAATATGCTTCAACTAATGAGAATGGCGGCTAAGGGTTATATTTATAGGTAGGGTGAAAACCTAGGGTTTTGCAGGCCAAAAACGCGTTCAGATCGCAGTCGCGTTCGAACGCTTACTAGAACGCTACACGAACGCGCTCTTTCTGTGAAGACTCGTTCGAACGTCAATCGAACGCACAACGAACGTGAGCTCTCTGGAATGCTCCCGTTCGAACCCCACAAGAACGTGCCTCGAACGTTTGCTCTCTGGAATGTTCCCGTTCGAACCCAATAGAGAACGTGACACTAACGCCAACCGTTCGAACACTGCAACGAACGCACCACGAACGTATGTCTGATGCACAGCAGCCAAAACCCAGTCCAATTGCACAAAGATCTTCACGACATATTACAACTCAATTGAACTTATTTTGTCACGGACACATGCCAATAAAAATGGAACTCACACTTTCCCTAAGTAGTCATGACCAAAAATACTCATTCAATCTAATCACCATTTTTGAAGTTCCATTCCTCTTGTCTATCTATATCATTCTTTGTATGTGTTTCTTTAACAATCAAGCAGTCTAGCATCGAGCCTTCCAAAGTGAGATCAAAATGAAGGTAAACAGATTATCAAAGAACCATAAATTTTTCAAAACTTTTTTAACTTCATCTTTTCATGTAATTGTAGCAGATATTAGGGTGGATGCACCAGAAGAAATGGAAAAATAGCATTGAGCCATTCAAGGATTTCACACTTGGTATTCTGACTACCTCATAAACTGTATTCCACCTAAACAATCCATATAGCATACTTCACTAACTAAATAAACGCATAACAAATTATGAAGATAACTTGGCCTGCTCAACCTCTAATTAAGCACATCAGTTTAGTTCAAGATCCCATTATACTAGTTTAAGTTAAACTCCTCAGGAATTAGTGAATTACTTATATTTTGGAACCGATCAACTTCTGCAACTCAACCCAAAAAACTCATAAGAATCAACAAATTTAGTACTCAAAATGTACTCATCAAACAAACAAATTTACATACAGTTACAGTAATGAGAGAAAAAAATATATATTAAGACGATTACTTAAATCAAAATACTAAATCACTAACGTTTATCAAGAGACAAAACGAAGCAGATGATTCACAGGAAGAAACAAGCTAATCTATAAAACGAGCAGGAATTGATGAACTTACCGAGTGAAGTGAAAGTTGAGAGATCGCAAGCGAAGCTAGGGTTTCATGGGTTTCATGCAGTGGCGTATCCAGAAATTCCAGTCAGCGGGGGCAAAATTTTTTCTTACCAAAATAATATATAATGAATTCATACATATTTTTTGAAATTACAAGATGATTCCTATATTTTTGAAAATTATGAAATAATTCCTAATTTCTAAACTTATAAATTAACTCAAAATTTTCATAATTATATTTTTATTCATAATTTCTAAAAATACCAATTTACCCTAAATATTTAAGTAAAAATTTATTTTTAAAATTATGTATTTTAAGTTTATGTAGTATATTATATACTAAAATCAAACCTAAGTATAAACATAGTTATTTTTATTTTTATTTAAATATAATGAAATCTCTATTCTTTTGCAAATGGAAAAACACATAAATGAGTGAATTTAAAATGAAAAATAGTCAATTAATTATACACATACAAATTAAATATAATTATTTTAGATATGTTTAAGAAATAATTTGGGCTTGGGCCTACATATTATATTAAAAAATACAATTCAAAAAATTAATAAATAATGTATTTATGAGTGTTGTTTAATTATTTATATTTTTTAATATATATATATATATAATTTTAAAAAAAAAAAAATTAGTGTGTCCAGTGGGGGCAACTGCCCCCACTGGGCACACTGTGGCTCCGCCACTGGTTTCATGGCCAATTAATCATTTAATTTTTTTAGGGAAATAAATTTGAGGGGCGGGGAGCACGCGAGAGAGAGTGAGAGTGAGAGTGAGAGAAATTTGATTTCTTTCTATAGGGATTCGTACAACTGGGGAAAGAGAAAGAAAATGTGATTTATTCATGTATATTTAACGACGGAAATGATTTTCGTCGCTATATTTAGCGATGAAATGCATTTAGCGACAGAATGCATTTCCGTCGCTAAATATAGCGACGGAATAGTCATTTTATCGCTATATAGAGACGGAATTACATTTCGTCGCTATATTTAGAGACGAAATTATAATTCGTCCCAGTTACGTCTCTATTTAGAGACGGAGTATGAATTCCGTCGCAAGATATAGAGACAAATTCAATAATCTGTCGTTATTCCGTCGCTTTACATCCCGCGATTTTATTCCCGCCATTGTTAGTTATGAAATTTTGTCCCGTCGTTAAATCTCGTAGCTAATGCTCTAATCCATTTCAATTCCGTCGCTATTCCCTTTCTAAACGTTGAAACAAATTAATTGTCGCTAATTCCGAGTTTTCTTGTAGTGCTCAATAGTAACAAAACTCACTATGGGAGAGAAAAATTTTAAAATATTACTTGGTTCCCAAAGATGTGTATCCAAAAGAGAAGGTTTGGTATATAAGTCTTACAACAAGCAAACTTATTTGAAAAATCATTTTGTAAAGACATCCACCTATTATACACATATTACTGATGATGCAAATATCACATGTCATGCTTGCAATAGGAAATGACATAAGATTTATGATTGCATGTATAGGGAGGAAAAAGTGAATGCATGGGTTCCCAAAGAAACCAAGATTAAACCCAATGAACCCAAGAAAGTTTAGGTATCAAAATATGATTGAAAATTTATGTAGGTGAAGGTTTGAGAAAAGTACTCAATGAGAAATGAAAATGATCTTAATGACTTAACACAAAGTGTGGAAAGAGCTCAATAAGAAGAATATCAAATGCAACTCCAAAATTGACTAAGTTTTACGAATGATAGATTTGTCACTTGATGACCACGGTAAAAGGTAAAGTTCGTGCTTATGGAAACATTGATATCGTTTCCTCCACCTTACTTGAGTATGCTTAAATTTTTGACATGAATTAGATATAATTGTGAAGCATGTTATTGATTGGGGATTTTGAGCTAAAATTGTATGAACTTATGCATGATTTGTCTTGCTTAATCTAAATTGTTTGATTTGAGCATTAATGAAACTCAGTGAGTTACTTAATAATTTGTGATAATCATTTCAAATACTCAAAAATTAAAAGATGATGCAACATTGTAATATTCACCTACATTATTTGAATTGATCATATTTTTTAATCACTACTGATATCACGTTAAGTATATGGACATATATGATTATTTTGAATACTTTTTTGATATAACTTGTCATTGGTCATTCTTGGTTGAAAATGAAATTCATGGATATTGGTATAACTTGAATGATTTTGATAATTTATGCATGAATATTAAATTGTATGGCAAAATGGGAGAAAGTTCTAGTTGTACATTCTTGTGAACTTTATTATTATGTTTTGTGCACATGTTGGTTGATATCTCTTTGTACTTAATTTTTGCTTCTCCATTTTTTTGCTAATGGCAAATGAGGAGAAATCATAGGAATGAGATAAAACTTATTATTCCATCGTTCTCATATTGAGGGGGAGTAAATTTGTACTAATGTGTTTGTTTAAGTGTTTATAGAGCTATATTGAAAGGCAAACACATGTTGAGGGGGAGCTAATATTGAGAGGGAGTTGTAATCATCAACAAATATGGAACTCTTAAAGTTTACAAGTTTTTAAAGGTTGTCATCATAAAAAAGATGGAGATTATAAGCATCATCTCACTTAATGAATGATTTTAAGGACGCAACACTAGCGGCTTTGATGGGCATTCGCGAGCATTACAAAATGATATCGAAGAATTTTGGATATGAAGACTCAGACACCAAACGAAGATAGCCAGTGTAGTCTTATAGCTTAGGGCTCTAAATGTAAGTGAGTTGATAATTTAAGTACTTTAAGCTCATATGATTCATGCATATTCATATAAATGTATTAGGGTCATGTGCAAAATATTTTTAAATCTTAAAATCCTAAGTTTCTACATTGTGACCGGCATACTGGTATCTGATACCGGTGTTACTACTCTACCTTGGATGAATTTGCATGTTCTCTCGAACCAGACTACTCCATACCGGTTTACCATATCGGTCAGTCTAGAGTTTGCATAGCTAATATAATAGGGATAGATCATACCGATCCTCATACCGGTTAGCAAACCGGCACACCGATCACCATACCGGTAAGTAATCTGGTTGGTTTGCGCTTTAATCTTGAACGATCATATTCATATAGTCATTTAAATTGTAGGACTGACATACCGACCCTTGTAGACCGGCATACCAGTCTCAAGACAGAGAGCTGGAGATAATTTTCACCTTAATTATATATTGAGCCACAATTTCATTTTTACTTAGTTCTTACACTTTTTAATCTTGATCAAACACTTTCTTCATAATCAAAACTCACATACTACACTTTCACATCATATTAGTGAGCTTAGGGTTAGAAACTCACATACTTAATCTTCTTTATCCTTTGTGAGTACTCAAGTTGTGTTGTAAAATATTTTTATATTCAAACACTTGTGGTTGGAAAATCCCTTATTGAGTGAGTATATTTAAATTGGTGTATTTGGTGTAAAGGTTTAAGAGTGAACCTATGAGATAAAACTCTTGTGTCAAGGTTTGTAGTTAACCTAGGGGACAAAACTCTTGGTTGTGAGTGAGCCACAGAAACTCACAGTGTAAAGTGTGGAATCACTTTTGATAGTGGAAAGCTTCAAGCGTGGTTTGGAGAAGTGAACGTAGGCATTGTTGGTCGAATTAACCACTATAAATCTCGATGTCAATATCTCTAAACCTTACTCCTTTTATTTATTGCAAGTTTTATTTTATATATGTATATTGTTTAGAAAATTACATTTGGAAATTAATTGTTGAATTCATTAATTGTAGAAATTGAACACTAAGTTTAATTGGTAAAGTTACTAACTAAGTGGCTTAAATTCGAAAAACAAATTAACTGCGTAATATTTGACGAATATCCAATTCACCATGTTTGAGTATAGCTTGTGTTGTTTGTGTGTGCTTGTAGGTAATTTTAACCACACCTCATGGGGGCTTATTGTTAGATGTAGTTAAACCTATGACCGGCATTGTCACACGCGTATAACGCAAGCGCACATATCGTTCAAGTAGTATAAAAATTATCGATCCCACAAGGACTTAATACCCAATATATTAATTTTATGAAGCCAAATGGTTACTAGTATCTATTGGATTGATTGTTTGATTGGAATTGTGACTTTAAAATTAAAACAAGTAAATAAAAAGACGCGAAAGTAGATTGAGGAAAATTCAAATTTATAAAACTATCAAGGGTTGTGATTTCTTCCAATATCTTTTCAAAGATGAAGTGATTATTTCATGTTTGTGAAATATATTGGTTTACTAACCTGGAACACGAAATTCTGCAAAAGCCTCTGTTGATGGTCGGATGCAAATACCCAGTGTAACCTAATTAAATCATATGTCTGTGTTAATCAAATTACCTGGATTCATTAAGACTAAGTTCCAATTGTGGTTACCCCCGCCCGACAGGTATATGTCTATCATGTAAGGAAATCTATTAAAGGGTTATCTATCCTCAAGGAAGATCGTGGGCTATTAAGTCTAGGGTCTTAAACCTAAAATCCATTCGTCAAGTTTATTTTAAGTTTACCAGATCAATCTTATTAGTGGCCAGTTAACAAGACACATTAAGCTTAAGACTTAATAAGTAAACATTTATATTACGTAAACTATAAAATAACTCATTATAAACCGGTGATATTGGAATTCATCACAACCCCAAATAACAGGCTTAGCTACGACACGTAATTACAACTAGTAAAAACTTAACAATAAAATACATAAAGTAAAATGCTGAAAAGTAAATGCTAGAAATTAAAAAGGGAAAAGTACAATAAAAGAAAATGCTAGGGTTAAATGATCCACTTTTATTAATACTATTTTAGATATCTCCCTTAATATAATATATTAACTTGTGTGATATTACCAACCAGCCATATAGGCGGTAACCTGATTAAGTCAAATTAATAATTAATTATCAACCGACCAACCAGGCGGTATCCTTGCTTAATCAGGTTAAAACCAATTTAATATCAATTACCAACCGGCCAATATAGCGATATCATCATTAAGTCAAGTTTTAAATAGTTATTATATTATAATTAAGGGAGATTAATCTAAAAAGCAATAATAAAAGCTTTACCTTTCACCATAACAGGGAGAAGTTACATCCTCATTGCTGAATAGTAAAAATTGAAAAAGTAAAGAAAGTAAATTACTATTTAAAAAGTAAATAAAATTAATTACAAAACTGAAATTAAACAAATTAGATACAAACTCCTTAGAAATCTCAAGGAATTACAGAGAGGAATGTACATCTGAAATCAGAATTTCGAGTTGAATTTATAGGGGTGTATAAGTGGGGCGCGTCGCGACGCGTCAACTTTTGCGGCGCCAAATGTGGCGCTATTGACACGTGTCCGGCGGCTTCGGGAGCTGAATGATTATGCTGACATGGCAATGACGTGGCGATGTGGATTGTCGGCAGCATGTGATGGTGACACGTGGCACGCCGCACGTTAGCGGATCTGCTCTGATGTTGACACGTGGCAAACGCACATTAGCATCCGGCGCATGTTAGCAGATTTCTCAGATTATGACACGTGGCACGGCGCATTTTAGCAGGCGGCGCACGTTAGCGATCGCGACGTAGAAAGATTTCACGTCGCGACGTGCCAAATTACAATTTTGCCCTTTTGTCCGTTTTTCACTGTTTTGTCCCCAAATTGCTTTCAGAGAGTCCTGAAACTTTATTTATCTACAAAATAACACAAAACTCGAGAAACTATACAAAATATTAGGTCAAATGAGTGAGAAATAGTGATACATTTACCACTCGTATATATTGATTATTTAGATTGAATGCATTGTGGTTCCCGACTCCAAAAGAAAATGACACATTTGTGGACTTGAGAGAAGAGAATGAGCATGGTTCCTGTACTGTTGATGCCTTCAATTGTTCTTCTTCTTCACTCTCTCACAAGCCATATCTGCTTGCTAGCCATGCATGACCGATACATGTAAAACAAGAACAAGTCTATATATAATAGCTTCTTGTAACGACCAAATTAGTTCCAGACTTGTCCTTGAGCTTCTCTTCTTATATTCTTCCTCATAAATGATCAAAACCTTATTTGGGCACCATATATATGCATAGCGGCGGAACTTTGTGGAGGCCAAAACCTGCTGGTCGTAGCCCCTGGAAAGATTTTAATTTTAATTTTTTTTAATTTCTAAAAATAGATACTCATTTTTAATTGTTAAACTGCCATCATTTAGAACCAGACCGATGATCAAACCGGTGATGTAAAAGATTCAATGGATTACTAGTTTGAACCGTGCCCAAAAAATCCATAAAACCAGCTTACGTAATAAATAATTTTATTTCATTAAAAATTATAAAATAATTAAAAAAATTGAACCGGTCAAATTCGGTTCATCGATTTTTATTTTCTGACCCAATTTTTTTATTTTTAGTCGGACTGAACTCATGGTTGATTCCCGGTTGAACCGCCCAATCCGATCCAGTTGTATATATACTCTTATCTCCTAACTTTAACTGTCTTAGTGATCCCATTTTCTCCGGCCAATTTTGGCGGCTCTCTTAATATTTTTAGTTTCTTTAATTTCTAAATAGACAAACTCAAGACCCTTGTTCTCTTTTAAGAAATGAGCAAAATTCATTGCCAATAGTTCTAAAATCCTACTAACTCATTCTAATTTTATTTTAATTATTTAGTTTTTTTTTATAATTAATTTGTGATATTTTAAATAATCAATAATAGACGATTTTTATTATATTAAAGAATGTCATCCCAAAGTCGATACATTTCTTACGATATCATTTGTCTGCTATGGTTGAATATTAAAAAAACATTAAATAAAATATTATTTATTTATTTATTGAATATTATATGACAAGAGTACAAAACTATTGTTGTGTGTATCAAAAAATATCTGATGTTATCCTAGTTGAAGTCCAATCCAAAAATAGGGGTGAGCAAAATCGGTTTCGGTTCCGGTTCCGCATGGAACCGGAACCTACTCGGAAAAAATCGGTTTCTAATTAAGTGGAATCGGAACCTACCCAATTAAATAGGGTACCATATTATTCGGTTCTAATTCGGTTCCGGTCCGGTTCCGAATTACCCTATTTATATAACATTGTCAAACTTTAAAAATGTAATTATTTATCACACATGAATAAAATATTAGATAATATTCTTATTGTGAGTTCCATTTTTATTGGCATGTGTCCGTGACAAAACAAGTTCAATTGAGTTGTAATCTTTCTTGAAGATCTTTGTGCAATTGGACTGGTTTCTGGCTGCTGTGCATCAGACATACGTTCGTGGTGCGTTCGTTGCAGTGTTCGAACGGTTGGCGTTAGTGTCACGTTCTCTATTGGGTTCGAACGGTTGCATTCCAGAGAGCAAACGTTCGAGGCACGTTCTTGTGGGGTTCGAACGGGAGCATTCCAGAGAGCTCACGTTCGTTGTGCGTTCGATTGACGTTCGAACGAGTCTTCACAGAAAGGGCGCGTTCGTGTAGCGTTCTAGTAAGCGTTCGAACGTGACTGCGATCTGGACGCGTTTTTGGCCTGCAAAACCCTAGGTTTTCACCCTACCTATAAATATAACCCTTAGCCGCCATTCTCATTAGTTGAAGCATATTTCTCTTGAGCCAAATCTCTCAAAGCTTTCAACTCTCTTTGATTTCACCTTGAAGACTCTTTGAATCTTATGTCTTCTTTGTTAATGGTGAAATCCTTCT